>VAFG01000152.1:107873-141945 GCA_013461545.1 Syncephalastrum contaminatum
CACCCATCCATGACGGACAGTGTGGGATGTGTAACGCCACAATCTCACGATTCTCGAACCTTATCTTCGAGATGGGGGTTACACATTGGAGGCTAAAATAATAAGCGGGTCCCAGACATCGTCATGAACATCTCCAAAATAGGCAAGAGAGAGGAATACGCGGCTGTGATTGGCTACCGTGGCTTCTTTCCCCGGTTTTTTCACACGGCTGTTGGGATGCAGCGGCGAATCAAAAGCGTCATACCCGTTTCCATTGGTGGTTACCTTGGAAGGCGCCTTTAGAAAATTTTGCTTCGAAAAAAAAGAACCGATACCCCCGTCACTTGTCTATAAATATGAGGGCTTCTTCTCCACGCCACATCTGTTTCCTTTCTTACTTATACTTGTTACCCCACACTATACTCTCTTTTTAAACAATGTCTACTATGGATGAAAGTTCAAAACATCAAGTTTCGCATTCGGAAGACCATAGTAGTCATTTCGGTGAAAAATCCGTCAACGAGATCCAGATTGAACATGTGCCCGAAGGCACCGCTGGTGCTGGAAAGGCGCTTTTCATGTTGCTGAAAGCTTTTGTTGGTACCGGTGTCATCTTCTTACCTGCTGCGTAAGTGCTATAATATCCTCTAAAGGCCTTTTTATTAATTTTAATTCTATCTTGACAGTTTCCAAAATGGTGGTCTTGTTCTTTCAATCGTTCTCATGGTTGTCATTGCCTCTATTTGTCTCGTCTCCTTCCAACTGCTTGTGAAGGCCCAACGTAAAGTGGGTGGCTCCTATGGCGACATGGCTCGCGCACTCTATGGCCGTTACCTCCGATACCTTGTTCTCTTCTTTCTTTGCATCTCTCAGATGGGTTTCGTCGCTTCTTACCTGATCTTCATCTCGGAAAACATTCAGCTCGTCGTCCAGGCTCTCAACCAATGCTACACCCCCTTTGAGAGCAAATACTACATTTGGATCGTCCTTGGTGCTGTCATTCCACTCTGCTGGGTCCGAAAAATCGCGCGCTTGTCTTATTGTGCCATCATTGCCGATATCTTCATTCTGTTTGGTCTCATCTGTGTCCTCTACTATACTGCAAACGAAATCCACCTCAACGGCGGCGCTGGCCCCGGTATCAAACTTATCAATCAACAGGATTTCGCTCTCATGATCGGTACCGCCACCTTCTCCTTTGAGGGTATTGGCATGGGTAAGTTTTCTTGCAAATGTTTTTTTTAAACCCGATACTGATTCCGTGCTTTTCCCGCAGTCGTTCCCGTCATCGAAGGCATGAAGCACCCTGAAAAGTTCCCTAGAGTTCTCACCATCGGTATGATCATCATCACCATGATCTTCACGTTGATTGGCACCATGGGCTATGTTGCCTACGGCGACAAAATCAAGGCTTCTATTGTCACCAACATCCCGACCGAGCCCTTGTCCGTCACAGTCCAGCTTCTCTATTCGATTGCCATGATCCTTACCGCTCCCTTCATGCTCTGGCCCCCACTCACCATTATCGAGCACGGCATCTTCGGCTCCAAGCGCAGTGGCCGTCTCTCCTGGACATACAAGTGGGGCAAGAACTTTGTCCGCACCTTGGTCCCCATTGTCAGTGCTGCAGTTTCGTTCGGTGTCGGTGCTGACAATCTCGACAAGTTCGTCTCGCTCGTCGGTATCGTCGCCTGTCTCCCGCTCTGTTTCATTTTCCCGGGCATGTTCCACTTCAAGTGCACCCGCAACTGGTGGCTCCGTGTCGTCGACATTTTCCTGGTTTTGTGGGGCTCCGGTATTCTGGTCTACACCCTTTATGTCAACGTTAACTCGTGGGTGCACCCCGCTCCTTCGAGCCCTGATACCACTCAGTGCACCTCTCTGTAAACCCTCTCTCCGTTGTCATCATTGTCATCATTTGTCTATCTGATTTGTCGTTGAGCGACAGCCGTGTACATATTATATTCGATCACGCATAGTTTCCTTCACCACACTTGTATTCCCTATGTATTTTAAAATTTTTCAACTGAATCCTTTGATGTAACAATATATAAACTTCTTTCACACACACATATGACACGTTTTTTATTTTATTTATTTTTTTTCGTGTGGGTAAAGATTTAAAGATTTAGATAACTTTATCTCGCGAATGACGTTGCAGTCCATTAAATAGGTACATATTGACTTTTTGTGCGTCCCTTTTTTTCTGTTTTCCCACGAAGCACAAGTAAGGGGTGAGGGGTAAAAAAAAATCTGGTGTTTATCGGGCAAAGATCTTGGGGGCTTGAACTGAATCGGACAATCGCACTCATCAGGCAGCGTGGTTCCAATTCAACCGCGGAGCAGGCGGCTCAGCGGCAGCGGCAGCCACCGTCGCTGCTGCGGTTGCCGCTGAACCACTCGCAGCTGTCGATTCGGAGGTGCGAGTGCTCTCAATCCCAGTCGTCGAATGCTTGCTCGAGGCGGACGGGGGAGCCGGCCGCTTTTTGTTTTTGACTTCCGGTTTGGGCACTCCAAGTTCGTCACTTCGCGTCAGGGCAAGATTCACCATCTGACGTCAAGGAAGAGGAAATAATAAGGGTATGAATACACCATAATGTCATCGCTTGAAACCCAGACATACCAAAGCTAAGCGATATTCGAAATCGTATTTGGTGTATCGTAGAGCGGTCTCCCAAAATGATCGTGCTCGTGTCTTGTAGTCCAGGCCCCATGAAGTAACACCGGCCTCCCTAATAAGCATGTCAGCTCAGTCTGCTTATGCCGAAACCTATTGTTTTTTTTCTTTGTTTTGCGGACTTGCCAGAAAGCGAATGGTACGACCCACTTGTCGACCGTGATCTTTTCCTTGTGGTCGATAATCCAGTTCAAGTGGATGATGGAGTCTTGATGGCGGTTCATTGCGTTCAGCAGGGAAGCCTTGATGAGGAGCAGCGTCGCACGCTGGTCGTGGTACTGGGGCGGGGGCGTCTCAGGTAACAGTTCCCGGGTCCGAATACCGTACTCCATATGCTCAGCTTGCATGATGCGATCCAGCGCAGCGTCTACTGTGACCAGGCTCTGATCCAAAAGCGATTCGTCCATAAAGTCAAAGGCGTTGAAAACAAACAAGTACTCGAGCGCGCACAGGCTCATGTCCATGTCCTGGTAGCCCGTCGCCTCAAGAGCCTTGACCTTGCGCACCACGTATTGCTCCATCATGGCTGTGCTTGTCGTTTTGCTTCCCGTCAATTTGGGCACCTCCGCAAAGGCCAGGATGGCCTCGGTCCGCTGCCCGAGCATGTCCAGGCACGCACCATGCAGGTACCGGAAAATGGCAGGCGACCAGTATTTCTCCTTGTAGAGCATGTCAAATATCCGTGCCGCCTCGTCCCAGGTGTGCTGCATCATGTAGTTGAACGCAATCTCGTAACTGCTCAGATGTAGGACTTCGACCTCGGCCCACTCGTTCTTACTGATCTCGATCGCATACAGGAATGACTGGGTCGACAGGCTGAGGTTGCGGGCCAGGCGTGATGTGCGGCCTGCAAAGTACAAAAAGAAGGCCGAGTTGGGATAAGTGCGCTGTGCATCCAGGAGAGTCTGATAGGAGGTTGGAAAGGAAACGGTAAGTGACCCATACGAGTGATATATCAAGTTTTTACCTCAATCGCAGGCTGAGTGTATTCATTCGCCAAAATCTGTGGGCAGAGCGAGGTCAACACGGTGTAATACGCCAAGAGCATCAATGAAGCCATGGGCGAGCGAATGCGACGCTCTTCCAAACAGAGCTTGAGCAAGGCAAATCCAAGGTGTTTATCGGCTTTCCATCCAAAGGCCGATACAACACGCAGGATCTTTTGCGGCAAGGACGACAGTACCAGGTGGACGGTGCCAATACTAACATGCTGCCTTAGAAAAAAAAAACCAAAGGGCACTCTGTGTTTCCCATCACTTACCCAAACTGAATACCCGACACCGTGTCCTGGTCGATGAAATCATGGTAATTCTGGCCCATCCGCTTGTACTCCTGCCAGACCAAGCTGTAGCTCGTGTAGGCTCGGCGTAGATTGAGACCACACTTGATGTAGCTCACGACGTTCTCCTGCAAGAGCTGCAGGATGGCAGTTTGGAGACAGGCCTCGGCCTTGGCGACGTGGGCACGCAGAATACCATTCGGCACAAACGACACCTTTTTGTTGTTGATTGTCTTTTTCGTGGCGGGTTTGGGGCTCGCGGGTAGACCGGCTGAACCCCGTGAGTATTTGATATAATTGTAGTGGGACGCAAAGTACTGCACGACTGAGTCGCCCACGTTCTTCTTTGTGGCCGCATCAATCTGGGCCGTAGCGAGGCTGTAGGTCATCATTAGGACTTTGATGGCATTGTCGGTTGCGACATCATTGGCCGTCTAAACAAGGAGAGGTCAGGTGATGATAACGCATTGAGTGGGTGGGAGACGCTTTCCGGATCTTACCATGACAGCTACAAGTTATTTTTATTTTAAGGTTAGCACGTTTCGCGTTCGGTATAGAAAAAGGGGGACGATGAGTATCTACCTTTCAGGAACGCCATCGAACCGAGTCCAAGAGCATGCAGGGGATCGCTGTGTGTGGATTATTTTCATGCATGAGTTACACCACAGCCATCCCTTTCCCAACACTTACGTCTTTGCCTCGCGCTCAAAGAGCCGTTTTGCCTTCATGAACCGATTGTTGAACAGGTGGCGTATAGCGCGTAGAACCGGCTCATCTAGCGACATGGCATAAGCCATCGTGTGAAGGTCGCACATACTTTGGTAGCGTACCTGCTTTTTCCTGTTCGCGGGGCGTGAGAGGGTTTGCCTTGATTTCCTTGAGATCGATGCCATGCAGGGCGATGAGATTGGCGCTATACGAGTCCGCATCCGCGATATCGTCGCTCAGGCGCTCAGGAGCCTCGTAGGTGGTGCTGCGCGGCGGAGGGGTGCCTGGGGTAGGCGGCACAATGTCATCCGGGCCTGCGCCGGTGGGTGGGTTGTAAGGCTCGTTCGCGGCTGAGGTGCGTGGCGAAGTTTCATCGATATCGGAGCGGCCGGCGTCGGACCGCAAGTCTTCTTCGTCGTTCTCGTTCTCGTCGTCGTCGCCGCTGTGCAGTTCGTCCGCGTCGTGTTCCTTTCTTGTTTCTTCTTTGGCCGAGGGCGTCGAGGTCTTGACTGAGCTCTGAAGGGCAGAGATGACCATCTCGAGCTCCTGGCGGGGCAGGTGATCTGGGTTGTCCTCGTCACTGCTCTCACTCGCGGTTGAGACATCGTCGGCAATGTCGCGTGCGGAAGGGGCTGAGACGGATGATGGGTTAGGTTGGTCAGCCTCAGTGGCTACTTTGAGTTGGTCGACCTGCTCTGCGAGATGGCCCGTGTTGTGTTCCGCCATTGTTTTGACTCTCTCTGTGTGTGTCTGCGGGGAGATGAGAGAAAACTTTTTGTCCCTAAACTCGTTCTCTCTCTCTCGCGGACTTTGCTACCTCCTTTCATTAAGGTTTGATGCTATACAGAGCGCGTAAAATCATGAGAAAAAAGGTTATATGGCCTTCCTTTACATTACACCTTTGATCCACGCGTTTTTACTACGTGTTCACGTTTACCCTGCGATCCGTATGCGTGTAATGATCAGCACGCGCGCGCTACTTCAATCGATCGATAACACACTTGCTATAAATATAGGATGGATCACAAACGGCCGAGTCAAGGCCCAGCCGCCTCGTGGGCGATTCACGTGCTCGTGTCTCTGCGAAGTGTGGCAAATGCTTTTTCAGTGCTGTATATGTCGTTTTTATTTTTGTGCTTTTGTCAAGGCACGGTCTATTCTATGTGCTATTATGTGCGCAGATACAAATACACACAGGGCACTTGCCCGATCCGTGTACTTTCTGCTTCAATTCCTTCCATATTTTTTTCTGCAAATTGGGGCAATTATGCATGCGACGGCTCTACTGGTTTATTTATCATTGCATGCTACTTAGTTTACATATGGGCGCTTCAGCATGAACTACTGGACCTAGTGATTTTATTTGTATACACCTCAATGCATCAAGCGGATGGTGTAGAAAAAAAGGAAAGAAAAAGGAAGATACCAATTAAGGTACACAGCCAGCGGCAGGTACATCTGACTAGGCCACATTGATTATTATAATTATTCTTATTGAGCGGAAGGTAAAGCCGTACGAAAAATAGAGGGAGGGAGAGCGAGAGGCATTGGCCACGCCCCAAATTGGATTCACTCTTGTGTTACCCTCAAGTCTCGGTTCAAATGCCAACGCTCCAATCCATGGCGTAATAATAATAAACAAACAATGAATCAAACAAGCGAGTAAATATCACGAAAAATACCGAAACAGGAAAATACAAGGCGGCATCTTTGTATGCAGCTGCGATAGATATGATAAGAATAAAAAGGGACAAATACATGGAAATACAAAGAAAACAAGGTCAATGTTAAGAACTAAAGATGGTTTGATAGGGATTGATAATAACATACTAGAGCATCCCGCGGAGAGGGAATGTTTGCTGTGTCCCGCGGAACAGGCTTTTGTTTCTAAATTTATGATCTCTTGAGGGGTCAAGGCAACTCCGCCCCCGTCTTTTTCAAGCATTTTAAAAAGGCA
This sequence comes from Syncephalastrum contaminatum, assembly GCA_013461545.1. Lineage (NCBI taxonomy): Eukaryota > Fungi > Mucoromycota > Mucoromycetes > Mucorales > Syncephalastraceae > Syncephalastrum > Syncephalastrum contaminatum. The sequence goes on from VAFG01000152.1 coordinate 114,474, forward strand.
GCTTGAATCGAACTTATCTCGTCTCCCTTTGCTCTCTCTTTTCATCGCCCCATCTACCTGAATCATGTGCGGCATCTTTGGGTATGTCTTCTCATCGGTGCCATGACGCGTCACTCATCCTTATCCATCTGTTAGCTACCTCAACTACCTCGTCGAGCGTGACAGACGCTTCATTATGGACACCCTTACCAACGGTCTGTCTCGTCTCGAGTACCGTGGTTACGACTCGGCCGGTACGTTTTTTGCTTTCTTGCTGTCATCTCTCCTTCATCTGTTGTCTCACACCGTGTCATCTCGCTACTAGGTCTTGCTGTGGATGGCGATGAGGCAACCGAGATTCATATTGTCAAGCAGGTCGGCAAGGTCGCTGCCCTCAAGAAGCTCGTGAACGAGCAGCAGTTTGACTTTGAGAAGGCGTTTATCAGCCATTGCGGCATGGTAAGTCATGAGGGAAACGCGTCAATCAGTGGCAATCGTTTTGTTTATCTGTTTATGCTGATGCATCCTGTCTCCTTTCTTTCTGTAGGCTCACACGCGCTGGGCTACTCACGGTCAGCCCTCCTCCACCAACTCGCATCCTCACCGCTCGGACCCCACCAACGAGTTTGTCATTGTCCACAACGGTATCATCACCAACTATAAGGAAATCAAGACCCTCCTCGAGAAGAAGGGTATCACCTTTGAGACCGAGACTGACACCGAGTGTGTCGCCAAGCTGACCAAATACATCTACGAGTCGCAGAAGGAGAAGATCTCCTTCACTGCTCTCGTCAAGACCGTTGTCAAGGAGCTGGTAATTGGATTTTGATCTTACGCTGTATCTGGTTACTCACACCTTATTGTAGGAGGGTTCGTTCGCTTTCATCTTCAAGAGCATCCACTACCCCAACGAGATCGTTGCCACCCGCCGTGGTTCGCCTCTCTTGGTCGGTGTCAAGACCGCCAAGAAGCTCAAGGTCGACTTTGTCGACGTCGAGTTTGGCAACCCTGCCGAGTCCGAGGCTGGTATGTGCTACTGGATTCTTTGCTCTTGATAATGTACTGACATGTTACACACATTAGTCTCCGCCAAGGAGTCCAACAACTTTTTGACGCCTGCCGGTGGTGCTCATCCCCAGCTGCAGCGCAGCCAGTCGCGCGCTTTCCTCAGCGAGGATGGCCTGCCCCAACCCATTGAGTTCTTCCTGGCCTCCGATGCCGCCGCCATTGTTGAGCACACCAAGCGCGTCCTCTACCTCGAGGATGACGATATCGCACACATTGCCGAGGGCGGTAAGTACTCGTAGTGATAATAATTCAAGTGTTCATTGGCTGATCCTTTTTCCCTTCAGAGCTCCACGTGCACCGTCTGCGCCGCGAGGATGGTGACGCGACCTTCCGCTCGATCCAGACCCTCGAGATCGAGCTGGCCGAAATCATGAAGGGCTCGTTTGATCACTTTATGCAGAAGGAGATCTATGAGCAGCCCGAGTCGGTTGTCAACACCATGCGTGGCCGTGTCAACTTTGAGAACCACAAGGTCACCCTCGGTGGTCTGCGTGGCTACCTGCCCATCATGCGCCGCGCCAGACGCATCGTCTTCATTGCTTGCGGTACCTCGTACCATAGCTGCATGGCTGTAAGTTTGTCTTGCTGGGAAAGAAAAGAAAGTTTAGGAAACTGACCCCTTAATTTTTTGTAAATCCTGCGTTTCTAGACCCGGGCTATTTTCGAGGAACTGACCGAGATCCCAACTCAGATCGAGCTCGCCTCGGACTTCTTGGATCGTCGCACGCCCATTTTCCGTGACGACGTCTGCGTCTTCGTCTCCCAGTCGGGTGAGACGGCCGACACCATCCTGGCCATGCGCTACTGTCTCGAGCGTGGTGCCCTCGCCGTCGGTATCACCAACACCGTCGGCTCCTCCATCTCGCGCGAGTCCCACTGCGGTGTCCACATCAACGCCGGTCCCGAGATCGGTGTCGCCTCCACCAAGGCCTACACGTCGCAGTACATTGCTCTCGTCATGATGGCCATCCAGCTCTCCGAGGACCGCCTGTCCATGACGGAGCGTCGCCAGGAGATCATTGATGGTCTCTACCGCCTGCCTGGCCATGTTAAGGAAGTCCTCGCCGAGGACGTCAACCTGCAGACCCTCGCTCGTGATACCCTTTCCAAGGAGCGCAGCCTGCTCCTCATGGGCCGTGGATACCAGAACGCCACCTGCCTCGAGGGTGCGCTCAAGATCAAGGAAATCTCGTACATGCACAGTGAGGGTATCCTGGCCGGTGAGCTCAAGCACGGTCCCCTCGCCCTCGTCGACGAGAACATGCCCGTCATCCTCGTCATGACCCGCGACTCGCTCTACCCCAAGGTCCAGAGCGCGCTCCAGCAAGTCACAGCCCGTAAGGGTCAGCCCATTATCATTTGCAACAGCAGCGATGACAGCCTTATCAAGGACTACAAGACCATCCGTGTCCCCCAGACCGTCGACTGCTTGCAGGGTCTCATCAACATCATCCCTCTCCAGCTCCTCTCGTACCACCTTGCTATCCTCCAGGGCGTCGATGTTGATTTCCCCAGAAACCTTGCCAAGTCGGTCACTGTCGAGTAAATAACATCCAAACCTTCATCCCTTTCCTCCTTCCTCTTTTTTTACCCTTTCTTACATCCCAATCACTCACGCCTTACGACACTGACCCCCTTCGTCCTTTTGCACTTGTCTGTCATTCCAAAATAACAAAGTTCCATTCTGACTTTCTCTATTTCTGATCTTGTTTGCAACAGATGGTTCTCTTTGTACCGCTATAAATGTTGTCTTGTCTAATGTACTCCAGAGTGCATGTATGCAGCACGCATACATCTTATATTGCGAATACTCTTTCTATATGTGCATAAATATCCAGAGGAAGGTCATTGGAGATCACGACCTGACCATGACCCTCATCCAAGGGTCATGAGCAAGGTTGTGTTCAAGGTCCTCGCTGTTTTGGATATCTGTAAATGGATGGCATATCTATGCACAATATAGGACATCTATAGGCCGCATAAATATGTATGCGCAGTATAAACTCACTATGCGTCTTATGTGGGTGCTACGCGCGATATGCCATGACTACTATTATACTGATTTGGGAAATCATACTGACAGAAAGAGTTGGGCTGAGATTTTATACTCCACCTATTCATTATGCTTTCTCGCCGTGTTTTCCTCTTGCGTCGGCCTCTTTTGTCCTTCTCTCCACGAATCGTACAGCGATTGCACACAACTCCTTTTAGAATGTCCAACAAATCCGAATCCGAGTGGCGCGCGATCCTTACCCCCGAGCAATTCCGAGTTCTTCGCCAAAAAGGTCAATTTACTCGTTTTTCCTCTTTTTTTTTTTTCTTCCTGCTGACACACAACAAACTTTTCTTTACTGTAGGTACCGAGGCGCCTGGTACAAGTGCTTATGATAAGCATAACGGAAAGGGTGTCTACCACTGTGCTGGATGTGATGCCCCACTGTACACGTCCGATACAAAGTTCAACAGTGGTTGTGGTTGGCCTGCATGTAAGTTTGTCTAAGAATACAGAGCCCACATACCCCCGCATTAACACAATCCAAAAGTTTTTGATGCCATTCCAGGTGAAAAAAAAGGACGGCAAAACCAACGACTGTACTGACGCTAGGTATTGACTGCATGATAGGAGCCGTGGTGCGTCATGAAGATAATACGCTCGGGATGAAACGTATCGAGATTTGCTGCGCCAAATGCGGCGGTCACCTGGGTCACGTTTTCCAAGGGGAGGGCTTTGATACGCCCACCGATGAGCGCCACTGTGTCAACGGTGTGAGTATGCGCTTCCAGGACGAATAATTATAAAAGATGATGCAGTTGCGTCGTAGTAGAAAGGTGTATATAATGGAGATAAAAGGAGATTGTATTTATGGTGATGACTGATATATGAATGCGCTGCTGTATTTACCTGTAGTAGCATGTGATCTGTCGTATATCACCTTAGGATAGATAATGAATGTAGCATGGAAACAAATGACAGCCATGACGTTTAGGTCGCGTCGCGATTGTCTTCGGAGTTTGACAAAAACAAAGCAAGCCAAAGTGCGAGCAGGGTCCTGTCAGAAACGCTTCTTGGTCTCTTCAGTCATGGCTTTTCGATTTCGGCCTTCAGCCACTAGTTTTCGCGCTCTCAACACGGTTCATGTCAACCCTGTTCGAACAGCAATTAAACCACGACTGCCATTTCTGAACGGCATCGCTGAGCGGCGTTTATATGCGACAGCAAAAGATGCACCCAAGAGGCCTATACGCATTCCGCCCATGGTGACCGTCCTCATTGGTGCGGGCCTGACCTGCCTTGGTGTGGGTCTGTACGAGTATCTTACGTCTGATATCCAAAAGTACCCGACCAACGTGCGACAGGCATTGCGCAAAGGTCTCTATTACCAAAATAAACACGAAGACAAGCTCGCCCTCAAGTATCTCCGTGAAGCTCTCGACCTCGCACTGGCCTCTCCCGAACTCGAGCGCGACGGTGCACCCCTGACAGGTATTATGATTCAAGTCGGCGCCTTACTCGAGACTATGGGCCGTCTGCCAGAGGCGCGACAGGCACTCGTCCAGGCCTTTGAGCACGTCACAAAAAGTCAAGGCGATCTGCCTAGCGTTGAGGACATGACTGCCTTACCTGAAATCACCCAGAAGAAAGCGACCGGTATCGCACAGAAGCTGGGTGATGTCTGTGCGGGCCTCAAACGCGACGAGGAGGCAGAACGGTGGTATACCTGGTCGGTCGAACATCTGCTGCGCGTCTCGTCCAAACCCACCTCACCTTATGGTGACGACGACAAGATGCTTTTCAATAAGGAGCACATGCCTGCCTGGCTGACAGAGACTGAACTCGGTGCTTCTCTAGAGGCGTTGGCTACTTTTTATGCATCCCGGAAACGCTACACGTATGCTATTCCTCTCTACATGCGTGCACTCACCTTGGCAGACGTCCACAAGACCTGCCACGCTACTGTGCTCATGAACAACTTAGCCGAAGCTTTCACGTCTGTAAACCGATTCGAGGACGCCAAGCAGTGGGCTCAAAAAGGCATCGATCTGGCTCAGAACCCCAACACCCGCAAGCAAAACAAGGACGGCGAGATCTGCGACGAGACCTGCGGTATCTTACTCTTCAATATGGGCATGATCCTCGAAGTAAGTTGCTTTTTAAACTAAGAAAAGGGTCAAACTCAACTCTTTTTTATTTAGCAAACCAACGATCGCATTGGTGCCGCGGTGTGCTACGAGAAAGCCAAGCGCCATGGACGGGAATACAAGATGGCGGAGGTCGTCCAAGAAGCCGACCATGCCCTCAAACGTATAGCGAGCCAGAACGAGGATTAGATGGGGATATGACGAAGTATGTATGTATATAGACATAGAGATGCTATTTTGGGAATCAATAGAGCTTTCCATTTCGTTAAGTCGATTTGACGTGTTCCTGGGAGAGTTCCACCAAGGCTTGGTGCAGAGGAAAGGTAACCGACGCCGAAAGAAAAGGCGTCAACAACGCCAGCACCCATCCTTCTTTGCTATGTTGTTGCAACATCCAGGCCACACACAAAATTTGGACACACACCACGTCGGAGCTTATGCTTCCCTGGGCGGGATGAGCAATGAATGTCGAAAACAGCGACCACGCATCGGTGGTGAATAAGCACTGGAACCACTGCTGACTGTAGATAGCGAGGTTGGCACCGGCAGCCAAGAGGTAGATGGCCGCAATAGGTAAGCGGTGGGACTGTCCAGAACGCGGCAGAAGGGGTGGGAGCAGCACGGCGTGCATCGCCAGCAAGTTCCACATGAACGACGCATCCTCGGCCACAAAGGGTGACAGCACTACCGTGATCGTACCCACAAACACGCACGCCAGCAAGGACAAGGGGGCGCCCTGGGTAGATCGCTTGGTTTGGGTCGTGGACAGAACAGCGAAGAAGAGACCGGATGCGACCGAGATGGCCACGACTTGACCCAATAACATGTAAGCCCACAGGTACGGAATGCCGCGGCGATAGCCTGCATGCATGGGGTAGTTAGCAGATGGTGCTTGGGGGCAAAACACTTTGTGTTACCTTCGATGGCCAAGAAGGGTGTCCATACCGCTACTGTAAACGTGCATATTTGATGGCTCCAGAGCCACTGCCATGCGCCTACGCTCACTGTGCGCCATGCGTCCACAAACAGCGATACAGAATGAAGCCAATGCGAGACCGAATTCAGACTGACGTCCTGGTCACCCATGTGCTTATGATAACTGTGCACAAAATACTTGAGCATGAAGGTCCATGTCGAAGCGAATGCCACAGCAGTCAAAACAAGCAATGTCCACGTTCCTTGCTTTGAATCCCGGGCGGCACGTCCAATTGTCGGTGCGAGTAGACCCACCAGGCCAAAGATAAAAGCAAAGTACGAGACCAGGATGGTCAGGTCCACAGGGTAGTCTACGTCCATTAATGCGGAAGTGAAGAGAAAAGAAAGGGAACACTTTATTTTATATATACAAATCTATTTTACAACTTCGAGATTGTGGAGCGATTGGATCACCGTATCAGGATCCGCCCGCTCATAAATGACTTTGTACACGGAGGTCATCAACGGAAAACTGAAAATATCATGTCAGCATACGCATATAATCAAATTGTAAGCACATACTCGTCTGTTTGGTTGCGTGCTTTCAAAAAGTGGTGCACTTCCAACGCGGTCGTCGTGCCCTGCAGCTTCTGTCCGTTCAATACGTCACGCTCCACCTCTTCAATGGACTGCATAAAACACGAGCATGAATATACAAGCGAATACATTCAACTTGACGTGATTACCTTGCCCGAATTGATGAATGCTTCTGCAGCTTTTCGATTTCGTCCACCGGAGCAAGTAGTAATAAGATCAGCGACGCCGCATGACTCTGCAAATGCGTTAATATGTGTTTTGCGTTCATTTACATTAGCTTACCAAAGAAGGTGACTGTATGCACACCGCCGAAAAATGTCTTGCCAAACTTGCGCATTTCCAGCAAGCCGCCTCGAATCAAAGCTGACTTGGTGTTGTTACCACACCTAGGACGCTGTGAGAAAAGCACTTCTTTTGTTCCTATACAGGACACACTTACTTGAGACCATCGCAAATACCAGCGCCGACAGCAATCACATTCTTGAGCGCACCGCAGATTTGCAAACCCGTGTAGTCATCAATGACAGCCACACTCAAATAATCCGTTTGGAAAAGCTGCGCAGAGTATGAGCTTCTGAAAATGGATTCAACCTTGGATATTTACCTTGTGGAAAAGCTCACCATCTTTTTCTTTGTGCTTCATGGCAATGGTCGTCTCGCCCCACTGCTCTTCCGCCACTTCTGTAGCAATGTTGGCACCACTCAGTGCAGCGCACGGGATACCCAAAATCTTGGAGATCTCATCGGAAAATAGCAGGATATTGTTATCACGGAAATCAAGGCCCTACACAGTCCACCGTGTTATTTTATTTTGTTTGTTTTGCCCTTTGGTACTTGCCTTAATCAGCGAGATGCCCTTGCAGTCTGCGGAAAGGACACCACGGAGCTGGTCGCACGTTTTGTACACGAACTATAGATACACTCAGTAAAACTACGATAACTGCATGGTGTTTGTCTTACCTGGTGGGGCAATACAAATACCAGAATATCTGTTTCATGGGCGGAAGCACGTAAATCTGGTATAGCCTTCACATTCTCTGGCAACTTGATGCCGGGAAGATATCTGAACGCATTTTAGCGCATCGTTAGACAAAGTCTAGATGGACTTACTTGACGTTCTCATGTGTCTCGTTGATAATTTCTGTCAATGGCCGCCCATCGATCTCTTCTTCAAACACCCACATGCGCACAGACTCTTCGAACAAGTCTGAATGCTTTGTCACGTTTTGTCCTACCACGCGAGCAATCGCCGATCCCCTGCACACCAACTCAATTATTAATTATCAGATGTCAATAGATGAGATCTACACATACCAGTTGCCTGAGCCTATGATGGATACGCGATGCTTCTTCATTTTACTTTTATCAAGAGATATAAAGAGAAGATGCGAAATCAATATTTGCAGGGGCTTTTTTTACTTCCACTTTTTTTTTCCTCATACCCCTGCGTATCTGCGTATCTAATGTTATCGCGGTCCGCGCGCTCATGTTTTCGACTTTTTCCACGATTCATATATGCACAAATATGACAGGCTCTCCAATGCAAAACGCACATATTACGCCTGGAAACGTCTACATGACATCCGTCGCTCTTCTAGTCGAATATTTTCCGCAGCCTCTCAGTCGCGCTCATATGGCATCCGAGATCTTTCGATATTTTTGATGAATTTGAGTAGCTTTTTGTATTTATTAATCTCAGGAAGAAACCCGTTTCTGGATTAGGATGGCTTCTAAAGGTAAGATATACTGATATATATATCGGGAGGAAGTCAGCTGTAATAGAAATGGCATCATCTCGCGTTCACTATGAGGCACATTCAATAAACTTTAAATTGAGAGCTTTGCGTGAAAAGACGCAATAATACGTTTTTGCAATAGAACAAGAAGCTAGATAACTTTCCAGAAAAGTATGACCATTGAGAAGAGGGAACCTCCCCAAGGAGGTGGCACGCACTAAAGAGTGCCGCTCTAGAAGGAATACATATCTTTCTCAAATGGTCGGTGTATGTATTCTAAACGCTTGTGAGTACACTGTGCTCTTCTTTTCCCGGGGTCACCAGCTTCATTTTGCGAACCGGACCCTCGGGAGGTCAGATTCGGATGCGCACATCCGTCTATGCGGCGTGACAGAATAACGAAAAGGGGCGCTTCAAGGGTTTCCAATGGAGGGTCACAGCCTTCAAGAGTCGATAACATGATGGTGGGATATGACGCAGCTTGCTTTATATACCTGATTGGCTACCATGTGATGATCAATGTATTGGTCCCAGGATCACATAATATTGCGGTCTGAGATGCTAAAAGTACAAAGACAGCGCGGATGAGATCCGGGGTACCCGATGGCCCCAAGGCGTGGATGGTTTCTATTCGATCGTCGGGGATAATGCAAAAGTAGCGGCATCTCCACTGTATTTTGTATTATGTAGGCTCATTTATGCTTTTTTCTTTTTTCTTTTTGCGGAGTGGATCAGGTGACACTTGTTCACAATCACTTGCTTTATACTTCTTTGGATTTTAAGATAAGAACAACCGCATTTCTGGGGAGCATTAAGGTTGGTATGATGTGGTATGGACAGGGGTTATGTTGATTAAATGAAGACGAAAATATCTAGGCATTGCATCTTTCTTTCACACACCCTTCGCACGACATTTCATATGCTCGACACTGTCTCTCCACGCAAAAGCGTACCCACCGACATCATTTTGTCCGTGCTATCACACATGAAGCTAGCCGATCTCTGCCGTCTGCTCCAGCAAACCTCGGGGCATGACGCATTCGCGCACTACTGTCAATGCGTGCTACAGTCGCGTGCCAAGGCTCAGGCATGGGAGCTCGCACTTTACACTCCGGCCGGTTACATGGTCGCGCTTTGCAATCCAGACTGTCAAACCAAATTGGCCCGTTTCCGCTGCGTCGGCTACGACACGCATGAAGCCTGCTTGCGGTTTACGCCTATCTGCGATACCGAGTTTTGCGTCCAAGACGAGTCAGAGCTCAAACTCGCGTGCCTTCGATGGTTTCAGTACCAAGAACACGCCATGACCTCTGTCCCGCTGTGCTGGACTGAGGGTGATCACACTGTCGACAATGGCTGGGGCGTCCTCGTCCAGTATCGATGCAGTTCACGGACGCCAAGGGACCACGCCCGCTTGTGCCGGTCCTGCGGTCGAGGACACGATGGATCGGCGACGCCTAGACACTGTCTGCGCATTCAGTTTACACAAATCCAGGTCACGTTTGACTGGCTGCGAAAGGGCCTCAGTGCATGCGCGTGAGTATCATGAATGGCACGGAAGAGGGCGGCACAGACAGGTGTTGAAGGCACATGCGAATCAGAAGGAGTTTCAAAAAAGGAAATCCTCCAAGGTACGGATCACAATGAGTCGATGCATTGCTCAACTCCCATTTGCTGGCGCCCCCACAGTCCAACAAACGGAGCTACTTAAAGCACATGAATCTCACCTTTCTATATCTTAAACTTTCTCGTCAATAATGGCCTCACTCTCCCGTGGGAAGCTTTCAGGCCTTTTAAATAGTCGGCCTTTTGTGTCTCGTCGTCTTCTTTTTACAAAAAACCGCTTTTATTCTACTACTGCTGCTACCATGCCCATCATCGAGCAAGACCCCGTTGTTTCTTCTAATGGCCACGCCAAAGTAAAGTCCATCGATGCCTTTGCTAGCTCTGCGTACTACAACCAAGGTAACGATATACCTTTTGAGGGTGTCAATCGCATCAGATGACTTAGGATTTCTCTATTTTTTCCCTGTCGTATATAGGCTCGTCCCTCGAACTCGATACCCGTTTCCGTCTGGGCCTTCGAGGTTATGGACCTGTGGCCGTCGAAGGCCTTGATTTGCAAAAAGAACGCGCCCTCAACCAGCTGCGATCAAAACACACCTCGCTCGACAAGTATATCTTTATGGCACAACTTCGCAACAGCAACGTCCGGTTGTTTTACAAGCTAGTTTGCGACGAGCTCGAGGTACGGTATATTTCACATACTTTTTTTTTCCCCGGGTGTTGGGCTATATTATCTTGATGTGCTCTTTCCGCCTTCATATCGGCTTTGGTTCCTTAAAATGCTCAAACTCTTCTTTAGGAAATCGCCCCGATCATTTATACCCCAACGGTCGGTGAGGCTTGCCAAAACTACTCCAACATCCAACCATTTCTTGCCCCGCCCGGTAAGACCACGCATATTCGAATTTAAAGTTTCTATATACCCATTCTTATTTTTGCGCACGCTCGGACGTTCCGTTGCCTCTTTTAGGTGCTCCCGACGGCTTATACCTCACTTTGACGGACCTGCCCTATGTCAAAGATATAATTCGCAATTATCGTCAGACCCGGGACGAGCCTGCCCCCGCTATCACCGTCATTTCCGATGGTTCCCGCATTCTGGGTCTTGGCGACTTGGGCGTGGGTGGCATTGGTATCCCTATCGGAAAGCTCCAACTTTATGTCGGTGCAGCTGGCATTGACCCTCGTCGCACCCTCCCCATCATCCTCGACTTTGGCACTAACAATGAAGAGTATCTCTCCGACCCTCTCTACCTCGGTCTGCGACAGAAGCGACCTGCTGACCCCGAGGTAGGCCGCTCTTGCCCCATCCATTCCCCTATGTGCTAACTTCTTTTTGTTCCAGTTCTATGACGCCGTCGATCAGGTCATGAACGCCCTGTACGAGGTCTATCCTGAGCTCCTGGTTCAGTTTGAAGATTTCACCACAGAACATGTAAGACTGTCCCCTCAAAAGTATCGAGGGCCCGACTTACATATTTGTTTATTTAGGCGTTTGGTCTCCTCGAGAAGTACCAATACCAGCGCTTCTGTTTCAACGACGACATCCAGGGAACCGGTTCTGTTATTCTGGCTGGTTTCATGAACGCCGTTCGTGTCGCTCAAGAAAAAGCCTCGATTGCGCCCAAGGACCACCGCATCGTCTTCTTTGGTGCAGGCTCGTCCGCTATCGGCGTTGCCAAGCAGATCCTGGCCTACTTTACTCGAGAGCACGGCATGAGCGAAGAGGAGGCCAAGAAGTTGTTTTACCTAGTCGACTCCAAGGGCTTGGTGACGCTCGACCGTGGTGACAAGCTAGCGCAACACAAGGTTTATTTCGCCCGAAATGACAACCAGCAATCTCAGTATCGCAATCTGTGCGACGTGATCGACTATGTCAAGCCGACTGCGTACGTTTCTTGTGTATCTCAAAACTTTGCACGGCTCACACGTTCCATTTTTTTCTTAGTCTGATTGGTCTGTCCGCCCAGCATCAGGCTTTCACCAAGGAAGCCATTGAGAAAATGGCTGCCATCAACAAGCTACCCATTATCTTTCCCTTGTCGAACCCCATGACCAACGCCGAGTGTACGTTTGAGCAGGCCATGCGTTTCACTAACAACAATGTCCTGTTTGCCTCCGGTACCGCTTTCCCGCCATTTGAACTGCCCAACGGTGAGCTGAAGCGCGCTGGTCAGGGCAACAACATGTACAGTAAGTGCATTGTGTCTGTAGGTCTACACTCGCGTATTCACCCGCCATCTCTTGTAGTTTTCCCTGGACTCGGCTTGGGTTCCCTCTTGGCCAAGGCCAAACACGTTTCGGACAGCATGGTCTATGAAGCCGCACGCGGTCTGTCCATCTCGCTCTTGCCGGAAGAAATTGAGGCCGGCAACCTCTACCCTAACCTGGATCGCATTCGCGAGGTCTCGGCCCAGGTCGCCGTTGCCGTTGTCCGCCAAGCGCTCGAGGAGAACCTTGTCCGGGACCCCCAAGTGCTCGAACTTGCCGCTTCGGCTGACAAGTCGTCCGGCCAGTACAACGCTACCCTTCTTGATTTTGTCAAAGCCCGCATGTGGGACCCCAACCATGCCGAATTATTTGCATTCCCGTAAAACTTTCCTTTACTTTTTGATTTAGTCTCTCTCTCTTTTTCATCGTATGCATCCCAAAACAAAAATATATCGTCATATACTTTCTTGATCCGCCATCATGGATATCCAAAAAAAAAAAAGATCTACGGGCTTGTTTGACGCGTACATGTAAAGCGTTTGTAGAAATAGAGTGATGTCATTCCATATGTCTATGTAGCCTATGGTTGAGCTTATGTCTCTTTAACGGTTATGCAGATCCCGTCGAGCATCCTGCTGTGGCGCCAGAGCAGCATTAAGGTTAAAATAAATCTTTGCGTTTTCTGGAATGCCTTGAAATAGTTCTCTGTGCTGCACTCACACGTTTTCTATTATTTCTGACTTCAAATTGGATCTCATTCAATATGCCGTAAGGACCACGACGGTCCTGTCAATTTAGCGTATTTCTGCCAGCCCATGATCATAAAAGAATGGCTCTAGCTACATATATAACACAACGCCGTTCAAGATGCCGTTCGACATCATGCCGCCCACTAGGTGTATATTACTACAGGATGCTTCTTATCTCAATACGCTCGAAGACTATAAAGGGACGTTAAATCGAGATTCAAATCACTTGTTTGCTGACCTAATCAGTTTATGGCACAGCGATGCAGTTACACATAAATTTCAACATGTTTATGCTTCTCCTCGTCAGCGTGCTTTCCAGCAAAGTGCTTGCAGGCGGCGAGTGGAATGATGGAGGAAGAATGTGGTATGAGGGGTGCAAGGACGACAATGATGCAGAAGCTCCTCCGATTGTCCCCGTACGCTCCGAGGGTGTGCCCTCTTATAGTGTGCTCCCAGGTGTCCGGCAACAATGGTTCTACATACGGCAGCCCTGGCTTCCCTACGTCCTACCGTTACCCTTACTCGTACCCTGCCGATGGTAACAATGGTAACAACGGTAACAGAGGTAACAGCGGTGGCAACGGTAGTAGCCAGTCCACGTCAGCTCTCCCACTGATGGTCGTCACTGCAACCTACACAAAAATCATTATCGAGACGGCTATCGCCACTGCCCAGCAGGGCAACGGCGACTCCTCGAACTCCTCCTCTGGCGCTCCCAGGTGGTGCGTGAATATCATGCACTTTTTTTCTTCTCTTTAAAATAAACAGGGTCTTACTTATTAATTAGTTGCAGCTACGGAGCATTGCTTTTCACCATGGCCGCCGTTATGCTGGCTGCGTGGCATTGGGCTAAAAACAACCGATTATCCTTTTATGTTTTCGCTACCCATCTGTCTCTTTTCTCTGAGCCGTAGTAACGTAATTGTACAAAGTAACTTCTTGTAATATAACAAGCATGGGTTTCCGACTTTGAACAAGGGATCACGCATTTTTCCAAAAGGCATACATAAAAAATTGCGGCGTGTTTCCTGTTGTTTTGAGAACTTTCTTTTGCACAGTCATACTTTATTATCTGCCATGGAGGAGAACAAGGCGTATTATCAAAACCAAGGTATGCAGATGCACGTGCTAGAAAGAGCCGAAGGAGATAAAAAGAAAAGAAAAAAGCACAAGAACAGCAGTGTCTAACACTCGCGTTTGGTATGCAATCAAACCATACATACAGGCGGTGACGGCCCTACCAACAATATGTCTCAACCGCCACCTGCATACAACTACCAGCAAAATATGGAAGAAGGAAACCAAAGCTATGCCCCTCCTGGCCAGACATACTACACTCCACCTCCCCAGCAGCCTGGACCCGTGCCTCCACCTGAAGACGGAGCGAATCAACCGCGACGCAACCCCGTCACGGCGTTTTACTCTCCTCGAGACAACCGAGGTTTGGCGTGGAAACGTCGTTGTTGCTCGATCATTTGCTGCTGTATAATTATTGGCCTCGTGGTCGGCCTGTCGGCTGGCTTGACCCAACGCAATTACAATAGCTACGGCTATGGCTACAGCAATGGTTACGGCAATAGCTATGGTAATGGTAATGGTTATGGTCGTGGCTACATTGATGGAAACAACAGCATGACCACTCCCGGAGCGTCATCCGCTGCTGTTACCCGGTCCGGCGATTCTATCTCGCCGACCGCTACTGGCAGTAGCAGTGGTCACAATGGTGGCGGCGAGAGCTAGATTGAGGTCGTTGTAGCACGGAGAAGTGTATATAGAGTATTTTTTTTGTATTTTTACTGGTACGTTAAATAATTAGCTTTCGTTCAGCAAGTTCATGAATGGCATATTAAAGCCGTATTGTTTCTGCTGCTTGGTTTGAAATCCATGACGACACATAGGATATGTTTATGACCCCGCCATACATCCGGTGGAAGCCCTGGATGCAGCCTTAACGGAGCTCCAAGCACGACCACCTGCATACCAACTGGTTTTTCTGGTCCGCCCCAACTCAACAAGCTCAAAAGCAGCATCATGAAAAACATGCTATCATTATTATTACGACTCCTCCATGCAGCATTGGCTAACCGGTCCCCAGCTGTCAACCGGGCATAGCATCTGCACAGAAATAACATATAATGCATTCATCAAACAGGTCCTTAGACTTGCAGGTGACGAGTTATATGTACATGTAAACGCGTATCGTGCATAACCTGAAAGAGAGGGCAGTAAATAGTGGTATAGGCGTTTCACAAGTACGGGAACTTGGGGTAAATGTATGCAGAAGATCGACGTATGCTTTCACATCCCATGTTCCTTAGAAACGGTCCTCAAATAAGGATCCGCAGCAATGTCATCATTCTTCTATGATGATGTGAAAATGCACGCGCGGAGTGCACGAGTATGTATAGGCAGATTGGAGAAAGAGAAAAAGAGCAGAGTAGGGCGGATGACGACGACGGCGGCCATTCTTTTTTTGTGCGACTAAGGAGGCCAAGGGGGAGGGCACAGGTGGGGATGAGGTCGCCAGCCGAAAGTAAAAGGAAGATGCGTGTGCGGCGATTGGTGCCGCCGATATTGAATCTGTAAATGCCACGTTTCTGATTGCAGTCGGCAGCCAGGGATTTTCAAAGTGAATATGTGCGCAGATTTGAATATATGAAATAAAGAGGAAGAGAATAAATCAGGGACGGGCGAAGTTTGTTTGCTTTTGTGGGGATGGGTGCACGGTGTGTAATAAATGAGTGCCGCTTTTGACAACGTGCTCCCAACAAAGATGAGGCAACAGCGCCTCTCTCTCTTTGGTGCTTTCTCAATACATCATGGCTGGTGTGGAAACAGTGTTTCTCTCTCTCTTTCTTCTGGAGAGAGAGGGAAAAAACGGACGCGCCCTGCGACCCCCTTGTGCGTAATATTTAGAAAAGAGAAAAAGAGCAAATACGAACTCACCAAAATAGGAGAACGTTCACTCAAACTGAATACAGAAGGGCGGAAACGGGAGAGGCTATTTTAGGCAGTAATAGAGAGCGAGTGAAAGTGAGGGGGACCATCAGCAAAATATGTACACGCACAGACAATGGAGCTCCACCTATATATAAAAGGTACAATAGATCACTCCATGAAAGACCACCACCGTTCCCCGTCCTTTTTTCTCTTTCCCTTGCTTTTGGCTTCATCGCTATTGATATGAAGAGCTTCTTCCCTCGTCCACAGGAGCTTGCTTTTCGTCACAACAAAATTGGCGACGAGAGCACCACGACCACCAAAGCCAAATCAACGGTCCATACTTCCACTGCTGGCAGTGGCTCCTTCAACGGCCTCGTCTCTCTCCATGGCTTCCGTGAAAAGACAAGACGCTGGTTCACCCTGCGCCGCCGCCGATCATCCTATACACAACTCGCAACACCGTCCCTTTCTACCTCCTCGTCTTCCATCTCTTCTCGAAATAGCTCATTCACCCGTCCTTCTACCGATATTCAATCATCCAAGTCACTCGAACTAGAAACCCTCATCGTCGAGCACCCGTCAAGGACGCTGCGCGTCACCTTGACACCGTCCGTTTGTGCCATCTGATTTGCGATCACTGCTCCCTTCTTCCTCCACCTAAATTCCCTTCCACGTTCTATTGCTCTAAAAACGATGGTGCATCCTGGTTGATGTATTCAAGCAGCTAGAAACTCTATTTTGACTTCTTTATTCTCATATTCCCTTCTTCCTCTCTATATTTTTTACGTAGCTACTCACCCATCATCATCTCATAACAACGCGCAAATCAATGCGTTTCGGGACAAAGGGGCCCAAAAATCATATAACCCACATCATCCTTACTGCTGGATATAAAGCTCCTCCTGCCGCTCTCTCTCTCTTTGCTCTGCGGCAAGTTCTTTGCTATATTTGGTTTCATTACATACCTTCCACTAGTATACATCTCCTACTTTTTGTCTCTTAATATCGGAAAGCTTTCTTTTTAATGCTTCGGCATTCTTTACTTTTTCATCTTTCTTTCTTCCCGACGAGCATATGGTTTTAGGCATATGATCCTGAGGATCATGTGCAAAATACAGTAATAAAAAGCAGAAAACAGAAAAATACACAAAAGAAGCAAATTGTCCCGGTTCAATGCCTCAAAAATCAATGGTGCGGGGGAAACGGTCACGGCTGACGCAAAAATTGACCCACAGCCTCGAATTCCGGTGGTGGTGATAACTTTCGTATATTACCTTTTACACTTCGCCATGGACGATACCGACGTCGATTTCTTCGATTCACGGCCTGACGAGGAACGCAACAGCCAAGACGGACGCTCCGACGATGAAGGAGAGCACGTCGGTTACGGCCACGGATCGGAGGGCGGATCGGACGAGGACGAAGAAGAGGAAGACGAAGACGAAGAGGAGGCGAGAAAGGTAAGCCCAGGCCATCCCTTGCGTCTTTCCTTTCTCTTACCCTTCAAAATAGGTCGCAGAAGGCTTCATTGTAGAGGATGACGACGAACAGGATTCCGACGGATCCCAGAAGGTCTCGGTCCGTCGACGAAAACGAAGAAAGCACGTCGAATGTATGTTGCCCTTTTGAACCTTTTTGCATCCATTCCCTTGTTGTACTCACGCACAACTCCTCTCATTCTAGCGGATGAGGAGCTCGATGAAGAAGATCTCGATCTTGTCGAAGAAAACACGGGTGTAAAGCTCCAGCGTGAGGTGAGTCAGAATGGGGTTTATGGACAGCAATGGCTCATTCCCTGCATTCGTGTAGCCCAAATTCAAACGATTGAAACGCGGTCGACAAGAAATCACACCTTCGGCCGCACAACGCCGCCAAGAGGATATTTTCTCGGACGAGGAATTGGAAGCAGCCCCCGCACACGAAGCGCTCGATGAAGACGAAGAACAGTATGAAGCGGCACCGGCCTACCGCGGAAGACATACCTACGAAGACGACATGAACGACTTCATTGCCGAAGAAGATGAGGAGGAAGGTTATGATGATGATATGGGGGATCGTTATGTTCAAGAAGCACCGAGACGCGGTCGGGTCGCAAAGGGAATGGCCGATATCCTTCCTCAGGGTCTCTCTGAAGAGTAAGTATGAGCAACGGTACCGAGATGGACAGTCACTCATGCATCAGTAGTGTCCTGGCAGATATGTATGATATTTTCGGTGACGGCATGGACTACGAGGAAGCCATGTACGACGAACCGGTTAGTGACGATGGTAAAGGGGCATTCACGGTTACTCATATTCCGATTAGGCACTGGAGGAGGAAGGCGCACGCGAGACACATCTGGCCGATGTATTCGAGCCAAGCGAACTAAAAGAACGCCTGTTAACAGACGAGGACGAGCTTATTCGTTCACGCGACATTCCCGAGCGTCTCCAGCTGCGTTATGCCGGACTTGGCAAGAAATTTGGCGGGGTCACTCAGGAGGACATCGAGGAAGAAGCACTCTGGGTTGCTTACGAGCTGGCCACCCTCAAAAACATGACGCAGCCCAGGGAAAATTTCATGACAGCCGTCAAGCATGTCGTCGGCTTTGTCGCCAAGGATTACCTTGAGGTGCCTCATATTGCCGATCATCGGCGAGATTACTTTTCCGACTTCGATAGTGTCACGGGCGCTACCAAAGATATTTTGACCGTCGATGACCTATGGATGATTTATGATCTTGATTTCAAGTACCAGACCTTTATGGGCCGCAAAAAGGCGTTCCGTGACTTTTTGAGTCGATGCGTCATTTCGGATGGCTATATCGAAGGCCTCCTGGAGCGCGCGCACAAGGTCGAAGAGCTCAATGATTTTACTGACTATGTCAACCTCCGATACGCCAGTAATGTCAGTGCTTTGCAAAAACAAACGCGTGGTCCTAAGCGGCCGAGCAGTAAGTCCATGTACGAGATTAGCCTCAAGACAAAAATCAAAGATTTCATTCCAGTAAGTGGAAGAATGCGCTTTTTTCTTTCTTCTTTATTAATCTTCTGTTTAGCGGTTCACCATTGGCGCACATCAATTTGGGTCCAACTACAGTGACCAGAACAAGCGCTATTTTCCAGACGACCCTGCTGAGACGCCTGAGGCGCTCGCACAGGAATACACAAATGATGCTTTCCCCACAGCCGAGCGACTTCTACGAGGTAGAATTTCAGATGAGAGCATGAGGAATAAGCACTGACAGCGCGTTATAGCTGCTAAGGCTGTCATTGGGCAAGAAATTGCCAATGACCCGCAGGTCCGCCGTGCCATGCGACGCGACTGGGAATATGCTGCAGTCGTGAACGTCAAGCCAACCACTAAGGGCTTCAACGATATAGATGACTTGCATCCGATGCA
Organism: Syncephalastrum contaminatum; assembly: GCA_013461545.1. Taxonomy (NCBI): domain Eukaryota; kingdom Fungi; phylum Mucoromycota; class Mucoromycetes; order Mucorales; family Syncephalastraceae; genus Syncephalastrum; species Syncephalastrum contaminatum. The sequence goes on from VAFG01000152.1 coordinate 133,760, forward strand.
CGTAAGTGGAAGCGGCTATTCATATTTCTTCTTTGCTCAATGATGGGTTAGCCTTTCAAATTCCTGCACGAGAAACCTATTCGGGAGTTCAAGAACGGCCAATTCTTGCATATTCTGAAAGGAGAAGAAGAAGGTCTCTTGACCATTCAGATTGCGATGCCCAGCCAAGACCGGTGGATGGAGACTCTCGCAGAGTATTATACCTCGGACGGCTACAGCGACAGCGCAACAGCCTGGAACGAGCACCGTAAGGAAGCCCTCGGTGTCGCACTCAAAAACTATCTGATGCCCAATATGGCGAAATATATGCGCGAGAAGCTCCGCCTCGAGTCACAAGAACTCGTCTGCCACCAGGCCTTCCGGAGTCTGCAGAGCAAGGTCGACGTCGGGCCCTTCCGCGGCCCAGACGCAAGTCGCTACAAGGACGGCGTGCCGCGCGTCGCTGCCGTATCTTCCGGCAACGGCGAGCACGGCGATCCGGTGGTGGCTGTTTATCTTGACGACGATGGCCGAGTGGAGGACCGTCTCGAGCTGCCCAACATCAAGGAGGAACGCTACTGCACGCGCATGATTGAATTCCTGCGGACTAACCAGCCCAACGTCGTGGGCGTTGCCGGCTTCAACGCGAATGCGCGCCATTTGCTGAAGCGGATGCAGGAACTTCTCGAGCAGATCAACCACCAGCCTCGACTGGACCTGGTCGCGGTCGACGATGAGGCCGCACGGCTGTACAAAAACTCCAAGCGTGCCCAGCTCGAGTTCGACGGCTACTCGGAAGTGATGCGCTACTGTATTAGTCTAGCCCGGCGCCTGCAGTGCCCCGTGCTCGAATACACTGGCCTCGGCCGCGACCTGCTCGCCATCCAGCACCACACACTTCAGCATTTGGTCCCAGAGGACATGCTTCTTGCGGCTTTGGAGCGGGCTCTGATCCACACTGTGAACAACCTCGGACTGGATATCAATGCGGCGGTGCAGTCACCTTACCTCGCCACGGCCTTGCAGTACATTGCCGGCTTTGGCCCGAGAAAGGCGCAAACTCTCCTCAAGAAGCTTGAAACCCGAGGCGAGCTCGAGAGTCGAGCCGCGCTTGTCACACGTGGCCTCACACCCGCCACGATCTTCATGAACTGCGCCAGTTTCCTCCGGATACGAGACATTGACGGCATGGACATTTTGGACGATACGCGAGTGCATCCGCAGGACTATGACCTCGCACGCAAGATGGCGGGCGACGCTCTCGAAATTGAAGAGGAAGAAATGGATGACTACGACTCTAAGGTCGCCATCGTCACGCGTGTGGTCAAAGAATACCCCGAGAAGTTGAACGATCTCATTCTCGATGACTATGGCCTCATGCTTCAGATGCAATACAAGACATCCAAGCGTCAAATCTTAGAACTCATCAAGAACGAGCTCCAAGGCCCCTTCCACGATCGACGTCACCGCTATGTGCGCCCGACCATCGACGAAACGTTCACCATGATGACGGGTGAGACGCCCGCGACGCTCCGCGAGGGCTTCATTGTGCCTGTTAAAGTGACGGGTCTGCGGGCCAAGATGGCCCACTGCGTGCTTGATTCAGGGCTCGAGGGCATTATTTTTATTGACCAAGCATCAGACCAGCGCATCAATCGCATCGACGACGCGCTCCAGAAGGGATCGACCATTAACGCCCTCGTGCTCCGCATCGACAAGGATAAGTTTGTCGTCGAGCTCTCTAGCAAGCCATCGATGACCAAACCCGACAGCGATATCCAGCTCCGTAAGCTGCCCGATGACCCTTACTACGATGTGGAAGGCGAGGCACAAGAGCTCAGCCGACAAGGCGCCCAGCGAAAGAAGCGAGAGCGCTCCAAGCGACACATCAATCACCCCATGTTCCAGCAGCTCAACTTCAAGGAGGCCGAGGACTACTTGGCCAGCCGGGCTCGTGGCGACTATGTCATCCGACCTTCCTCCCGCGGCCCTAGTCATATCGCCATCACATGGAAGGTCGACGAAGATGTCTACCAGCACGTTGACGTGGTTGAGCTACGAAATCCAAATGATCCTGTCAGATACCAAGTGGGTGATGCTGTTTTTGATGATCTGGATCAAGTCATTGTCATGCACGTCGAGTCGATCGCACACAAGGCAGATGACCTGATGCAGCACCCCAAATTCCGATCCGGCGGTCTTCATGCATTAAGTAAGTACTGTCTGAATTCGATTGAGCCCACCCACTCATTTTTCTTTCTCTATCTAGACTCTCACCTTACGTCGCTCACCATGGCCAACCCGCGTCAATCTGCCTACGGCTTTTGCCAGAGCGAACGCGCCGGTTACTTCGAGCTGGGCTTCAAGCTCAACTCGCGCGCCCCGCCCGCCCACTGGGCCATCAAGGTCCTTCCGAATGGATACCGTCTTCGGGATACGTCCTACCCTGGCTTGGCTGACCTGATCAATGGCTTTAAGCGTCTGCAGACCGCAGAGGCCAACAAGCGTCGACAAGCACCGCCTCCCCCGCAACACCATCATCATCACCATTCTTCTTCCTATTATCACTCACGCCGATAAAAAAAAAAGCACCCTAAAAAGAAAAAAGAACATCATTATCCCCTCTGCTTTCTCAAAAGATGCTAATAAATTACATACAAGAGCATAACACGTCCAATGACGAATGCTACTTCTTGTTCGGTGCATAGGAGTATATAAAGTTCAGCTGAATTCTGTTCGTAGACTCGCAGAAAATGAAGAAAGGGGAAAATCCAGAAAAAAAAAAGAAGTGACACGAAATTCCGATTTTTCGATGGCATATCTTGGATTACTGTAATACAAAGGCACAGACTCTCGTTTCTACCTTAAGATTCGCACGTCGATATTGGAAAAATATACAGTGAAAAAGTAAAAGCGATATTCAAGTGCACATGAGGTTTCTTGGACGTCCAAGCATGTGTCCTTGCAAGCGTTGTATAAATAAAACAAGTGAAGACAGAAATGGGCTGTGCCAGCAGAAGAGCTTCAGCACGCAAGAAAGTTCCGACCAATCATGTTTCACGGGTCGGCTAACCGGAAATTGTAACCGCACGGTTCCATGAGCCTCTCTATAAACAGCTCAAGGCCGTTTTGACTATAAGCAGTAGTGTGACTGAGAAAGAACACCGTAGAGTCCCTTTTTCTGCGTTTACCAACCTTGCAGAATCCCACACCTATGATCGGGCCTTATTTGTTTGGAACAGTCCGCGAAAATCTAAAGAATATATAATGATAGACTGACACATAAGATGAGTCGGACAGTCCTGTGCCATGATTTCCCCTTTTGACACAGATGCTTTCTGCAATAACATGACAGATTGTATGTTTTTTGAGTTAAAGGTGTATAGTAACAAGGGGCAAATGAGTGATGCCATTTCGTATGTGACGTCAAAAGAGCAATCGAAAGGCAGGATATGTGTAAGATTCCCGAGATTCTGATAACTGTTTCGCCCGTGATACAGTTGGATGAGAAAGTGGACAGAAATTCTGCAATTCTGCTTCGTCATTCAATTATGGTAATTATCCTATCGAGTATCCAAAGAATAAATATACAAATGAGGATCCTTTCTTTTTAGACAGAACTGGGCGTGGCGTTTCATATGTATAAAAAGACGATCTGTGTCTTCATCGTCAGGTATCAATGTACTTCTTGAAGCTGCATATACAATTGACTCCGACACGATGCACGTCCCACCTTATGAATATGCGGGGTCTCCATAATGTTTCGCTCTGGGTTTCTCCCCACACGCTCATCATACACTGCCATACGCGCTTCCGCTAGGAAGATTCTATCCTTACTATACTTGTTTTGGTAACTCTACTCCCAATGACTATTTAAGAGGGAATGCACTCTCGGAAAGCGGAGACTCTATCCTTATTTCTCTTTTCTTAAAAATTGTTATTGTCTTTTAAGATGGGGTTGTGGCCTTGGTTCAAGCACATCTTATCCGACATACCTGAATTCAACGTCCAAGGGGGCAAAAAGCTGCATGGCCGGCTTCTCAACCTCGGTATTGGCTTCATTGCCGGCACAGGATTGTAAGCGGTGAATGGTTCAAAGATAGAGACGTTGGCTCATGTGTTCTTTTTTCCCAAATCTAGTTTGTAAGTTCCCGCATTCCAAGCAACACTAAAACGACCAATAATCCACAACTCAATACCCCCTACGATAGGATGTTTGGTTATGATCAAGGTGTCATGAGCGCCTTGTTAACGGTAAGCTTTTTATTATTATCTATCCTATGTATAGGTGGATATCTAACTTGGTATCTCCTACAGCTCGACGACTTCCAGCGCCAATTTCCAGAAGCCACACCTTATAGTCAAGCCAATCCTGTCTGTCAAGAAGAAGGTCAATGCACAGGCACTCCGGAGTTGCAGTCTGTAAGTATTATTAAAAATGAAACGTATAGGAATTCAATGAAGGCTTATCAGTCCTCTTTCTCCATTTTCCGCAGAATATGGTCAGCATTTACCAAATTGTAAGTGGAGGTTCCACATATAGCTACCCATGGTCTCATGCGCGTGACATAGGGCTGTCTTTTGGGCGCCATTATCATCCTGTTCTGGGGAGATACATGGGGCCGTCGCAGCTCGACGCTCTGGGGCACAGTGATCGTCATTGTAAGTATATCTACATGAAAGCATAAATAGGATACTCACCGATTCGCAATATAGCTCGGTACCATCGTCCAAGCCGCTGCATATGATTATGGCACGATCTGCTTCGGGCGCATCTTTGGCGGCATCGGTAACGGCATGGTCACCTCCACGATACCAACTTGGCAGAGCGAGTGCGCCAAACCCGAGGACCGTGGCTTCCTCATCATGAATGAAGGCATGCTCATTGGCTTTGGTATCATGGTCTCGTACTGGATCGACTATGGCTTCTTCTTCCTGGAGGGCAGTGTCCGCTGGCGGTTCCCTATTGCCTTTCAGTCCGCGTTCTCCTTGATCGTCATTGCTGGTCTCTTTATCCTTCCGGACTCGCCTCGATGGCTGCTCAAAAAGAACCGGGTTAACGAGGCCCGGGAGGTGATTGCTCGCTTGAACGATGCGGACACAGAGAGTGACGTGGTTGCCGAGGAGATGGCCATTCTCGAACATACTCTGGCGGCAGAGGGAGCTACTTTTTCTTACAAAGAGCTCATGAAGAATGGATCCGTCCAGCATTTACGTCGCTGTCTGCTCGGTGTCATTGCTCAAGCTATGCAGCAGTACTGCGGTATCAACTTGATCACGTACTATGCTACTATGCTCTTTGAGGAATCGTAAGTAGCTACTCATGTTAGGATTATACGAGACCGACTCATATTTGTTCTGTTTTATAGGCTTGGTTTTGATGCTACCATGTCACGGCTTCTCGCTGCCGTGAATGGAACTGAGTACTGGTTGTCGGCAGTTGTTGCCATGTTTATGGTGGAGCGCTTTGGCAGGTAAGTTCTCAGTGCGGTGTGTTCACATCCTTCCTCATTTGAGTATCTTTACATGAACAGACGTAAGCTTATGTTTACTGGCCTTGTGGGTATGGTCTGCTCGATGGCGGTATTGGCCGGCTGTGTCGCGCAAGGTTGGCGTGGCGATGAAGGCCAAATTATCTTGCCTGAAGCAGAAGGCTATGTGGCCACATTAACCCTTTTCACATTCAACACCTTCTTTGCCATTGGATTCCTTGGTGAGACAGAGGAAAAGATGTCTCTGACATTTACACGCTAACGTTTTGGTTATTAGGCATGACATGGCTTTATCCTGCCGAAATCAACCCTCTTCGCACCCGTGTACAAGCCAATGCACTCTCCACCTGCTCCAACTGGCTGTCCAACTATGTGATTGTCATGATTACCCCACCTGCCATTGCCAATATTGGCTACGGTATCTATGTCATTTTTGCCATCTTTAACGCGCTCTTCATCCCACTGGTAAGTTCTTACCACTATTACTACGAAAAGTACTCACTTTCTGTTTGGAAAAGGTATACTTTTATTATCCCGAGACACAAGGCCGCTCTCTGGAAGAGCTGGACGTACTTTTTGCCAAAGCAAACGAGCTTAACGTGTCACCAGTCAAAATGGCCAAGACGATGGAGAAACTCGAAGGTCCCGCCCTCGAGCGGGAGCTGGCGCGCTACTTTGGTGAAGAAGCACTCCAAATAATACACCCCGAAAAGAAGATCCAGCGGAAGTCTGAAGAGGGAACCAATCGATATTATACGCACGATGAAAAGAAAGTACAAAGCAGCTCGCATAGCAAAGATGAGGATACTGTTTAAACGATACTCTGTATAACCTTTTCCCCTCTTTCGAAATTCTTTCGACTGTATACTTCCACCTTTATATGTACTTTACGTATTTACACTTATTTCTACTCGATATCAAAGTAAAGCACCGCTTATGCAAATGTATGTTCATTCCTTATTGGTAACATATGGAGTTCTATGTAGTGTGCCGATTCCCATCACAGCTCATTCGCTCATTTATAGATGAAATTAGTTATATATAACGGCCTGTCCTCTATAACACTATACATTATTAATGGCTCTTCCTATCTATTGATCTATCTATCCTTCATTTCGTATTTAATATCCATCTACACTTCTCACACGTCCGAGCTGGCAAATATGGAGGAGTCCCCCACATGGACTCGGTACACTCTATGTCGGCGTGGATGTGCGCGACAACTGTCGGTAGCTACCAGTGGAGGATGCGGGGCATTAGCTGACGAGAAACAAGGCGCATGCACAGCATAAGAGTTAGCGTGAGGAAAGAGGCGCACAGATTATGGGGTGCGGGCATGCTCCTCAGCAGACTCGACTGCAGACTTGTGCGAGAGCCAGGCTTCTCATTGGCAGGACGTGCTAGAACAGAGAGAGACCGCTGTCCCTTTCGTCTGTCCTTCCGGACATGACTCAAAGATTCTTCTCAGTTAACGGCTTCGTCCGTTTCTGTAGCATCTGGGGGAGCGTAAAGGCGGTAAAAGCAGCGTCTTCAAAATTTTCTTCAAGCGATCCGCCAGAGTAAATTTGCATATCAATGCGATGCGGGGTCGAGAAGCTGTGGATAGGGAACCATGAAGATCCTTGCACCAGACACTGCATGTTGTCAGGTCCAAGGAGTGGAAAACGCCTTAAGCGGACGCGTCAGAGCCAAGAAGAGGGCGGTCAGTATCCGCTGTTGACGGAACTTGTAAGGCAAGTGCCTCCATCATCACCCATTGGATCGGTGGCATCGATCATGAACACTGCCAATACTTTTCTTTCGTATCAGGACTTACCGACTGAGTCATATAGGGCCCTTTACTTAGCACCCATAATGTTCCCGCCCAGTGAGCTAGCCTAACGTATGGATTAAGCACATCACCGCTGAACCCTGCGAGCTTCTGCTTACGCGAGAAGGCACTAGTAACACGTGTCTCCTATGATGGATATGAGAATTGCGGAATGATGGGTTTTGGTCATGGAGAGAATATCGCATCAGAAAATCGAGGTATGGAATGCTTCTCTAATACCACTCCACGTGTTACTGTCAATTAGGCACGTTGTGCCTCCCATTATTTAGAACAGGCTCCAAGAAAGTCTACCGATATATATCACAGGGTCTTTTTCTTTTATATGCCGAGGCTTGTGGTATATGAAAGACAAGAATCGTCTTCCTGCCTGCTGCTCTCACTCTCGTATTATCTTAACCGAATTTGGAGTTCGTTGGAATATTGGTATCTTCAGTATCTCTCGTTGATAGTCCATAACCGTTTTAGCGCGATATTTTCCATACATGAAAGGAGTTGCTGGAGACGCGGATATCTACAAAACCTATATTGTTTCTCAAGAGCAATATCTATCAGCGTAGATTATGCATAAATGTACATCTTTCTCTTTAAAGCGTTGTTTCTGTTTCCCTCGTACTTCATGAGTGCTTGTGTCCCCATGTTGAGCATAAACCAATAAATTGCCAAAGTCGCTTTTGATTTATAGTTGCCAGCAAAGCGGTGTGACCGCAGATATTTCGCAGCACGAGCATAAATCCACGAGCAAAGCCTTGTACAGATAGTACAACGCATGTATTTAATAAAAAAGAAAGAAAGTTGGAGAGACGTTAAGCGCAAGAGAGAAGAAGACAAACAGCCCTTTATGCAGAGAGATAACATACAAGAAGATCCGAATGGATTATGCAACG
>VAFG01000154.1:0-34267 GCA_013461545.1 Syncephalastrum contaminatum
ACATTAGGCAGACGCTTCGGCCAATGACGATGGATCGTCCATTTGAGGGTCAGACCGTCTGAAGTCATTGATGCCGAGAATTTAGATGAAACAAAGTGCAGGCCGCTAGACATTATAGTGTATGCCGAGCAAAGTCAATCCGAGCTTTAAGAAGTAAGACAAGGTCTTGGCGGTCTTCAATTCTGCCGACATCGGAAGCAGGAAATAGTAATTTGGTAGATATACCAATTTTATGATGTTTGGTAAAGTACCTCTAGTGGTGGACTAGCAAAGCACACAAAAAGGCTCAAATGAGAAAATAAACGACGGAGTCAAATTGAGACTGGAATTATGTGATGTATTGTAAAAAAACAAAGATGAAGGATATATACATTGATCATGGTGTAAGCGACATAACTTAGTAATTGGCAGGGGCATTGGTCAGGAAGAACTTTCTAATTAAAGGTTCGATTTGTGAAAAGCGAGCGATGAATCCGAGAGTGTCCGAGTAGTAATATTTTTCACTGTCGACATATCGAATGCGGATATTCATATTAGGATTCCAAAAGGCGTCGTCGAATTCCTGTGGGGTACCGAGAACGACTGTAGATCCATCCGCTTTACGGCAAATGACCTTGGTCCCATCGGTATCTTTTCGGATATGAACGGTTGCACCATTGTCGATGAGCGTCATTTTACCGCGACGAGGTGCAGGCAAGGATGAAGCTGTAGCTGATCCGACAACCGGAGGCGTGCCGATACCGCTGGCTCCAGCGCGTCCTTTACCTTTTCGGCTTATGGGTGGAGTAATAGGCGTAGCAGTAGACTGTTGTGGACGCAAAAAGGTTGGCGCCTGTGGTTGAGGGAGAGGTTGACTTGGTTTTGGCAAACAAGGTGCGTTCTTTCGCGGATCGCGGCTTCTCCCAGGTGCTGTGGCAGGTCGCTTGGGAGCCGCAGTCTGCTGGGGTGGCAGAGATGCCTCTGTACGGGTGCGCTTGTTATCACGTTTCTTCTTGTCACTGAGCTCCAAGAAGCTGTGGGTTTGTGCCATCAAGAGATCGTCCACTTGCTGATCGTATTTCATCAGAAGCTTGGCGAAGAAATCGTCCATAAAGGTCTGAACAAGAAATGCATTTAGCCCATTTTGATTGTTCTTGGAAAAGGACATATACCCACGTCCACGAGGTGTTTCTGCGTATTTTGATTCACAATCTCGGAAGGCTTCTTGAGCGGAAAGCTGAGGTTCTCCATATGGACAAGTTCGCCCAAAAGTGTATGAGCATCCTTTTCCTCCAAGACAGGTTTTGGCGGAAGTGAATCGTCGTCAATAACGGACGATTCATACAGGTATTCTCGATTCAGATCGCACAACTGATACGCCAAGAGTCTTTCCATTTGCTCTTGCGCGATTTGACGCGCTTGTTCGTGGCCATAAGGAGCATCCGGAGGCTGAACATGTGGACTGTTTAGATTATTACCAATGAGTCAAGAGTATTATTTAAGGATTCGGTAGACACTCACTTGTCAATGTCTACCGTGTTGACGTAGAATTGCAGACTAGGGTCCCAATTATGCAGGTTTAAATTAGCTTGATCAACTTTCTCCATGGTTGAAAAAGTGAGGAAGAACACGCTTTCTATTTTTGGGATCACTCGAATTTGACTCGTTGCCAGTGCTACAATTATTCCTGCGGCAAAAGAGACATCCTGATCCCATGCGTCTTCATATCATATACTCAGGCATATTAAGGAATTATTCACCGTTACACTACTGTCGCCACTGATTCGTAAGGTGCCATGTCCCTTTCGGTATTTCATTTTACTTGGCTGCCAAGTACTCTAACTTTTTACATTTCTCTGCTCGTTTACTTACTAACAAATTCTCAGCATCAATGACTTCAGACGGTCTGACCCTCAAATGGACGATCCATCGTCATTGGCCGAAGCGTCTGCCTAATGTTCCAGTTACCACATCCAACAAATGATACTGATGGGTGATATGTTTCAAACAGGCTATTTGGAATGGTCTGGAACAGTTAAATCATCCAGGTCCCTTCAGTTACCACAAAGTATCAGCAGCAAACAAATCATATCGTTGATGTTCATATATATGCATTTCTCCAGCTAGAAACCATTATGTCGCTCTTGTTTCGCATCATTGAAAGATATAAATAGGGGAAGGTGGAGGATCGACAAGTCTATCATCAACAACTTTTCCTTTCTTCTTCTGTCGCAAGATGTTGAACCTCGTCAAGATTCTTTCCCTTGCCGCCTTGGCTGGCGTAGCTCTTTCTGCTCCTGCTTCCGGCAGTGACGGAGCCGGTGCCTCTTCTGCGTCTGCCACTGCCACCGGCTCTGGCCATTCTTCCTCTGGCTCTGCCTCAGCATCCAGCTCTTCTTCTGGCGCCCATGCCTCCTCCTCCTCCTCGGGTGGTGGTAACTCAACTTCGTCGTCTGGTGGTGGCAATGGCGGCGGTGTGTCTATCACGGTCAAGAACAGCTGCAGCGACGGCCTCAAGGTCAATAAGCTCGACAACGGCGGTGGAGGCGGCGGTTCCGACTCGGCCCAGGTTGGCGCCGGTTCCTCGCACGATTTCCAGGTCGACGGCAACTGGCAGGGCCGCATCTGGGGTTGCAAGAACGGTGGCAACTGCGACAATTATGGCTCGGCTGTCTCGCTCGCCGAGTTCACTTTCAAGGGCTACGGCGGTGAAGACTTTTACGACGTCAGTTTTGTCGACGGCTTCAATCTGCCCATCAGCATTGCTCCCGAAGGCGGTCAAGGCGAGTGCAAGTCTCCCACATGCGCTAGTCTGCCTTCATGTCCCAACCAGCTCAAGGGAGAAGATGGTGCATGCAAGAGCGCTTGTGCCGCTTTCAACAATGACGAGTATTGCTGTCGTGGCGAGTATAACTCGGCCGAAAAATGCAAGGCCAGCCAGTATGCGGATGTGTTCAAGAAGGGCTGCCCCGATGCCTACAGCTACGCTTACGATGACAAGACCAGCACTTTTGGCTGCAAGGCGCAAAAGTACACTGTCACTTTTTGTCCCAACGGCGGCAACGCCAGTGGTAGCAGCAGCGGCAGCGGCAATGATGACTCGGGCTCGTCTGGTTCGTCTTCTGGCTCCGGTGCTAGCAGCTCCTCTAGTAGTGGCTCTGGCAGCGGTAGCAAGGCCAGCAGCAGCAACTAAAATGACTCGCCATAGCATACACTGTAATGTAGATCATCCTCATTTGTACATTTTCCTTTTACACCGCTTCGTTCCAGCTGGTCTGGAACGAGGAGCATTTTATATAAAGTCAGTCAAAAAGCGACACAAGACTATTATACATATTTGTGTTGGCCTGGTTTGATGACTGATATGTATAGGATAGGATGCTTATGCATTTGTGCAAGGTAAAATAAGGTTTGGAATTCATATGCGAGTGCTTCGCATATGATCCTCATCGCTCAGATTGGCTCACGAACTTCATGTCCGCACATACTGTCGACACGTATACTTGCTGCTCTGCATTCAGCGAAACTTCAGCCAAGCCGCTTAAGCCTGCCAAATAATATCGATGCTTATTTTTTGGAGCACTGCCAGTTACGTTGAACGGATGTTATGGAGCGGATGCATGCCTTGAGAATTCCTCTCAAGCTGACAGAATAAGATTTCAGAATTTGTCAAGTGGGAACAGTTTCTCGAGTTTTGTGCAACTCGAGAGAGATCGCAGTGCAGTAACGGGGCATGATGGTGGTTCTTGTGTACTGCATTAATTTCAGACTCCATTTCCCCCCATATTTTCATCTTTTTTCCCCCACCTCTTCCCTCTCCTCCTTTTCTTTTTCTTTTCTGCAACTCAAGTCTCTTACTATGGCTGACGCGCGACGTATTGCCATCATTGGTGCAGGGTATGTCTGACAAAGGCGCTGTCGAATAAATAGAAGCGAGACTGACAAAATGTCTGATGCTCGTTCAAATTTTTAAAAAGGGCAAGTGGTATCACGGCTGCCATTCAGCTCAAGCAAAAGCTCGGTATCGAAGCGCAGATCTTTGAGCTGCGCAGCGATTTTGGTGGTACCTGGTTTTCCAACACATACCCCGGCTGCGCTTGTGATGTGCCCTCGCATTTATACTCTCTCAGCTTTGAGATAAATCCAAGTAAGGACTTTCCCAAGCTCGGCGACGCATGGCCACTGATACTTTGATAATCACTAGACTGGTCGAAGCGTTATAGCTCACAGGAGGAGATTCGTCAGTACTTCCGAAACGTCGCTCTCAAGCACCGTCTGGATGAGCAGACCATGTTTAACACCGAGGTCGTCAGCGCAACGTGGCTCGACGCCGAACGCAAATGGAAACTTGACTGGCGTCGTGGTGGACCTGACGCGCCTGTGCAGACAACATTTTTTGATATAGTGTAAGTAAGCTCAAAGGAGAAAAGAAAAGAGTCAAAACAAGAAAAGAAAAGGTTAAATCAAGGCGCATACGACCAGGTTCGCTGGCCTCGGGCCCCTGCGCATTCCACGAACGACAGAGCAGTTCAAGGACTTTGAGGGCACGCTGGTACACACCGCGAATTGGGATCCGACGATCGATTTTACAGGCAAGCGCGTTGGTCTTGTCGGCAGTGGTGCGACGGCTGTGCAGGTCATCCCTGAGCTTCAAAAGGTGGCCGGGTCGCTCCACAACTATATCCGTACACCCGCCTGGGTACTTGAGCGCAAACAATACCGCTATTCGCGGATCGTAAAGTTTCTCTTCGCCTACGTTCCGCTGGTAGCGCGCCTCTACCGCTTGTACCTGTACATTATGATGGAGTTCTTTTACGTTAACTTTGGCTACAACAACTCTTTTTTCTCTCGCCTTTTCAAACGCGGTGTTATCAAGAGCATGAGTAGTCGTCTCGAGAAGAGCGGTCGTCCTGATCTCGTGGATAAGGTCGTGCCCAAGTACCCCATCGGTTGCAAACGTATCACCCCGTCCGAGATGTACCTCGAGGCCCTCTGTAAGCCCAATGTAACCGTGGAGCGGTCCCCGATCAAGGAAGTGCGCGGACGCACGATTGTGACGGAAGATGGCAATGAGCAAGAGTTTGATATTTTGGTCTTGGCCACCGGCTATGATGTGCAAGGTTTCATTGGTAACCTTGATATTCGCGGCAAAAACAAGCACTCGCTCAGTGAGGAATGGAAGGACAAGTTCCCTGACAGCTACAATTCGCTGACTGTGAATGGTTATCCCAACTTTTTCATGCTCCTGGGTCCTACCGCGGTAAGTCAAAGGAAAAGAGAAGATACATCTGACCCACATGTAATCTCCCTCTCGCACAGATTTTGGGTCATAACAGCGTCTTGATCATGATGGAAATGTGAGTTTACTATGACGCTCAAATAACTGTGATCTCACCGTTCTACAGCCAAGTCGATTATGCCATCAAGTGCATCCAGTACATGAACAAGAAGAAGATCGCAGCGATAGAGCCCACCAAGGAAGCTCAAGAAGAGTTCCTCAAGAAACTTAAGAAGGACCTGGATAGCACGGTGTGGGCCCAGTCATGCCACTCTTGGTACCAGAACAGCAAAGGCGAGGTGACTAGCGTTTGGTCGAGTACAGTAACGACATTCTGGCGCTTGTTGCGTCGTGTTAACATGTCGCATTACCACATCACGCGTGCATAAGCCTCTGTGCGTCTACAAGTTATTTGAATTAATTGTAGTGTATGTAGGAAGATGAAGGAATGCTTTATCTTTCATATCACTGCAGTACCGTAATATAATAACAAAATATTACACGAGATTGTAAAGCTTCTCTTAACACCGTAAATGTGTCATCAGCCTCTATGAACACTCATGCGTGCGGGTTGACGCACCATTTAAATGTATTGATGCTGATCAAATCTGTGTGACAATGATAAAATTCGAAGGCGAACGGGTGAGAGGAGTAAGCTTATGTCTGTATAAAAGCCCTCCTTTTGTAATGCTTTCGGTGTTTCTTTGACCCTCAACGTGTTACTTTCATATAACATTCAGTACATGTTCAGCATAAATTTATGCAAGTGTGTGTTATGTCTCCTAGATTGGGGAGCATATATTTTCGCATCATAACAGTGACGGAAGCGCAGTGCACGTTCTGAATAATGCCGTGTAGAATTGTATTTCATCGATACTATATTATTCCTTACAGTATGTCTGTATGTAGTGGATGCACGGGCACAGACCGATAATGCATATCAGTGCCAGCACCCCTGTGCCCTGCATGCTGTCATTTTTCGTGTCATTATGCGAGTGTAATCAGCAAATAAAATCAGCATATAATCCAACAATTTGCACCGCATACAGCGTTGGTCGGTTTTCTAGTGCAGCGAATGCATACTATTACGGATTAAAGGGAGCGTATGTAAGGTGAAGAATGCACCGTATATAATATGACAAAGCTAATTGATGAGAAGGAATTAGATTCTCACGGAAGGCAGAGTATTTGTAGTAGCTGAGAATTGAAGTTAAAATCGAATAGAAGCGTGAGATTGTTTTACCGAGAGGACAACAGGATTCTTGCTTACTGAACGGATTCGTACTTGTGAACCCCGCACAAAGTCGCTTATATAAGTGCTTGAACACCCTTCCCCACATATCCATTTTATCACTTCCTTTTCCCTTTACTTGCAATGTCTGCTTCCGATCGTCTCAACACCATCAAGGGTCATTTGTCTGGCAACTACCCCCAGGGTATGCTCGCCGGCGAGGTTGCTATTATCACTGGCTCTGGGTACGTTCATTCCGATTGTCTTATTATGCTTGACATGCTCATTCCTTTTTTTTCTTTTTTCTTTTTATCATATCTAGTCAGGGTATTGGCAAGAGCTGTGCCGAGATTTTTGCGCGTGAGGGCGCTCTGGTCGTTGTGACCGATATTGATGCCGACAAGGCCAACGCTGTCGCTGCTGACATTAACGCCGCGGGTGGTAAGGCTATTGCCGTTCCCGGTAACGTTCTTGACGAGAAGTTTGGCGAGCACCTCATCAGCGAGACCGTCAAGTAAGTTTTACAGTTGGTTGAAGAAGGAACGAAGGTAGCTGACTTTGTTTGTTTTAGGGCATTTGGCAAGGTCAACCACATTGTCAACAACGCCGGTTTCACCTACGATGGCATGATCCACAAGACTACCGACAAGCAGTGGGAGGTCATGCTCAATGTCCATCAGACTGCTCCCTTCCGCATCATCCGTGCTGCTGCTCCCTACCTTCGCAAGAAGGATGGCGAGAACAAGGCCATCGTCAACGTGAGTGCACATTTCTCATTTGTATCTTCTTTTTATTTACAAGGCAATGATTAGATCTCCTCCACCTCTGGTCTCCACGGTAACGTTGGCCAGGCCAACTATGCCACTGCTAAGGCTGGTGTTGTCGGTCTTACCAAGACCATTGCCAAGGAGTGGGTAAGTACTAGATGGCATTATGCGATTCATCCGACTGACATTTGCTGATTAGGGTGGTTTCGGTGTCCGTGCCAACACCGTCGCCTTTGGTTGGGTCGATACCCGTCTGACCCGTGCCAAGGAGAGCGGTGCCAACATTGAGATTGACGGCCAGAAGGTCGCTCTCGGTATCCCCACCGGCAACCGCGCCGGCAAGGCCAACCCCTATGCGGATATCCCTCTCGGTCGCTCTGGTAACGCCGACGAGGTCGCTGGCTCGGTCATGATGATGTGCTCTCCCCTGACCAGCTACATCTCTGGCCACACCCTTGAGGTCACTGGTGGCCGTGGTATCTAAGCGATGTACTCTCCATTCAATTTATCGAACCAGGCCAAAAAGAAAAAGCATGTACAGATCCCTGTTTATCCCGAATAAATATTCTAAATAGTGTATATTATCACAGCCATTGCCCCTTTTAAATTATGTTAATATTAGTTACATAGGTCTCGTACCGTCTGCAAGGTGGCCCTATGTGTGCAGCAGACGTTGTGATAATTGTTAGCAGCAGCTATGGATGAAATACGTTAACCACTAGGCGCCACAATAGGAAAATGAAGACCGAGTAAATACGCTTAAAGCCAGTCAGAAAACCCTATAGAATAGAGGCAAAAACACGATGCCACCAAATGTACTGTCTCTCGACAATCAAAATGTTTCTGCGTTATCGTCATTGACTGCTAAGTGGATAATGATTATTTTCAAAGGTAATAAACGAAGCAGGTTTGCCGAAGTGATTTTTGCACTGGATCCTGATCCTGAATTTCATGTGGCGACGACCAATTAGGTTCAGGGCTGAATCGCTGCCACGTATCTTTTGTCCTGTCCCGAAACCTGCAAAGGAGTTCCTCCTTCCATCGCGCCTGTCATGAATTTTGACGAAATTGAAGAGCAAGTAAGTCTTGAATATCCATGTTATCTGAAAAGTAATTGACTTTGATATTTTATAAGGACGGCATCCGCTTCTCCTGGAATGCTTGGCCATCATCACGCATTGAGGCTACTAAGGCTGTCGTCCCCATCGCGTGTCTGTACACCCCTCTCAAGGAGCGCGAAGACTTTATAGAGAGCCCAATCTGGTACGAACCCGTCATGTGCAAAGCCCCTTGCCGGGCCATCCTTAATCCTTACTGGTAAGTTCTTTCTTTTGGCTAGGTGAACGTTGTCATTGAACCTTATTGTTGTTCATTTTTGTCATCCAAAGCCAAATCGATGTCCGAGGCAAGCTTTGGATTTGTCCTTTCTGTCTGCAGCGCAATGCATTCCCTCCTCACTACAAGGATATCTCCAACACGAACCTGCCGGCCGAGCTGTTGCCCAAATACACCACCATCGAGTACAACCTCAACCGCGTCGCGTCTGCTCCCCCTATCTTCCTTTACGTCGTCGATACGTGCCTTGACGACGATGACCTCAAGGCTCTCAAGGAGGCTCTGATTGTCAGCTTGAGCCTGCTGCCCCAGTATGCTTGGGTGGGTCTGATCACCTATGGCACCATGGTAACGATTACACGCACGCGTTCTATACCCAGCGTTGGGATAACACTTGCTTGCTTTTTAGACTCAAGTGCACGAGCTCGGTTTTGCCGATTGCCCCAAGTCGTTCGTGTTCCGCGGCACTAAGGACTATGCTGCCAAGCAAGTCCAAGAGATGCTCGGTTTGGCCGGCGCTACGGTGCGTCCCGGCCAGCCCGCCGCCCGTCCCGGCCAGCCTCCTCAGATGAACGCTGCCAACAGGTGTGTGGCCCATTCTCTTTGAAAGATCCGTACCCTAACTGCTCAAATTCCTTCAGATTCTTGGTTCCTGTGAAGGATGGTGAATTTGTCTTGACGTCTATCCTGGAGAACCTGCAGCGCGATCCTTGGCCCGTTGCCAATGACAAGCGCGCCCAGCGCTGCACGGGTGTCGCGATGAGCGTCGCTGTTGGCCTGCTCGAGGTAAGAGAGAGAAATCTTGAAGAGATTGATCACTCATAACTAATACGCTTTCTGCTAGACCACATTCCCCAATACGGGCGCTCGGGTCATGCTCTTCAGCGGTGGTCCTGCTACTGAAGGCCCCGGTATGGTCGTGAGCAACGAGCTGCGCGAGCCAATCCGATCCCACCACGATATCGAGAAAGAAACCGCGAAATACTACAAGAAGGCCACCAAGTACTACGACGCATTGGCCAAGCGGGCAGCCACAAACGGACACACGATCGATATTTTTGCTGGCTGTCTTGATCAGATTGGTTTGCTCGAGATGAAGGCCATGGTCAACTCGACGGGCGGTTTCATGATCCTCGCCGATTCGTTCAACACAGCCATCTTTAAGCAGAGTTTCATGCGCCTGTTCCAAAAAGATAGCCAGGGCCATCTCCAGATGGGCTTCAACGCCACGCTCGACGTCCAAACCACGCGCGAGCTCAAGGTGTGCGGTCTGATCGGCCAGGCCGTGTCGGCCAACAAGAAGTCGACGTATGTCGGCGAGACAGAGATCGGTATTGGTAATACCTCGGCCTGGAAGATGTGCTCGGTGTCGCCCAAGACGACGAACGGTGTCTACTTTGAGGTGGTGAACCAGCCCGCGGCCCAGTTCCAGCCTGGCTCTCGCGGTCTGATCCAATTTGTCACGCACTACCAGCACTCGAGCGGCCAGTTCCGCCTGCGCGTCACGACAGTGGCGCGTAACTTTGCTGAGGGCCAGAGCCCTGAGATTGCAAACTCGTTTGATCAAGAGACGGCGGCTGTGCTCATGTCGCGTATCGCCGTGTTCAAGGGCGAGATCGATGACGGCCCGGACGTCCTCCGCTGGCTGGATCGCATGCTGATCCGTCTCTGCCAGCGCTTCGCCGACTACCGCAAGGACGACCCGCACAGCTTCCGTCTGTCCGAAAACTTCTCGATCTACCCGCAGTTCATGTTCCATCTTCGCCGCAGTCAGTTCCTCCAAGTGTTCAACAACTCGCCTGACGAGACGGCGTTTTACCGTCATGTGTTGAACCGCGAGAACGTGGACAACTCGCTAATCATGATCCAGCCCACGCTGACCTCGTACGGTTTTGACGCACCCCCACAGCCCGTGTTGCTTGACTCGATTTCGATCAAACCGGATGTGATCCTCTTGCTTGATACCTTCTTCCATCTCCTTATTTTCCACGGCGAGACGATTGCACAGTGGCGACAGGCGGGCTACCAGGACCAGGAGGGCTATGAGAACTTTAAGCAGCTTCTGGAAGCGCCTGTGCTGGACGCACAAGACCTGCTGATGGACCGATTCCCCGTGCCGCGTTACATTGTCTGTGACCAAGGCGGCTCTCAGGCTCGTTTCCTGCTCTCCAAACTCAATCCCTCTACTACGCACGCATCCAACAGCCCGTACGGTGTGCCCCAGGGCGCCGCCATTTTCACGGACGATGTCAGTCTGCAAGTGTTCATGGAGCATCTCAAAAAGTAAGTCTCGCTCTATTCTGCTTGGCTAGCGATTAATCAAGTTGTATTTTCTTTTTTAGACTGTCGGTGGCAGGAGCATCGTAAACATAAGATAAAATATCAACAACATGAAGAATACGCTATGGTAATAAAACAAAAAACGGAAACAAAAGAGAAAATATGAGTGGGTCTATCGAGCTTGAGTGTTGTAAGAGACGTTGGCATTGGCACGGTTTGCGAGGGCCTGCTTGTGGAGCTGTGCTTTCTTGGCCAGGACGTCGCTGGTACCGAGACGAATATTGTTCAATTCGGCCGCAAATCGCTGCTCAAAGGTCGTTTCATTGCGTTTCCGTGCGGCCTCGAGGGTCCAGGTGATGGCACGGCGTCTGCGCTGGCGTAACCGGAGAGGTGTAGGCACATGAATGAGCTTGGCACCACCTCGCTTGGTCGAAGTCAATTTCAACAGGGGAGAGGCTTGATCAATGGCCTCATTCAGGACAACATACGGGTCCTCATCCTCGTAGAGCTTCTTGAGCTCGGCCATGGCATCCGACACAAGTCGCTGCGCGCGCACCTTTTTACCGTCACGCATGAGCGTGTTGACAAGTTGTTCGACGAGGGGATCTTTGCGGTTGGCAGCCGTGTTTTTGACATTGCTGGTGAGGGGGGTGGTGTTGACAGGTTGGGACGGGGTGGGAGGAGCAGTCGTCGTAGAAGCAGCAGCAGCAGCAGCAGCTGAAGCAGCAGGGGCAGCTTCGGTAGACATGGAGCGTGCAAGCACACCAAAAATGCTGCTTCTTTGCAGCGTTTGCAGCATGAAGCTCATGTTATAGTAAGTGTTTAAAGAGTGTAGAGAATTTTTGTGGCGTGGATTGGCCCGACTAGAAACATTGAGGGCCCGGTAGTAGCGGGGGTACCTACACATCGCCTTCCAATTTTGATGAACAGCAAAAAATCACTTATCCTAAATTCTACCAGTATCTCAATAATAAGCCTACTGCCCCTAATGGAAAACCATTTTCAGCCTTTCATTCTCACATTTGTCTGGCTTTAGTATGGATTGACATCTTCTATTAGTGTTTTATATCGAAGCACCTATGTGCTATATTGTCCATTTTGCAGTTTCTCCTTTTTGTTCGACCACAGTCTCCATTACATATCACACCTTTGACCATGTATTGGCATATTGGACTTCTGTCAGAAGACGTTCATGTAGTAGATGGCACAAGATATTATGAGAAAATAAAGTATAAGGCTAGCTTACAATGATGTGTTTAGAGGTATGAGAAACGTCTGCTCCGGTTTCTCCCAATACACTATAGTACTCTAATGATCCATCAGCTGCAAAATGCTTGCAAATGGACGTTGTGAAACATTCTGTGGCTTCTCATGGCAGCAAAAACGAACGCGTCAGGAGACGAAAATGCCTCTTATGCTGTAGGTATACGTTTACTCCTTCTACTCTGTAATATGATCACCAGGATACTTCTAGGATACTTTCGCTTCATTACAGGAGCGCTCTATTTTAGTGAGTTTGTATAAGAGCTAGTGACATTCGTTGTTGTACTGTCATACGTTATGTATATGTACATATGTAAAACTAATGATCATCATCTGCACAGATACTTATAGGTAGATTTTAAGTTCTTTGTCGGCTGAACTCACTGTCTTCGTCGCAATATTACCAAATATGACCACACATACTGCTAGTCTATTCGATATGACATATACTGCGTCGCTCTATAGCAAACAAGGGAAGATCACTCTAATATGTACATGGCATGAGTTGCTCATTGGAATATTCGTCCTAAAACTCAGTTTTACTTGACCCGCACGATGCATTAAAGGAATCGAGTGGGATAAATTTCTTTGCTTTGCCTTTCTATACTCATTTTTATTTCATGATTTCAGGCAGCTTCTAAACATATCAAGCAGAACTCACACGTAGGAAGATCACCACGAGAGCCATATAGCGAAGCTTGTGGCACGCCGGATCCAAGATAGCGGTCGTTGTTTCGATAGAAAACGCGCTGTGTATCACATGGTGCACCTTGCGTACATTTGCGCCATGGATGAGCCCTCATGCATACAAGAATATGTAAAAAGTAACGTGTTCCATCGATTACAAAGACGTTGGATTCCGACTGTCGCCGATTGGATTTATGTTGCCTTAAATGAACAGAATAAAGTCTGTGAGAAAGGATGCAACGAGGCTTATACTGTACTGTATTAACAAGATCATCTGAAATGCCCGGTGCACGGATCTGTTGTAATAGCATTCTACTCGTTCCTAAAGATCACACCTGACAAATCACTTCACATGACTACTCTATAGAATAGATACTTTTTTATACTGCTTTTATTTAAAACAAGCGGTGTTCATATTACGTACGCACGCAACGCTGACACTGAATATACTGTTGCCATAGTACACGGTAGCAAGGGTCAGCCATGAAATGCCGGATAAAAGTATGTCACAGGAGAAGTAAATTTCATCTGTCACCGAGGATCCATCTCTGCTATATCATAGCAATAACAAACGCAAGGACCTGCACCCAAATTTAGATCTAAAGTAGATTGCATAAACCATCTCGAAGGTCAAGTGCCTGTTGTATTCTTCAATGCGTCATGTGCCCTGGTCTGGGCACTTTCTCTCTTGTATAACCCTACCATGTCATCTCCGCTTCGCTCCTTCGCTCGTTCTATAAAAGAAGGGTGGTTGGGACGCGTTCTTCTGACTCATTACAAACTTCTTCTTCTTTGTAACAAATCCTATCAAACATGCAACAAGGCAACGGTAAATGCTGCGGGTAAGCATCTATGTGGTCATCAATGCATCCAAGTGAGTGTGTACTGACCCTTCGTAGTAACTGCGGTTCCTCCTGCTCCTGCTCCTCTTGCTCCTGCGGTGGCAAGTAAACTGTTCCACTGACTGGCCCGCCGGACAAATCTTACGAGTTTTATCCCCTTTCGGTCCCACGTGGAATCATATAATATGCTTTAAACAATAAACACTGGTGCTGCCATTGGCGTGTATTGTTTAAATTTAAATGATATGGTACACCAAGGAAGTTTTATGTATTTGTGCCAAGTAGTGCTGTGTATGCGTCTGCCTATGCTTCGTGCAGAATGCGCGTATGAAGAAATGGGGTACGCAAGAAGGATATAATCTCATGGAGGGGGGCGGGTATAAGGTTAACCAAGGAACAAGTCGTTTACATGGTACTTGTCCTATTGCCAGCGCCACTATTATTGGTGGTTGTCACCATAGCCGGCCCTTTCGCGTAATTTTTGACCTTTAAATTTGACGGCAACAAAGAAGCACATGCCAGTAACGTTAAGAGCGGCCAAAATGACCGCGAGGTAGCCAGAGGCGATCGAGTTCACGATGGGTTCAGCGATTAAGCTCAGTATACAGGCCAAGGTCATGCGGACAATGTTGGAAGCTGCAGTAACAGAAGCGCCTCGACCTGGGATGGCATCCACAAGGTAGGCTGAACCGGCCGCATACACTTGATAGAATCATATTATAGCTGCGTCAGGTTACATGTAGGAGCAAGCGATATCCTTTACCTTGACTCATGCCAAAGCAGACCACGCCGAATCCGACGATCGACGCAAACACGGACAAAGAAGCTTCAATGCTCCAGCCCCAAACGAGCACCCCCAAAGGCACGAGGAAGAAGCCGCCTGGCCTGTCAAAGAGAAGCATGAATAATGAGTGATGTAATTTGTGATATCTTACCAGGCATTGACCGTCAAGCGATCCTCGGTCTTAGCTGCACCACCACGTTGTTTTCGGGCGCGCTTGAGCAGATGATCTGAGACGCGACCGGACACATACGAGCCGAGAATGTTGCCGACACCAGCACCGACAAAACTCAAACCTATGTTGCATTATGAGCGCAATGGATCAAAAGTAGGAGTCTTAAAACATACCGGTTTGCCAGGACTCAAAACCGTAATGAGTTTTATACAGGTTCGGAATCGTCGTTTCAATGGTGAACATTGTGCCAAAGCATATGCCCGTGCACAAGGCGATCAGGATAACAAACGCGTGTCGCAATAAAGCCACGCTTTGGAGAGGATTCAGCCGAGCCCGCTGAGGTGCGATACTGTTGGAGTGCACGCCTGTGCCGGTGCGAGGCGAGCTGCTGTTGTGCGTGGCAATCGTGCTGGCATCCGAAGAATGACGAGCATGTTGTTGCTGTTGTTGTTGATCCCTCTCTTCTTCGTCTTCCCCTTCTTTTTCGTCGATCTCTGTTTCCAATCCTTCGGTGGACCAGACGTGGTCCAGGCGATAGGTCTCAGGCAAAAAGACAAAAAGGAAGCAGAACAAAAAGACACCGTAACCTGCGCAAAACCAGAAGGTTGATCGCCAACCGAGACCGGTCGTTAGCCCGCCGCCGAGGATGGGCCCCACCAACGGTCCAAAGAACTGCCCCACAAACAACACGCTGAATGCTGCGCCACGTTCCGTGATCGCCCAGCAGTCCGATACCGTTCCAGCGCCTACTGATGTTGTCACTTCGAAAAATCACATATCGCTTAGACTCTGCATCTTTTTGTTTTCTTTTTTTAGTTTTCTCTCACCTGATGTGCCCACTGACTGGATGCAACGCAACACAATAAGAAGGTAAATGTTACCCACCAATGCACATCCTGCCGATGCTGCCGTGAATATGAGGAGCGACGTAAGGTACAGGAATCTACATTAATTTTTTTTAGCATATGTACGGACGCATGTTGTCAAGCCTATCAGGACCTACCTCCTGATATGATAATAATCGGACATGGATGCCCACATTATTGGCTATTACGAGTGAAGTGTTCCCTGGTGAGATAAAAACATAGTATAGCATGACAGATAGAGAACACATACACCGAAACCGCCAAATAATATAAACAGCGATGTCGTCAAGGTTACAGTGATATCGCTCGCGCTAAGCTCGGCTGTGATGTCGGGAATACCAGGAAACTAAAAGAAGCAAGGTCAAATGGATCCATAGGTCAACGTGATAAGATTCGAGAATGAAAAAGAAGACATGGGGCCGACTGCTTGAACGACTATCAAAATTTTCATGCAGTAAAGGAGAAAAACAAAACATACGTAGATAGTGGAACAAAACCCATTGAGCGAGGAACCGAGCGCAAGACACGCAATAATCCATCGTTTCTGGCCGGTCGAGAATGTGCGTGGATCTTGGGACAAGGGCGGACGAAAAGCCATCCGACTACGGACAAGTGCCACCAGACGGCTTCCCAGCGACACAGCTCGATCATTGCTTTTCTCTTGGGAGCTCGATAGTAGCGTTGAAGGTGGTGTGGATCCGTCTCTGGACATAGCCACCACAGCGTGAGGTGATGACGTCGTGTCGGTGATGGTCGCTTGTGAAGTACTGTCAAGAACACCCAAGGGCTGTGTTATACGAGACGAGTTTGTTGATCGCATCAAGACAGAAGTATGTTAAAAAGGAGAGAAGGGAGCAAAGAGCAGGAAAGTAGAATCGAACAAGAGTGGAAAAGAAGGTACGATATTAGCATCTATGCTCTTGCTTTTGTGCGTGTGTGTGTTGCTTTACACAACTTGGCACCGACGGTCTCTCCCTTGTTCTTACAAATTGCACGGCCACATGCTCTCTCTTTATTATTTCTTTGGGTGGTATATCTGCTTATACCATGCTTAGCACCGTTCATGAACGATACAATTTTCGATATACACATAATCAAATTTATGTATTAATAGCCCTATGTTTATTTTTCTATCCATACACCCGGACAACGCAAGGCCTAAGCAGGTTTTTCCTGATATTTATAAATACAAATGACAGATCTTGACGAGGACAAGACGCAAGACCGACCTGTCATGCAAGAGTGACGATCGGAAAAAGATGCGTTAGGATGCCTTGATCTTGCGTTTGGCCGATGGATACCGTCACCATAGTCGGAAACAAAATCTAGCCCAAGACTTTACTAACCCTTCTCAAAAATCATCGGTATTGATCCAAGTTAGGCTGTTGCAAATGTTGTCCTATCCAAGATTGTCGACGTAATCGATCCCTTCTCTCCATTCAACAATCCGATTCGGACTGAGCCCGCCATTTCATATCAGCGCTTTCATCCGTCACTTCCTCTTTGTACTTTTTTCCTTTCACAAACATTGACAATGTTTCTGCGCAGAAAAAAAAAATTGAAACATGACGTCGTATTCTTTTTAAAAAGAATGAATGTCTTCCCGTATCATCCCGCGAAGTAGGAAGTGATGGACAGCCATTTGTTTTTATTACGGACGCAGCCGGAGGAGGCAGATCCTTTCCTTTTTCTCTGTCAGTATCCCACACTGTTCCCAACCGTCCGATGAACGCCGATTTCCACCTCCCTCGGTCGGCTGAAGCCGCTTCCTAGCATGATGGCGATACTCACATACTCGGTGGGGTTGTGCGAAATGGTCGATAGTGTGTTTCTCTACGGTCTGGAGCATGACCCAGGCCATTCAAGGATCCTCATAAAGTAATGTACGTCATGGTATTATTCGACTTATTGTGCGTTCTTTCGTTTCACAAAGAAACAAATGAGCGTTGATCACATTGGAAAATGAAAAAAAGGCACCAAATTGCGGGATTTTCTGTTCCTGATGTTTCTACGCAGATACTAAGTCTGAGACATTGTCAATGGCTGCGCACAGATCCGCAGAATCCAAATGGCATCCGTTTCAGACAGCGGAAATAACGTGGATCATAGTCCATATAGCCTCACGTGCTACCAATGACCGAGAAACCTATGTTATATTATTTGTGCTGTTGCGAAATGATCAGTGAGAAACAAAGTAACTCGCCTCACAATCTAGGTACAAACTATTCACCATTTCGTGTATAAAAGGGACCGTACCTTGAAAGCGAAAAAGCCATAAAGCCATCATCAAATCCGTTGGATTCTATTGCATATACATCATGTACACCTCACTCAAGTTTGTCTCCCTTGCTGCTCTCCTTGGTCTCGTTTCTGCTGCCGATAACTCAACCTCGTCCAGTGGTTCAAGCGGCGGCGGCGTCCAGATCGTGGTCAAGAACAGCTGCGGCTATGATCTCGAGGTGGGCCATCTCACCAATGGTCAGAGCTCTGCCCAGTCCGATCACGTCTCCCAGGGCTCTTCCAAGAACTATCCTCTCGATAGCAAGTGGCAAGGGCGTTTCTGGGCGCGCCAGCAGTGCAGTGGCGACGAGTGCACCCAGCCTGCCGGTGCAGGTCACCCTGCCTCGCTCGCCGAGTTCACCTTTAAGGGTGCCGGTGGCAACGACTATTACGATCTGTCGCTGGTCGACGGCTTCAACCTGCCTGTGAGCATTTCTCCCATCGACGGCAAGAAGGGCGGTGGTGAGGGCAAGTACCAGTGCGGCTCCCCCTCGTGCTCCAAGGCTCCTAGCTGTCCCAACGAGCTCAAGGTATACGAGAACGGCAAGGAGGTTGGCTGCCAGTCTGCCTGCTCCCGCTTCAAGACGGATGAGTACTGCTGCTCTGGCAGCAACGGTACCCCCGACAAGTGCTCGCCCAACATGTACTCGAAGGCTGTTAAAGACTCCTGCCCTGATGCTTACTCGTATGCCTATGACGACAAGTCCTCGACCTATCAGTGCCAAGCATCCGGCTACACTGTGACCTTCTGCCCCTCTGGCAATTAAATCATATATTCATCCCCTGTTACCTTTTTTATACAAACATAGACACTTCTGCAAGAGCAGCCTGGCGCTCTCTTTACGAATAAAAGCTTCATTGTTTGCTTCTACCTAATTTCTGTTCTATTCTGCATGCGGAAGTCTAGGTGAGACTGATCTAGGCCAATTAATTCGTCGTTTACGGCCATATATTAAAACGCTGGTGACCATGTCTTCGATTCTGGTAAAGAAGAAGCCATATGCATGTTACGTATGAGTTGTCGCAAAGGACGAGTAGGAAATACCTTTGAAAATTACACAATGACTCGTACAGCTACATTTTAATATGGATAAAAACAGCTGTGCGTTTGACAACACATACCGATGATGTCCATCGATATGGTTGCATCAATTGCGTGTGTATGCACGCGGCGTTGGTAGGGCGGCGCTGTGCAATCGGATGCGAATAAGCAAACAGCGTGAAAGTCGCTCCGCTCAGCCCAGGCAGAAGTTCCGGTAATAAATTTCGGGGATGAGCATATATTATTCACCGCCCTTACTCCATTATTCTAACAACACAACGAGGTCGCATATCTCCATCTGATGATCGTTAGGAAAGAAGTAATGCAGGTTCACTGGTTTACCTTGCTATTACTGATCAAAGACGCCTGTATAGGTGCTGCCTGTTGTCCATAACATAGAGCTTCCATTTATTTTATAGGTTGGTATGGCACCACTTGAAAGACAAAAGTTTCCTATATCATTGGTCGTTGCACAACGTTGGTCGGAGAAACAAGACCGAGGCATTTCGAACTTGTCTGGATACACGCGCTGAATTTTGCGTGAACAGAAGGGTGCCAAGAATAGTAAGAGTTTACTGACGTCATGACGGAAGCAGACAAGACCTGGTGCATGTAAGCACAATTGCTCTCTTTGCATCCTGCTTGACGTCGGACGAGCCTGACAGCTTTTTTCAGGAGAAACGAGAAGCACAGGTGCTGGGCATAAAGAGCGAATGTCGGGGGCCAAACTGTATGCACAATGCTGTATGAGGAAGTGATACAGAGAGAACAAAGAAATGAGGGCTTGCTCATCTTGACAGCTCATACCCATGTATCTACGCAAACTTACAGATAGAAGGACTGCTTAAAAGTAGCACACGACAAATGACTTAGGTGCTTGGGCACTGGCCCATTAATATGATCGATTACGGCGCCGCTTCCACGTTCTGGGCTGCAATTGGTATGGTATCAGAATAAAACAAATGACTGACTTTTTTGGAAGTGGATCTCGAAAAGGTCCGGTTCCGGAGTATCAGGGATGCAACACGCTCACGTACAGATAGGATTATTTAGGTGCATGATTTTATATATCCCTGACGCAAGCACTGAGAAAAACAAGCTGAAGCGTACATGTATACTGTGAGCCTTTGAATAAACAAAAAGAAATAGAAAGCTGTGTATATTTGACCAAAAAAGGGCGGACTTTCTGTGAATGAGAAGGCATGAAATTGGGCATTCCTTTTCTTTGATTTCTTTCACCTATTATAACAAACACGCACATTGTTTTTTAACACTTTATATTACTTCACTTGATTTTTTTCCCTTTACTTTATATCCATTACACTACTTTTTATCACAATGTCTAAATATTCAAGCTTTCGAAGTAAATACCCTACGACAAGTCATATACCATTGGAGAAAAAAGTATGCCTTTGATTGCAACTCAAGTTAACTCAACTTTTGAGAAAATGTTTTTTTAACAATTCACAATTATCAATCCAAAGGAGGATCCATTTGACATTGACTTCCACCATGAACCTCCGTCGCCGCCTGGCTCACCGTTTGTATCGTGGTGCGCACAAGACTCTGATTTCACAGAGGAGGCTTTAGAGCCTTCAGAAGACGAAATGGCTGTCGACCCCAACGTCGTTGTCATTAAGAACATTCCACTTGGCATGAAGCAGGACAATTTCATTGACTTTATTGTACGTTTGCTACTGTCTATCTACTCTCTACTTGCTGCGATTTTTGATTATGTTTCTCACATGATGATTTTATAGGGTCTTTTGGCCATGGAGCAGCCCTACAACCTGAATTATTGTTATGATCGCGAAAATACGTTCCATGGCACTGCGTTTGCCAACTTTCACACTGAGAAGGGTGCAGAACGTGCTATCAATGTGTTTACGGATTTCAACCTTGCTGGACGCAAACTCACGGCAGAATACAAACGCATTATACCTGGGAAGGAGCAGCGACCGGTGCGACCACCCCATAAAATCAACATATCTCGCGATAAACATTACCTCGATACCGATTGGCGGTCATCACGCGGCAAAGATGACTTTCTACGTCCATTCCATACCTTTTCCTCTGACCGCTCCCCTCCCTCAGCGCGGACACAACCTGTCAATGAAGGTAAGCGCGATCGCGTAAATCTTATGTTATGTCTCATCTTTTCGTATATCGTTTGCAGACGTTGACCTCAATGACCCTGTAAATTTAAAGATCTACAACGCCCTTCTACTCTTCCAAAACGATCCGTCACGGAAAACGCTGACTTTTGATGGACAGACGGGCGCCGAGCGAAAGGCGGGTCACTTGCTTGCCGAGAAGTTGGGCCTGACGCATTTCTCCACGGGCAGTGTTGAAGATCGGATCCTTTGCGTCACCAAGCAAAAGCCAAATAGTATTGCGTCACGCTACAATAGAGTAATTTTGACCCAACTTTGATGATACTGTGTTCTAACGAATAGACAACCATGTAGACGAGCAAGTACGCGTTTGGTGCGAAACACGAAGTCGAGTCTCAGGAGCGTGTATACCCTCCGCCAAGAAAATCGTTCATGTAAGTTGACAAAACATCAACATCGTTTCTTTTTCTTTTGTTTGTTTGTTTGTATGAGGCTGTGAACGTAAAATATTGAACTAACCCATAATATAGTAACAAAGGGCCATCACTGGGTACATCATCAGCTGCACACATGACGCCGAGCAAGAAGCTTCGAGAAGTACAGCCGCTTCGAGATGTCGAGGACAAGCACGAGTGCAACGACACGGGTGTCCCGAGTAGATTTGCGTATGAATATTGTAGTAATCGTAGTAGTAGCGATAGTGATAGTGAAAAAAGTTATGGTGGATACGAGGTGGCTATAACATACGGTTAAAATTATCAGGATAGAATAGATTAATGTAATTAGCAGTATATTCTTCTTTTTCTGTTGGGTGGCAAAAGACACAAAAAGTGGCTGTATGGTTTCTTCCTTTGTGCGTAGTGCCGACACAAAGAGAGATAGACGATCAATTTGGGCATGGTGTCACGATGTTGAGTACGTGCGGGCCAATTGGCTTACCTATAATTGGAAGGACACAATGAGTCCTGCAATTCGTCTCGGCTGACTTATTAGTTTATATATTACCATCACCTTTCAAAATAGCAAGACACGTTTCGTCTACGTATTATCTGACTGAACCGACTGACTTTATTTTTTATCGCACCTTCTCTCTCATTTCACATTGTGTTTATAATTCGAAACACCCCACCCTCTTCCTTAATTTATATATAACCCCATGGCTCAATCTGCTTCTTCTTGGGAGTCTTACCTCTCGCAAGAGGAGCGTCAGTTGTTCACTCAATGCTTCAATGTCGTCAGTAAAAGTCAACCTGGCGTCGTTACTGGTCCCGAAGCCGTCCAGTTCTTTGCTACTTCAGGCGTACCCAACCAAATCCTTTCTGACGTAAGTCGAATCTCATTCTCTTGTTCTTATTCTTGCTTTTCCGCTTTTCCTTGAGAGAAGGAGAGAGAATAAGAGGAGAAAGCGAGTATAAGGAGAGCCAGAGAGAGTGCGTCTAATTGTAAAACAGTATGGCTCATCCACGTGTAATTGTCTTTTTGAATCCAGATTTGGGAGACGGCCGACCGTGACAATGTCGGTTACCTGACGCCAGAGACGTTTGCTATTGCCTTGAAGCTTATTGCCTGTGCGCAACATGGAAAAGAAGTCGCTGACCCTATCTTGGGTATCAGTAAGTCTAATTTGCATCGCTCTTAATTATATCCATGTTACTTACACCAATCTACAGGTGTTCCGCTTCCTCAGTTTGAAGGCATCAAAGGCAACGGATCACCGTCGTCCTCGCCTGCAGAGACAATCACCCCTACCGAGCGGGAAAAATACGCTACGATTTTTAAAGTGCATCAACCCGTCAATGGTCAGTTGGATGCGGATAAAGCAAAGGCCGTCTTTTTAAAGTCAAAGTTACCTACCGATACCCTTGGCAAGATATGGTAAGCTTCAAATTCATATTATCATCACACGAAAGAACTAATGCGGTCATAATAGGGCTCTTGCTGACGTGCGCCAAGCAGGAAGCCTTAACCAGACCGAATTCGTGATTGCGATGCATTATATTGCGAAGCTCATGGACGGTACCATCCAGACTCTGCCCGCCCAGCTACCTTCGACTGTTTACACTGCTGCCAATGGCGGTGTGCCTCAGCAGGTCTCACCTGCCATGACAGGCTCGCCTGCACCTCCCCGGGCCCAGGCGATCGATTCGCTCGGTTCGCTCGCGTTTTCGGCAGGCGGCAAGGAGCAGCGTGTCTGGGACGTCACTGCTCAGGAAAAGGCTCAGTTTGATGCCTTTTTTGACAAGATTGATGGTCTGCGGACAGGATATGTCCAAGGAGGAGAGGCAGTCGAGTTTTTCAAGAATTCAAGACTGCCAGAACGGGATTTGGCACATATATGGGATTTGGCCGATGCACAACAGCTCGGTCGGCTAACACGGGATCAATTTGCAGTCGCGATGCACTTGATACACAAACGGCTTGGAGGCGAACCCCTTCCTGCGACGCTCCCCCCGTCGTTGGTCCCACCCAGTCCCCGGGTCATGCCACCCAGTCCTGCCATTCAACAGCACCCAGCACAGCCCGCTGCGGCAGCACAGCAGCAGCAGCCAAGTCAGACAGGTTAGGAGAGAATCAAAGAGAGAGGAAAAAAAAAGCTTTTCTCTTTGTCTCTATCAGGAGTGAAAATAAGATAGTTGACCCATAATGCAGGTGGTATGTCACTCTTGGATGACCAGCAAGATCTACTTGGCGACTTCCCGAATGAACAGTTTACACGTGATACGAATCAAGTCAACCAAATGCAGAACCAAATGTCATCCCTGAAACTCGCCACGGGCCAGGCTCAGTCGCAAAAAGTCGACGCTCAACAGACGCTCGAACAGCTAGGGGCCCAAAAGCGCGACCTCGAAAACGAGCTGAGCAAGCTTCGCATGGCCCACGAGGCCGAGATGAAAGACTTGCGCGAGCTCCAGGAGCAGATCCGACAAGAAGAGCCGGCGTGGCAAGCCGCGAAGCAAGCGCATGATGACGCACAACAGCAACTGGTTGCGACGCAAAACGAGATTGCTAACCTGCAGCAGTCCCTCGAGCACAGTCGCGAGGAGAGCGAGCAGCTCCGGCGTCGCGTGCGCGAGATCCAGGACGAGACGGGCACGCTGCAGAAGCAGCTCGATGACCTACGTGCTCAGACCAAGCAGCAGACCATGATGCTAGATATCAATCGCCGCCAGGTCACGGCGTCCGAACAGGATCGCGAGCAGGCCGCGCGCGACCTTGAGGATTTCAAGCAAGAGCGCGGCATCAAGGACGAGGACATTCCGCCCATGCCGGCCAAGGAAGCCGTATCGTCGCCGTCTGTGCACGCCGCCAGCCCCGCCATCGCGTCCGCCAGCCCCGCCATCGCGTCCGCCAGCCCTGCCTTCGCATCCGCGCACTCGACGCCCTTCTTTGACGTCGCCTCTCCCCATGTCGACTCTCCCTTCTCACAGCCTCAATCTCCCCCCGAACAGCAACAACAACAACAGCAGCAGAAATCGCCTGCGTTTGATTTTGATGCCATCTTTGGGTCGGTTAGCGAGCCCATCCAGGAGGAGGCAGCGAAACCCGCCGCAGAAAAGACCAAGTCTCGCGCCCCTCCGCCCCCTCCACCGCAAAGCCGTCACCATCGCCAGGCTTCCGAAGCGTCCTCCGTAAGCGCGCCTTCAACAACAACAACGATGCCGAAGAAGGCACGAGCACCACCACCACCGCCTCCTATGAATCAAAAGACAGCCCCTGCCGTCGACGATTTTGACGCTGCGTTTTCAGGGGAACTGACAGAAGCTGACAAGACAAACTTGGGCTTTGATGACGCGTTTGGGACGCCGACCCAAAGTGACAAGGAGGAAAAAGGCAAGCAACCCGAGTCGAAGGGGATGAACTGGGCGTCAAGCTTTGGAGGATTTGACTTTCCAGGGCAAGAGAAGGAAGATGACTGGGATTCCATTTTCGGCGGCGCCCAGCAAACCACTGTAGAACCCAAGAAGGCAGAAGGTTTTGGCTTTGAAGACGCATTTGCCAATTTTGGTGCTCCACAGCCTGCTAACAACAACAATGACGCCGTAAGCTCGCCAGCTGCTGCTGCCGACACGAATACCACCACCACCAATACTCACTCCAACCCAACTCCTGCTGCTGCTGATCCTCCGTTCACATCTCCATCATCACCACCACCACCACCACCACCACAACAACAACAACAACAACAAGCCAAGGAGTCGCCTTTCGAAAGTACGGGTAATAGCAATATAGACGAATTGATCAAGATGGGCTTTGATCAAAAGGCAGCCAAGGATGCGCTGAACCGATACGACCAGGACCTCGTCAAGGCGAGCAACTTTTTACTGGATCAGGCTAGCAAATAAGCATAAATGAAGATTCTCGATCCTTTTGCATGATGACGACATTTTTTTCTCTTTTCTGCGCGCACTCCTGTTACAAGAAAAAAAAAATTCTTGTCGAACAAGTATGCTCCCATGCTTTTTCTCCATCTTCTACCGGATATTAGGCGTATCAATCACTCGTGTTGTTAGTGGTAAGAAGCTTATGCACTTGCGCAAAGAAGCTATGAGGGGAACAATTATTCCCCCACTCCTGAGGCTTATTTGCTTAAGTATTCAGTTTTGCTCTTGGGTCTGCACTTATTCGGTACATATCCCTTTCTTCTGACTCCCCCTTTGACACTCAAAAAGAACAACTCTTGGCCCCTCTCTGTTCTTCCTCGCGCTGCCGCTCCATATAAAGTACGAATGAGACACCTACATATCTTTTGCAGTCTCCTCGCCATCTAAATCCATACCCCTTGTCGGTTGCTTCGTGGACAGGTATAAATCATGATCCCATGACAGCTAGAAGAAAGAAAAAAGTACAGCTTTCCACTCTTTTTCCCACTACAGTACTAATACTACTACTACTATTACTACTACTCTTTTAATCTATCCATCCTACTCGTTAAAAGACACTTAAAATTACAATGGATCCGGGCTTGTCGCAGCAATATACGTCCATGATGCGTTTCACAATGGACGGACGACCCTATATTAAGGTAGGAAATACAAAAAGAGAACAGAGAAAAGCACGCGCCTGTCACCCAGAGAACGGGAATAATAATTTATTTCTCTTCTGCAGGATGTCCATGACCTATTCGGTGCCTTAATCCTGCAGATTTCATTCGCGACCCATCGCTACCTCTTCCGCTCCTATACCAACTGCTTTTCGACCGATGATTGCATCCAGGCCCTCGGATCGCTGAGGTTTACGCACACCGTACGCATGCCTGACCCGAAGGAACCGACCCGCACCATCCGCACCGTGACGACCACCACATTCAACATGGCCAGGGACATGGCACGCGCGCTGAGCCAGCAGTTTGTGTGGGCGGGCTTGATGGAAAACGCGGTGGACTCGACCGTACGCTCGTTTCGGGACCGAGGCGGCCTCTGGCAGCTCACCTCCAAGGGTCTGTGTGTCCTCCAGGACTTCTGCGTACGCACCGAGGCGGATACGGCGCCGCTTCGCGAGAAATTCAGCCATATCGATGCGATCCAATTACTGCAGCTCGACCGCACCCAGGACGACGATCAGGTGATCCTGAGCAAGAACAATGTAGCAGCTATTTTTCGTATCATGATGGAGTCTCTGCCTCTGGACGGCGAGCAAAATAATGCGAAAGAAGACAAAAGTGGCAAGCCGACGCTCAAGGTGGAGCGCTCGGGCTCGATCTCGTCCACCATGTCCAACAACTCAAACAACTCGGCGTTTTCGGGCACGTCCGCGCCGTTCACGATGATTGTCAAGCAGACTGCCGAGGCCGCACGCATGCAACTCCTCGACAACCGGCTCCTCACCAATACACTTGGGAACACATCGTCCAGGCGCTCGCCTCAGCCCCCACCGGGCTCCAACGGGCGGTTCATCCGCGCGCTCTTCACGACCCAACTTTGCTGCGACTGGCTAATGGCCAACTGCACGGTCGTGAATCGCGACGAGGCCGAGATGGTAGCGACTGAGTTTTTGAAGAATAACTGGATCCAATTCCAGGACTCCAATAGCCAAAAGACCGGCAGCCTCGAATACAGCAAGAGCATCTGGCTTGTTCTGACTGCCAAGGGCAAGCAGCTTGTGGTGGATGCGCACCAGTTCCAGCTCTCGCAGGCCCGCCGGCCCAGCACGGCCACGACCACCAGCGAAGAGGAAAAGCCATCGTCGTCGCACCAGCACAAACACACGCTGTCGGTCTCATCACGACCCAACAGCATGCTTGACTCACCGCCACCCACACCGTCGACCGTGTCCTCCCATAACACGCAGAATGATGGAACGTCCGCACGGCTCAAGCTCATCCTCGACGACGCGCAACTGCGGTCCCTGTTTAAAGACTTCCTGCGGGCGAACTTTTGCGAGGAAAACCTTGACTTCTACATTGATTACTCGAACTTACGACGCAAGTGCCGCGCCCAGTCCCCTGCATTGCCCTCGCAGAACCAAAAGGACCTGCTTGAGGACGCGTACAGCATCTACACGACCTACCTCGCTCCGCGCGCCTCCTCCGAACTGAACGTAAACCACGGCCTGCGGCAGGAGATGGCTCGCTTAGTGGACAGCATGGTAACGACCTCCTACGAGAGCAACCGGCGAGTGGTGATCGCGACGCACTCGGTGTCGCAAAGCTTGCGCATGATGCTCAAGTGGCTCGACCGTGTGGATGATCATATCTGCCGCCTCATGGCGTCTGACTCGGTGCCTAAATTCACCCGTACGCCCAAGTACCGCAAGATCATGGCCAAGCGCGAGCAAGGCAAAAGTGAAGGCTGCTACTTTGCGGGCGAGGCACCACCCTCCCCTCCACTCCAATCCATTAATGTTTGATCCTTTTAGTACTACTATTTAATTCTTTTTTTGTATATCGCATCATAATTCTCTTTTTCATCCGTTTCATCCAGGAACGACATAAAAACAAAATGTCATATCTTTTTAAAATACTATTATGCAGTTTGCCGATTCAGCGCAGAAGAAAAAGGAGGAGGCGCAGCTGAATGGAAACGTGTGTGTATGTACGTGGGCCAATAACATGGCGTTATGCAAACGAAATTAAGGTAGAGTACGTGAAAGACAGACGTTGTCACTTTTTTTTTCCTTCCCCTTTCCCTTTGCTCTCCCTTTTTTTTCTACCACTTTTTACTTGATGAGTGACGTGAAGGTGGACGATACTGCGCTTTTCATCGCGTATGGCGCGCTCATGACAATGGCAATCGTGCCCATCTACGTCGGTTCAGTGGCATCTTTGAAAGGCATGAAGCGCCCTGCGAATGCTCAAAAGCGCAAGAAGAGCGATTCACCTCTGGAGGATTCAGAGGATGAAGATGAGTCCGTGTCTGAAACACTGTCTTCCGGCGACGCGTGGATGTTCCCCGTGTTTGGTTCTGTTGTCCTCTTTTCACTGTACCTCTTGTTCCGGTATCTCGACACCATATATATCAACTACCTCATCACCACCTACTTTTCGGTTATGGGCTGTGCTGCTGTGGCCAAGACCGGTCTGATGCTCGCGAAACAAGTCATTCCCTCTTCCCTCTTGGTCAACCGCGTCGACAAGTACCGCGTTACTCTTAGCCGACAAGGCAAACGTAAGTAAAAATCAAAAAGGTTCTGGCTCCGGGGAGGTACTTATTTTTAGCTACATAGGCCTTTCGCACATTAGCTTCACCATCATCCACTTTATTCTCCTGGCTGCCTCGATGGTACTGACGGTCTACTATGGTATGACCAAGAACTGGATTGCGTCCAACGTATTTGGCATCTCCTTCTCCATCAACGCCGTCCAGCTCTTGTCGCTCGATTCCTTCAAGACCGGCATGATCCTCCTCAGCGGTTTGTTCTTTTACGACATCTTTTGGGTCTTTGGTACTGAGGTCATGGTCACGGTGGCCAAGAGTTTTGATGCCCCCATCAAGGTCGTGTTCCCGCGTAACTTCATCGACTATGTCACCGGCCAAGAGGAAATGATGCACACCATGTTGGGTTTGGGTGACATTGTCATCCCTGGCATCTTTGTCGCGCTCTGTCTCCGTTTCGACCGCCATATGGCCTGGCAGCGCCGTCCTGAGGGCGAGTTCCGCTCCACCAATTTCCCCAAGCCTTACTTTAACGCGTGTATGACCGCGTACGTGCTGGGTCTCGCGACAACGATGGGCGTCATGCACTTTTTCAAGGCCGCCCAGCCCGCCCTGCTCTACCTCTCTCCCGCTTGCATTCTGTCCGTCCTGATCACGGCAGCGGTGCGTGGTGAGCTCAAGGAGGCGTTTGCGTACACGAGCGAGGAGGCCGAGAAGGAAGAGGAGGAGAAGAAGAGCAAGAAGGACAAGAAGCTGCAGGATAAGCCAAGTGAAGAGCCGGCGGAGCAGCAGCAGCTCCAGGATGAGGATGAGGAAGACGAAGAGGAGGAGGAAGGCTATGTTGCAGTGGATGAAGAGCAAGATAAGCCAAGACGTCGCCATCACCGTGGTGGTAAGAAGAACAGTAACAAGAAGAAATAAGCCCTGTCTGTATTATCTTCCAGCATACATATACACACACAAAATATCCACCTTGCTGCGTTCTTTTGCGTCTTTTTTTTATTATATTTATGCAATGTGTGTGTCTATTTACCAGTTATAAAAGCTCTTGGGATTGTAGATGGGCTTATTCTCCTTGAGAGGTGTCCAAGGCTTTTTGGTCTGCTTCCAGCCACGGATGTTTCGTCGGTCGTCGTCTTTTACAGTCTCTGTCTTTTCCCGGAGCAAGAACTTGATGTGTGCTGACTTGCGGTGCATGATACCAAACTGGCCACGGCCGTGGGGCATGATCCGTTTAATGTATTGGCCCTTGCCCACCCAGGCTTGTTCAATCACCAAGTTTTCAAAACCCTTCTGGTCGCGCGCGTTCTTGCGCGCAAACGCCAGGTTGTGAAGCACCTTGTGCGCCATGCGCTTGGGCGAGAATTCCATTTGTCGGATGGCTTCGTCGACGGGCAGGTTGCGAATCTGTCGTGCGAGCAGGTTGAGCTTGCGTGGACTGGCCTTGAAGTTGGCCGATGCCCATTGGTACTAAAACAATAATAAACGGTTGGTATTCGTGCGTATGTGTCGTGCATCGTCCTGATTGTATACCGTTGTGTCTTTGGATTTCTCCTTGAGGTCAGTGGGTGCCTGGTCGGCTTCAAGCTTGACATTATCAAAGAGAGAAGAAGCGCCAATGTCGGGACGGTCAGGTTGGTCTGCGTGTTGCTTGGCAGAAGATGCAATGTGTCTAAAATAGAAAGTTGGTCCGGCTGTCAAACGACCTGCGTATAAATGTACCTGACGGGGGCCCATGCGCCCAAAGTGGTGGGACGCATGCATGTCCGCAGCGTAGAGCCCAGGGATGCTAATGACATTAGTTGTTAATTGATACAAAGATGAGTTGACTTTTTGTGTATGATATCGTACTAAGGGAATAATTCATGACAGAGAAGACCAAGGAGCCAATGGTTGTGTGGCTTGTGGCCCCGGTCATGCTTCCAATCTGCCAATTCTTGATATCCAAATAAGGCAAGTGGTGGGGCCAGTGCCTGTCCTTGAAGGAAGGGGGGTAGGGCTGTCAAAAAATATCACACTAATGCATGCAAACGGAAAGAAAAGGTGGTGATCATGCACAGAGAGCAATTGATAGAAAGAGAGAAAATCAAAGTTGAAAGGGAAGAAGTAAGGGGTTTATGCTTTTTGCTTATGTACTGTATACTCTAACTCTCCTTCTTCCCATTCGATGTCCCCGTTCCCGATAGAAGAAAAGCCCACTGAACGAAAGCCCACATATACTTAAACGCATTGATGAACTTGTCCTGAGAGTCACAACTCAGTCCCTGCATAGAGAAGTCGCCTCCTTCTTCTTCATCTCATACACATAGCACCCTTAAGCCATATTCCATGATACTTATTACCTTATATTCCAATTCGATCCGCCACACGACTAGCTGTGGAAGAAAGTTATTAGAAATATACATCGACACTGCATTTGGACCCTTATTTTTGGCTTCTGTTTCTGTGTTTTTGTATCTTCAAATGCACTCGTGTTTGGGTGATCTGATGTAGACGCGTTGCTTAAACTCCTCCTGCCTGTTGGTGCTCCGGGCGGCTGTTGGCGAGTGATATGGTGGTTATGGCATAACTATACTCTCTTGAGTACGTGGGTCTCGTAAACGATGGCAGACCAGGATGCGAGATGCGTGTTTCTGCTGCTTCTGGTCGCCGCAATAGACACGAACAATTTTCCAGACCCTCATCCGCTTTTGAAACGCTCTTCTCCTTAATTTTTCATTTCAACATGGATCTATTATGACACGCACGTGAGCAAAAGAGAAGCGGCTTATTTCAAAACGGTGGTCAATTACCATTTTTTTGGGTGTAAATCCTCATAGTATGCGCGGGAGCAAAACAGGAGCAATGGTTTGGAGGTAATGCATGACCACATACTAAACGGAAAAAAAAAGAGATGAAAGTGGCAAAGCATAAATATTTGACTCTGGGTGTCTGCACGCGCGGAGCAACAGCTAACAACAACAACACCAACAAAAACAACAACCAAGCAGGTACGTACCAATGGGTCAAGAAAAGTGAGGTTCGAGCACGCCATCGTTCAAGCGCAGGCGCAGCATACCGCATCATCATCAGCAGGAGTAGCAAGCACCCAGCATCAGAGCACCACTATATACATATGCGCCTGTACATATTCTTTTCCCATCATTTGTCGTACTCTTGTCGATCTTTCTTTTCTACATATCTACTGATACTCATGATTCCTTCCAGTGTCTGCCCGCTTTTTTTTTTCTTACTGGGGCAATCGACTAATCTCGGCCAAAAAAGGCGGAGGGTCGCGACGCGTGTTTGAGAATTATGCCTTCATCGTGCACCGTGCTTTCCAGTGTCCAGCCATGCGGTTTTAGGACGTATATAGTTCAGCAAAGACGTGTGGTGCGCTATTCGATGTATATGAGGTGGGGGGGGGGACCGTGCAAATGGCCAGCATATCATCTGTACGATGCAGTTTGGCTAAAAAAAATAACATACATGATGAAGTACATCCAACACACACACATACACACACACGCACACACGCACACGCATACATACAAACGAAATTTCAAGATTTTAACAACTTTAAAACCGTACACCGTTATCGATGGCTATATAACGGTCTTATGGGATCTTCTCTTTTTTTTTTTCACAAACACAACAAAGACCCACATCAAGGGTAACACGGTCACATCAAGTTGACAGTTATGTTTCAGCGTTGACCAAGGAAACGGAAATGTCGGTTGGCCCCGTGACGCGATTTGCACCCGAGAAGCATCCAGACAGAAGCAAGACGCCATTGAAAGCACACAAAAAAGGGGGTGCCATGGTGGGGGTTTGCGTATTCGGCCTGCATGACCATAGTCGGCAACAAAACAAGGATACGATAGTAAAAAGACCATGCATGCAGGCACGTCACTGTGTCACTGACCAACACGGCAATAGTGTAGGGTAACAGATCTTTTTTCTTTTTAGCGCTCGCTATTCTAACACACTCATATGCACACACGATCGCTCGTCTCCTCACCAGGTCCCCCCTTCGGCCCCTCTGTCTCTCATACATTCACACGCACACTCATATCTACACTCGCTTTACGTATACTACATATACACAGCTTTGTCGTATCGGACTTGATGAACCTTTAGCTTCCCTCTCGTTTTTCCTTCTCTCTCTCTCTCTTTCTCCTCTTACTTCCTTCACTTCCCTTTTCGATTAGCACACGTCCAACCTTTCCTTTGGATACCTTCGTTTATTCTACTTTCGCATTCGTTTTTCAGATTCAAACTTCTTGTCAATAACCTTTTCCTACTACTAATTTATCATTTCTCCTTTGCAAATACGCGATGAATTTCACAACTACCACCACCTCGACCAACATAGCTAATACCTCCATCCACGCCTCCATTAATCCTACATCCACCACCACCCCTCCCGACGCCAAGTTTTTCTTGTCCACCACCGACACGACGGGCAACTATGACGATACATTCAAATGCGAGCCTGTCATGTATTCCAGTAAGAATAAAGAGAAAACGTAGCAGAAAAAATTAGATTACAGCAAACCTTATCCACATTTATTACCGTGAATAGCGGGTGGCGACGCACTGGCGTATCCGACCCCCACACATAATCCCGTCACGTCTGGTGCCGCTATCGTCGATGACGTCTCTCACTCAGGTCAAAACGCACAGCCACATAACCTTGGGATGGACTTTGCTGAGCAACTGGTACCCGAAATGGCCTACCAGCTGACACCTCGATCGCCCTATGCTTGTGACACTCCGGTCGATGCCAGCTTGCCGTACTGCACGTCTCCTGGCCCTCTGGCTGTTGCGCCGAATAATAATCATCCGTTCCCGTGTACCCCGACCTCCCCCACGAGCTCTTCACCGTCCCCTTCCGCCTCCTCCTCTTCATCCCAGCACTTTCCTCAGCTTCCAACCAGCACCAACCAACATCCTGCGCTGATGCTGCAGGAGAACAACCCATTGCCGGACGCGTTCTTGCCCGAGTTCCTGCAATATTCAAAGGAATCCTACGAATCTAGCAGAGCACCCAACGCTAACGAAAACAATGGTCGAAAGAAACGCACTCATCAAGACATGATGGATCCTATCGACGAGTGGGACTACACAAACAATGGTGCTCCTACGCCGTCTCCTACCTCGGCTGACGAGAGCAAAATGTCAAACTCGGAGATGCGCCGCCAGATCCATATCCAGTCTGAGCAGAAGCGTCGTGCGCAGATCAAGGACGGTTTTGAGGACCTGCGGAATGAATTGCCCAGCTGTTTAAACAAAAAGATGAGCAAGGTCGCCTTGTTACATCGAAGTAAGTTAACCTTTCTATCCGAAACTTTATTCTTAACCGGACCGTTACGTTTGACAGCTGTACAGCATATTCAGCATCTGAAGAGCACCCAAATGTCCATACTAGCCGAGTTAGAGCGACTAGTAGCCGAAAACGAGCAGCTGCGCAAGTAAGCCCTACTTTCCTTTTTATAAAAAAAGAAGTTATTTTTGTTGCTACAATGCTACAGTTGGACTCACAATGATACAGGTTCCAAGAGAGCGTGCTGCAGAAGCAAGCACTCGAGAAGATGTATCACATCAACTCGATGTAATTACCAGCATCTTCTTTTTGCCTCTTAGTATTTCTTTTTTCTTCAACCTATTTCCTCAGTTCTATTCTTCCTATTCGACATTATGTTTGCTATGTACTCATCCTCATCTTGCATTTTCTTTTTCGTCGTACCTTTTTTTTTTTTTTTTTCCCTCTCAA
>VAFG01000154.1:34471-54695 GCA_013461545.1 Syncephalastrum contaminatum
CTGCTCTTCCCCTTTTCCCCCTTTTGCCCCTTCTTCCCCTTTATACCACACACACACACACACACACACACACACACTAACACACACACTAATTTGTATATGCGTACCCTATGCCCTCTTCACTCACACGTTCATATATATATATTCAAATTAAATCCAGAAAAAACGGTTTGAAAGAGTTTCTAAACAACACAGGATGCATACATGATCTATTCCATTCAGGCCTTCTCAGCGTGCTTCTTGACAAAAGCCTCGACCTTGGGAGGAGGCAACATGCCAACGAACTGATCGACGACCTCGCCGTTGTGGAACGCACCAACCGTAGGCAGAGCGCTGATCTGTAAATGATAGTAATAATGCATGTTATTACAACGTTAAAAATCCATAAGCATAGCTATACCTTGTATTTTTGAGCAATATCGGTGGCGTCATCCACGTTGATTTTGATCAGGGTGACTTTGGGGTTAGCTTCGACAAGCTTACTCAGCACAGGACCCAACATCTTGCAAGGACCACACCAACTGTTGAAAATGACTTGAGCTACTCATCGCATAGACAACGTTTCCCTTGAGCTTACTCCGCATAAAAGTCTACGAGGACAGGGTGATCGGCCTTGGTGACAAGCTCGTCAAAGTTTTGAGCATTTGCCTCAATGGTCTTGCCCGTCCACCGGGGCTGGCCAGCATGGAATGCAGCACGACCGATCCAAGCTGTTATATATTCAGAGTCTTGTTCTGCAGCATAGCTAATACTTACGTTGTTGAACGGCA
The DNA here is from genome assembly GCA_013461545.1 of Syncephalastrum contaminatum. Taxonomy (NCBI): domain Eukaryota; kingdom Fungi; phylum Mucoromycota; class Mucoromycetes; order Mucorales; family Syncephalastraceae; genus Syncephalastrum; species Syncephalastrum contaminatum. The sequence continues at coordinate 35,242 of VAFG01000154.1, forward strand.
CGGGCAGCAGGTCGAGCAATGTTACGAAGTCCAAACATTCTTATATGCAAAAAAGAAAGAAGGCTGACACGTCCTATCGCCAGGGTTCGGCCCTAAAATTTATGCTGGATTTGATCACGTGTGTTCATTAATGAAATGAATTCACGTCAGAAGGTCAATGGATGCTGCCTGAATTACTGCAGACATATTAGAGTTATATGCTTAAAATAACGACCATCTGGTCAATAAAAGCTGATACACTTTCCATGCGACATGCATATTTCTATGTGTGTCTGTATCTACTTGCCTTATTCGCGGAAAAAAAGAATATGTTATCTTGTTGTCTTCATGAGGTACACCGACTTTCCGTTGAGCAGTGCGACTTCTGATAACCTTGGATAACTGAGTCTTTTTTAAATCAGACAGAAAACCAGATAGCCTTCCCCGTCTGAAAAGTCACGCGTGTGCTTTGTCGCGGATCGCACTGAAAATATGATAATCGTCGTTGGGTCGTCGCTGTCATCCATTGGCGAGCCAACAGCAGGCAGTATGCTCGAAAAAATTAATTAAGCGGTTTTATCCAAACCATGAACATAGGCTTGAACAAGATCTTGGGCAGCTGGACGGTAATGCACAATATTTTGTATCGCTTTGAAAGTCAAGCGTTCAAGAATTTGTAGAAAGAGGTGGTATGTAATGAGATATACAGAATACACATTATAGCAGCAGGCTCCTATCAGGCTATGTGGAGGTATGTACATGGAAAAACCACTTATATATTATAGGCCCACTAACAATGAGGGACCATGTATTATTGTGCTGCTTTGTGAAACGCGACGTGTACTACGTTTCTATCACTCTTTCTCACGCATTTGCACGTAAAATAAGACGATGCGTAGCACTATATAGAACTACGTAAATTTCCACATATTTTGTAGGCGCATAGGGATGTATTGCAATTATATGTCGGTATTCAGTAAAGTCTAGTTTACATTTTCAGAATAAGAAAAGTATCTACGGTCACGTGACGTATTTTTTCATTTTTTATTGGGTGCCTGCCTGGGCATATAAGAGACAGGTATTAATCTTTTCTTTCTATTCTCCTTTATCCTAATATACTTTCCATGGACCTGCCCTTTGTGTCGAATGAAACCAGCAGCTGGCTGCTTTACATTCTTACGGATTCCGCGCTTCCGACAGGTGGTTTTGTTGCGTCCTCTGGTCTCGAAGCCACGTACCAAGCCGGTCTTCTTTCCGAGTCGAATCTCGTTCAGTTTGTTGAGAGTGCGACCCATTCCTTTGCATGCAACACGAATTGCTTTGTTCGAGCTGGCTATGAAGCCCTATTGGATCCCGATCCAATCGCACGATTGACCGAAAGTGATGCCATTTGCGATGCAGTTATGGTGGCCAACACCGTCGCCCGACGAGCGTCTTTGGCTCAGGGGGTGGCAATGGTCACGCTTTATCTCAAGTGTTTCAACGACGAGAAGCTGCCTACTGATATCATGAAACGTTGGAAGATGCTGATTCGTATAGGCAAAGTCGATGGCCATTTTGCGGTATCCTTTGGACTCGTCTGTCGCTTCCTGAATGTCGATCTAGGTAAGCTGATCCGGTAGTGTACGGCTTATCTTATCTGACCCTTGATTAGAAAACACTATCCACTTGTGGCTCTATCTCTTTACCCGCACAATCTATTCGTCCGCCGTTCGTCTCAATATCATTGGCCCTTACGAGGCACAAAAGCAGCTTCTCAAATCGCGCGAACCGATCGAGAAAATCCTGCGGGAAACCAAAGGCATGACCATGGATGATTGCTGCCAAACAAACCCTTTGCTTGACGTTTGCCAAGGCATGCACGACCGACTGTACAGCCGCCTCTTTAATAGCTGAAATATTTGTACATAGTAGATAGTTGTTTTTGTTGCGCGAGTATATCTGTAAACTAGACTATTTCCAAGAGACGGTGATACCCATCAACCACATTTTCAAATGTGAGATCCAGCTTTTCTTTACGTTCCGAAGGGTCCAGTTGTCGCAATGCATCCTAATTATCATCAGACTATGGATATCGCACAAGGAAATGTGTAGACTTACTAGGTTGTGATGGTAGAGACGCTTCTTTACCTGCAGACGGAATGCTCTGTACTCTGGTCGCTGGAGTTTATTGACCTGCGAGAGGAGATGCATCTCAAGGCATCGTCGCATCTGACGCTGTAACAAACAAAGCAGCTTCAGTAAATATGACAGTATTCTTATTATATCTAGACTTGCCTCGGTCAGTTTGTACTTTTGGCACAACTCATGGACCTTCTCATCAGGCACCGGTGCAGCAAGACCATGGAAAGCGTCCCGTGATCGCAGATAGCGAAGATCGCACTTGTCACGCATATCCGTGAACTCATCGTTGGGATCCTCCACTGGTAAATACAGAGCGTGAGACACGTTCATTCAGATATTACTGTTTCTATTACCGGCTACTTCTTGAACGTCGTCCCTTGTGACATAAATCTGGTATAAGGTCCTGTACAATTCACCTAGCCGATAGTGAGCGATTTCCTTTTGTCTTGAATAGGTACTTACTTCCATGACCTTGTTCTTGGAAAGGTGGCAGGATCAAGAATTGGCTAATGCGCATACGAGTATTTTCAGGCCAGTAGTAGAAAGGGTACACAGTAGAGTAACCCGCAAAGTGATAGGAAGATCGGTCACCATGACCTTCGCGTTTGAATCTGATAGTTTGGAGTGAGCAAAGAAATAAGGAATAGAACATGATCGTGTGAGTTTTCTTACACAGTGTATATCTCCCATTTCTCGTCGTCATCCTCGATATAACTAGATCCTTCAATATAAAACAGAACAAAGAGTCTCATTCTGTCATGATAGGCCCGAAATGCTTCATTTGTAAAGGAGGACTGGCAGGGTTACACAGTCAGTAAGTGAATGGTGTGACAAGTCTTTTTCACTCACTTTGTATATTTCAAAGTGCTCGTCAGCGCCTTCCTCGTCTTGCTTTGTATATTCATGGATCTTTTCACCGATGGGGCGGAACTGGTCTGCGTCTTCTTGTGCTAATCGGATAAAGTCATCGGTGTTCAGCACCCAATCTATCAAATAAACAGTACGATGAGACTCTGATACAACCTATCAACGCGAATTGTACCTTTAGGCAAGTGCTTAAACAAAAGACCGCGCACATCATCTGATTTGACCTCGGCAGGTAGTTTGATGCCTTTTTTCTCTGCGTCAGCAGGTTTGAACTCGGCCTCCGACTTGATGAGAGGATGGAGACGCAGCGATCCTGACGTGTACGAAAGCTATAAAAAAAAATGAGTTGGATTCTTTGACTGGTATAATGGTCCGTTTTACAGTAATGGACAAGCCCTTGTAGCCAAAAACAGCCTCTTGTTCACCAAAAATCGGGTAAGTGAAAGTGGGTTGGAAGGAATCGTATTCGAGTGGCTCAGACGCGTTGCCAGCAGGAGCAGGCCGAGCTATGAAGCGTACAGTACGGATCGACGGGTCAATGAAGGCGTTTACTAGAGTATTTTTTCAGCTCACCAAGTCGAATGGTGGTAACTTCCGTTGTCTTTGCCACCCAAGAGGCGAGTTGTGAAGCAATAGCGGCCATGGATAAAGATTAAAATGAAGGAGAAGCGCGTAAGACACTAATGGCAAGTGGCGGAATCCTTAATTATCAGCCGCAGACCAGAATTTAAAAAATTGTCCACGAAGTGCGTCTCTTACCCTTTTTTCCTTCTTTTTTTTTGACAACACAATGCCATTGACTCGAGCTCAGCGAAGGAGAATTGAATCAAAAAGCAGCAGTGGTAGCACACAATCTGCTAAATCGTCCCGATCGTCTGTGGATCGATCAGCACTTGCAAGCAACGACGAAGCTACTATTGCCGTGTCAGGCAACACACACGATCTCGACTCAACTGCTACTCAACAGACTGAGCAGCCCATGAGCGGAGAAGAAACAGAAGAGAACGAAGATACCGACGACAATGACGACGACGACGACGACGACGACAACACAGTGGAAGGAACCAAAGAAACTTCTGAATCCGAGGACGAAAGCGAAGACGACGACAATGACTCCTCTGCAAGCGGAAGTGAGAGTGATAGTGACGGATCAAGTGATAGCGAAAGCGGAAGGGAAAGCGAAGAAGGCGAGGAAGATGACGAAGACCTGGATGCTTTGCTTGAAAAGGCATCAACGGCATTGAAGGCACAGCAACTCGAACAGGAGAGTGAAAAGGAAGAAATAAGGTAATGCAGTACTGTCAAATCGAAAATGGCTGGGTATCTCATACTTTTTACCTATACCAGAATGCCAAAATTGCAAACCGGCATGTCCTACAGTGACCAGCTCTACATTACCAAGGACGAAGGTCGCGCCAAGTTGGTTGGCAGCGCAATCGCGATAGAAGGTGAAAAGACTGAGGATGGCCGACGGTTAGAGACCCTCAAGGCAGGCGAGGAGAAGAAGAAGAAGAAGCAGAGCAAGAAGGAGCGTCAACTGGAACGGGAGAAGACGGCGGGCAAGGGCTGGTTCGACATGCCCAAGCCAGAAATGACACCGGAGATCAAGCGTGATCTTGATATCCTGCGTATGCGTCATGTCCTGGATCCCAAGCGCCATTACCGTTCCCTGGGCAAGCACGAGTTCAAGTACTTCCAGGTCGGTACGATTAAGGAAGGCCCGACCGAGTTCTTCTCTTCGCGTGTGGCTCGCAAGGACCGTGGCAAGACGATTGTGGATGAGCTCTTGGCGGATAACCAGGCGCGTGAGTATCAAAAACGCAAAGCGAACGAGATCAACGACCGTGGCATGAAGAACGGACGACGCAAGATGAAGAAGAAGCATCACCATTAATACGTATCATCTATTCTTATCACTGCATTCTCTCTTTTGTGTTGATTTATTATTTGTCATTCTATGCAACCGATATCCCATCCCCTCCATCTATCCATCCATCCTATCTTTTTCTGAGTATGTAGAAATAAAACGGACAAGCATCATTCAATTTTAAATGTACAATTTGTCTGAGTCAAGCCACATTGGAATTGTCTGTTCTTTTTGGGATTGCGCGCGCGTTCAATTTCCGTCTGGGTGAGAGAGCTGTAGAACCGTCCTTTCTACTATATTTTTACCACTTTGTAATCAGTTGCTTTTGGACAACATGGATGATTCTCTTTACGATGAGTTTGGCAACTATATTGGTCCCGATTTAGAAGATGAAGAGGACGAACAGCTAGAAGAGGAGGAGGAGGAGGAGGAAGTCGACGATGCGATGGAAGCCAGTCCTGTACGCGCCCCAAGTGAACCCACCAGCGATCGCGAAGAGGAAGACCGTATCCCGACCAACGCCCTCATGCAAATCGACGGTACGATTATTTTCAAAAGATTCGCCTGAAAACTGACGCGATGTCGCTTAATTAGACATTCCTGAAAACCAAATCGTCCTCCATGAAGACAAAAAGTACTACCCCTCTGCCGAAGAGGTCTACGGTCCCGATGTGGAGACGCTCGTGCAAGAAGAAGACACTCAGCCTCTGTCGGAGCCTATCATTGCCCCTGTCAAGGTGCGCAAGTTCCTCTTGACCGAGAAGGACTTGCCGGAGACCACTTTTAAGAAAGAGTAAGAAAAGGACGAACCGCTTGAGCAAATAACTGACTTTGACGAATAGGTTCATGACCGACTTGTTGAACTTCCCTGAGCTTGTCCGTAACGTGGCTGTGGTGGGTCATTTGCATCATGGCAAGACCTCGTTTGTCGATATGCTCGTATCCGAGACCCACAATGTGCCTGTCAACGTCGATGAACCTGTACGTCTCAATTTCCCATTTTCCTATTTCATCCAAACTGATCCCATGACCAACCCCAGGAACGCTATACCGACACGCACACGCTGGAACGCGAGCGTGGTATCAGTATCAAAAGCACCCCTATGACCCTCGTCATGCAGGACACAGCAGACAAGTCCCATCTCTTGAACATCATTGATACACCTGGTAAACGACTTGTCTCTATCCGTTTCCGCTCTGGTTAATTCGTGTCATATTAGGCCACACGAACTTTATCGACGAGGTGGTCGCCGCGACGCGGTTAGCGGATGGTGTTGCTCTTGTGGTAGATGTGGTCGAAGGTGTAAGTATAGAAAATCCCAAAATGGTTTCTCGCTTATTCATCGAATCTCTAGGTCATGGTCAACACGGAGCAAATAATCAAGCACTGCATCCGTGAAAAGCTGCCCATCACGCTGGTCGTGAACAAATTCGACCGCTTGATGCTGGAGTTGAAGCTTCCTCCTGCTGACGCGTACTTTAAGCTGCGCCATTGTATCGAGGAGGTCAACTCGATTATTCGGTACATACAACATATTCACACATAAATGTGTATTCTGACCGTCCTATTTGTAGCTCTACCCCCGGTGGTGAGGGTATTCGACTCTCGCCCGACCTTGGCAACGTGTGCTTTGCATCGAGCCAAACTGGCTGGTGCTTCTCTCTCAAATCATTTGCCAATCTCTATGCGGACAACTACGAAGCCGAGTTTGATCCGGACCAGTTTGCCAAACGTCTTTGGGGTGATATCTTTTACGATCCCGAGAACGGTTCTTTTCACCGCTCATCGCAGGGTCCGGATAGCAAGCGTACCTTTATCCACTTTATTATGGAGCCCTTGTATAAGCTGTACTCTCAGGTAATTTAGAAGAGAACGAGTGATTTTTTCATTTGCTGACGAAGCCCCGAAGATCATTGGCGAGGAGAGCAGCGATCTCAAGCAGACTCTTCGCTCACTCGGTATTCGGCTCAAGGAAAAGGAGTACAGCCTCAACGTCAAGCCGCTCTTGCGCGTCGTGCTTTCTCAGTTCTTTGGCCCCCCTACCGGCTTTGTCGACATGCTCGTGAAGCACATTCCTTCGCCCCTCGAGAATGCAGCACACAAGGTGCAACAATACTACACGGGCCCGATCGACTCTGAGGTCGCGGACAGCATGCTCAAGTGTGACGCCGATGGCCCGCTAGTGATCCAGATCACGAAGCTTTTTGACAACGAGGAAGCCACTGGCTTTGATGCCTTTGGTCGTGTGTTCAGTGGTACGGTTAAGCCCGGTCAGATTGTGCGCGTCCTCGGTGAGAGCTACACCGTCGATGATCAAGAAGATATGACAATGCAGAAGGTTTTGTCGGTGTGGATCAACGAGTCGAGGTAGGTCATGGCAAGCGCTCGAGATAATGACATGCTCATCCCCATCATAGATACCGCGTCGAAATGGCCGGTGTGCCTGCCGGTAACTGGGTCCTGCTGAGCGGCGTGGACAGTTCGATCATGAAGACGGCCACAATTGTGCAGCAAAAGATGCGCGAGGATGCTTACATTTTCCAGCCCCTCCGCTTCCCCACCGCCGCCGCACTCAAGGTCGCCATTGAGCCCGTCAATCCATCCGAGCTGCCCAAGATGTTGGACGGTTTGCGAAGGATCAACAAGAGTTATCCGATCATCACAACCAAGGTGGAAGAATCTGGTGAACATATATTGCTCGCTACGGGCGAAATGTATCTTGACTGCGTACTTCACGACTTGCGCCGCATGTACGCCGAGATTGAGCTCAAGGTGGCCGATCCTGTCGTGCGCTTCTGCGAGACCGTGGTAGAGACCTCCGCCCTCAAATGCTTTGCAGAGACTCCCAACAAAAAGTAAGAAAGGACGCGGTAAACGCTTTTGTTATACTGATGCATTACCGTAAATATAGGAACAAGCTGACCTACATCGCGGAACCGCTCGAAAGAGGTCTGGCAGAGGATATTGAGAACGGACACATCAACATCAACTGGCCCACCAAAGACCTGAGCAAGGTGATGCAAGAAAAGTACAACTGGGATGTCCTGGCTGCTCGGTCAATATGGGCGTTCGGACCTGACGACATGGGTCCCAACATTCTCGTGGACGATACGCTGCCGTCCGAGGTGGACAAGAAGCTGCTCTATTCTGTCAAAGATTCTATAAAGCAAGGTTTCCAATGGGGAACGCGCGAGGGCCCGCTTTGCGATGAACGTAAGTTATGAAAAATCATCATCTTACGTTTGTATTGACACATCTGCTACTCCATTTGCTAGCTATCCGCAACGTCAAGTTTAGAATTCTGGATACAGTACTCGCGAATGAGCCCATCTATCGTGGTGGCGGCCAAATCATCCCCACCTCGCGCCGTGTCTGTTATTCTTCCTTCTTGACTGTGAGTAAAGCTGAAACCATACAAAGAGTCAAACTGATATCCTGTCTTTAGGCTGCACCTCGGTTGATGGAGCCGGTCTACTATGTTGAAGTACAGGCGCCTGCCGACTGCGTTGCCGCCGTTTATGCCGTCCTCCAACGACGAAGGTAAGAAAAAAAAAGTGTGTCAGATCAAACGTTTAATCGCCAGGACAGAGGCCACGTGACACAAGATATCCCCAAACCCGGTTCGCCCTTGTACACCGTCAAAGCTCTCATTCCCCTGATTGACTCGTGCGGTTTCGAGACCGACCTGCGGACACACACACAAGGCCAAGCATTCTGCCAGCAAATCTTTGACCACTGGCAGATCGTGCCCGGCGATCCTCTCGACACGAGCATCGTGCTGCGACCCCTCGAAGCCAGCCCGGCCCAACACTTGGCACGCGACTTTATGATCAAGACAAGAAGAAGAAAGGGTCTGTCGGAGGACGTCAGCATAAACAAGTACTTTGACGACCCCATGCTGCTATCGCTGGCACAGGGAAGCGTTTTGTAAAGTTGTAATTAATGCAAAGAAAAAAAAAGTTTTTCTCTTTATTTCGCAAACACAAAAACAAAGCGCCCGACATAGAAAGCTTACAGAGGTAAAGGTGGAAAAGGAGGTAGAGGCGGCAGTGGCGGCAAGGGAGGAAGTGGCGGCAGAGGCGGAATCATACCAAAGGGAGGAAAGAGCGCGCCGCGTGCCAGCTGCTGAATCTGGGCACTGGGGGCCTGCGTCGCTTCACTATACAGATAGTCAGTTCAAATGGTATGGCTCTTAAGCAAGATATTTACGCCTTATAATTCGTCGTAGCCATGGGGAGTGTATTGGCGGGAGCCGGTATAAAGAGGAACAGACAAGCCTGAACGAGTAGATAAGGGAGTTGCATCACTTTTGGATCGAGCACATATATGTAACAAGAAAAGGCTCCGTGTATCTTGCGTTTTTGGCCTTTTAAATATTATGAAGGCGATAGACGCCGTGGAAAATCCACGATAAATAGTGTGATGTTTTGCCACAGATCGATTTTTGGTGGCAGTTAGGCTATATATCGTGCGAAACTGGGTCAGAGACGATAGATACTCGCTTCATCTGGCATCAGTGACAGTACATTGAAGCCATGGTGAATTTTGATAAAAAGTGTCCAGGCTGGATACGTAAGTTTTGGTTTTCCTTTTATTTGAGCCAAACATATGTATTTGAGACAAACAACTGCCACGCATATACGGGTTAGCCAATACCTACATGCTTGCACGGTACACAGTGCTTCGGCACATGACAAGCCTCATAATTATTTGTGGTGTGTCTTGACCAGTGCCAATCAACGCAAATAAAAGCATACCTGCATTATGGTACATACAGTACATCACATGTACGCCGCACAGTTTTGTATATGCGTACCCAGTGTTTTGGGGGTCCATCGAAGAAGCCAAGAAATCGCAAAGGAAATAATTTTTGAAACTATTGTTCCATGTATTTCTGATCGACGCTCTTGATTCCTTGATAGAGTATCATGAGAATGAAAGCGGTTTTTTAATCCCGGACAGGCCACCCTCAATCAGCTCGAACCAAGTGACAACTCGCAAATGCATGCACGTATGTCATGCGTAACTAACACAACCGACGTCAACATAGACCGCCGTTTCATGCTTACTGGTTGCGCGCGTAGCAGGTGGCCGTTGCCAACCAGATAGTTATCGCGTCAGACAAACAATTCAGTTGTATCCATTCTGCGCGAAGTGAGAATAATTACCACTAGAAAGACGAGGACCAGGATAGCTATCATGCGCTCTTTTGTAAACGTTTTCTCGGCTTACAGAGCATTTAACATACCTTAATTTGTTCTGTAGCAGAAGAAAAGCGTAATGAGAGCACCAATAAGCTATTAATGCAAAGGTGCTACAATAATATCTGATACAGCCGATGGGTTGTGAGAATCAGTACCTAGAGTCACCTTATCTTGAAAGCTTTTACATGGGTGCAGTGACTCCAGTAGCTTAAAATTGAAAGTCTGAGAAATATACGGTTAGTCTGGCCTTCTGGGAATCCAATGCGTTGGCGCTTTCGCCATAATTGGGATAAAAATGACCAGATTTCCGGCCAAACACTTTCAGCCCTTTCTTTTGTTCTCACTTTTATAATGGTTAACGAGATACCCATCGTTGATATTTCTGATTTTCCCAGCCGTTGTGAAACAATCGCTCAAGACATCATAAATGCTTGTATAACCATTGGCTTCTTTTATGTGGTAAACCATCCAGTGCCCAAGGGAGAGATTGCCGAGGCATTTTCATTGGTACATATAGAAGCGTGAGTATACTGCAAGAGAAATTAAATTAACGCTACAATAGAGCAAGGAGTTCTATGACACTTCTTACGAGGAAAAGGATGCCTATACCATCCAGGGAAACCGTGGCTACATTGGTATCTACGGACAAAAGTGAGTAGAAAAACAAGTGACGTTTATAACATAACTTATGATGCATCTCATGTAGGTCGGATCCGAAGGGGCAGAAGCGAGGTGACCATAAAGAGTAAGTCGAAGAATGCTCGAGGATACATGCCGAAGAGCTAAAGTATATAAAAATAAGAGCATTTAACTTTGGCCCGATTCGGCATGGCGAAAGCTGTCAGCCTTTGCCACCGGCTTTTGAGAAAGGAAAGGATAAAATCGAAACATTTTGGAGAGTAAGTAATTGAGAAGGTATACTTATGCGTTTAGGATTATACGGATCTAATGTATTGGTAAAGTCTTGTGATAGCACAGCCCAAATCGTTTTCGAAGCACTCGCTATCGCGCTCAAAGTAAGCATACACTACTAATGCCTGCATTAACTTTATCCGCATATGGAAATCCATATTTACTCTTCGTCTATAGATCCCTGAAGAAGAAGGTGGTCGTGACTGGTTCAAGCCTTGTCATCGCTATGACTGGGACGAGGTAAAAGATACCATACTCCGTTTCCTCAAGTATCCCCGGGGAGCAGAGGCTGAACACGACGATAATGTACGTACTGGCACACATACAGATTTTGGCAGTATCACGCTCCTGTTCCAGAAGGCTGTCCCTGGTCTAGAGATTCAGGCGAATCGCACAGACTGGATTGCTGCCCCGCTCATTGAAAATGCCATCTTGGGTATGTGTATAATCACCCCAAAGTCACTGATCTTGCAAGCCTGCGGCTTCTTTTTCCTTACCGTATGCTAACCAATACAATGGCAGTGAACGTGGGAGACTTGTTGGAGTTTTGGACCAACGGTTTGTTCAAGTCAACAATGCACCGCGTTGTGTTCAGACCTGAACACCAGAAGATGGACAGGTACTCGATCGCCTGCTTCTTCCAGCCTGCGCCCGATACACTTTTGAGACCCGTTCCCAGTATCCTTGTCCCAAAAGCACGACCTCAAATTGATGGAGTACCTACAGAGGACACGTTGACAGCAAGAGAGTACTTGCAGCTTCGGTTGAAGGCAACCTATGCTCATCTGTCTGCTGAGGCACAATCGGCAAACGTGCTTTATTGAATATCTTTTTGGCTATTTCTTATCACCTTCTTACACTCCCAGTTACCCTTCCCCGCACACATATCTATAAATTAATGCGTCTGCATTGAATATCTATATATTAACCGGCAAGCGAGGCGAGAAAAGAATTTTGCAGCCACCAGATGCAACGATATTGGAAAACAATGGACTAACGGTGGCGACGAGAAAGGAAATGTAAGCGTTATGGTGCAAACAAAGGTGAGAATACAGCGATCCTGCTAGACTGCTGGCCGTCATTTACAAAGCGCGCTCGCTTGTTTCTTGATCTCAAGTCGCTTTTTTTTAATCTCGTCCGCCATTTCCTTCATACGGTCTGTCTCCTTTTTCAAGTTCTCGATCACCGCAACCTTCTTTGCGGTCCGGGCGCGCAGCCTGTTCACTTCCTTCTTATATGCCACTGGGTCCGTCACGATCGCGTCGTAGTCGGGCACGGTCTTCCGCTTGAATTGACCGGTCTCTGCCTTCTGTGCGCCTTGGACGGTAGGTTCGAGGGATGTTTGGCGCGCCAGTTGAGCAACCCGCTTTGGCCGGAACTGCTGCTGCTGCTGTTGCTCGTTTTGGGTGGGGATGGGGCATGAAGTTGCGCGTCGACCATGCTCGGCCACGATCACCAATGCCGTATCCTTCTTACCACCGTTCGTCTTCTTGTCGCCATTCTCGTTAAGATAGGGCCTGGTCTCTTCTACCTTTTCGTCTGTTGTCTCCTTGGTTTTCGTCATCTTCCTCTTCTCGTTCTCGCCCGTCGGATCATCCACTGCCTTGCGCTTCTTCAGGATGTGGGTCTTATCCAAATTCATCCCCAGCCGGTTTTGAAGATCCTGAGTGACAGAATTATCATCCTTAGGGAGAACGTGTACAGCTTTTTCAGTCGACTTGTGATCAGCGACGACGCGAGCGCGATCATTAAGGTTTTCCCATTGTTTGCCGAAATTATGCGTCTTTCTGTGTTTTGGGCAGGGCTCGTTTTCGTTGTCGCAAGAAGCGGAACGCTTGTGAGAGATCATAACGAGGAATGTCGATAAAGGAAAAGCGAATGAAACAGTTGCTCGCACTTTTGTTGCTACGACGCTTTTTTTTTTATATATTTGTGTTTATGCTCACGCTTCCAGACCTCAGATCGATTCCAACGGTAAATGGTGACGAGCAGAGCACCCCCACTTTCACCCCCCAGCCCGGTGACATCCACACAACCATCATGCGATGGTAGCCAAACTCAAGACGCAGGTGTGTGAAAAGATGTTTTACTTTCTCGTATCCTCCAACTTCAATAGACTCTTTTTGGCTTACATTATACGTAGATACGATGTTTGATAGCATCGCCTATGTTATATATGTTAAATGAGAAATTAAAAAGACTGTTCCTTGTGTATTTTCTTTTTCTGGGTAGTGACGCTCAGACCAGATTATTGGATTAGTGCCGTGTCACCTAGCGGTCCGATCTGCCGCATTGACATTCTTTGAAGTGACATTTCTTGAAGTGCGTAGTCCGCAGTAAAGATTTATACTTACCATATTCTGTGAACCGAAGACTTACTACGAGGAAATTTTTGTCTAGATATCTCTACAACATAAGTGACTGTGTAAATTATTCCAATATCAAGAGAAATGAAGTGTGAAAGAGGTCTTTATTTCTGTATACCTTTTGATGACGCGCAATCAGTCTACAGATTGAAAGTCAACACCACTGAGACTACCATGTGACCCGGAGCATGTTCCGCGAGGAAGTAAACACTCGATCTCTTTTTCTTTTTTTCTGTTTTCTTTTTTCTTTTTTCTTTTTTCTTTTTTCTTTTTTCTTTTTTCTCATAGAATTGTTGTCGATCGAATTTTGTCCTCTCTGGTTTAGCTTGTACCAATAGCTACCACAAATCGGATAAATGATTTCTGTGCGAAATGCGCGCACGGATGCGGAGCCACCGGACAGCTGCCAGAGGACCTTGGGCTCTAAGCAAATCGCCCATGAAGTTATAGAAAAAAGAGAGAGAAAAAAGGCGGCCGCAGTAATACTCTCACGCTCACATATGGTATGGGATGGGGGGGGGGGAACGGGACATGAGGCGAGGTCAAGTTCCCAAAAGAACAAGTTGTTCGTGTTCTCTCTTCCTCGCCTCTACCCATTTCTCACTTGTTTGTTCTGCTAGGGTTGAGTAGTCACATGATAAACAAAAGTTTGGTATTTACATTCATGGACTACCCATGCACCTGGCACGTCTACCGGGCGAGACACCTGTGCCAACGTATTGGAACAAACGATATATATGCAAAGCATGCAATCATGCTGCTGATCCAGTAGCGAATCACATTTATAGATGGCAGAACAATTCCTACTTTGCGGAGATTCACGTTATCACGCTATGTCAAAAGAGCACGGACCCGACTCGTCTACGTACAATAGGCCTTGCGTGACAAGTGAGAGAAGGCATTCGCCGCCGTTGTGGTGCGTTGACGGGCATAATAATTTCTATACTGACTATTATATACAATGAAGCCATGTATTTACATAGGTCATGACGGGCTTCATGAAGCAAGATTGTTATGGTATAACTTATCATACAAGTCCAGTTTCACATGCTTCTGTTGCGAATGCTGTCCTTATCAAAATTAAGTTCATATGAAGGATACGTATAATAGTATGCTCTATTTACTATTAGCAGATTTCGAGGCGTTTTTATAATATAAAGCCAGAGTGATAGTATGCATGTAAGCAGAAGAAGTGAATGGTGGGCAGAATAAAAATATAGGATCTTTTTTCTCATTGTTTGTAATGCTGCTTCGGGTGATGCCAAAAGTGGGTGCGCGAAGTTGAATGTGATTGGCAGAAGAGCGTGATTTTCATCGTCATTGGACGGTATGAATTCAGCCGGCGGCCCAAGCGGGGTGAAACTCACGCAACACAGCATTGCTAAGGCTAAAACGGTGGTTTTATCTGATGTGTCTTCAAGGAACCCTGGTTCATCGGATATGTAATGGCATGGTACAGACCAAGTGGGATGTCAGTAAATGGAGCGACGGATAGAATAAGAAAGCACAAGAAGAAGAAGAGAAATAAGATAATATACAGTTTATGGGTGTACCCCCTCATACGGGTGCTGGTCTTCAAATCCCTGGGAGTGCACCCTGTTGCGTGTGTGCTTTCTCTCTTTCACGCAAAGCACACTTACACACCCCATCCCTTGCCTTGACATTTGCAAAATGAAGAACAGAGCTCAGACTTACTTGCGCCTTGGAAATCACCTGAGTCGCACTTGCACTCTTCAACAAACAGCGCCTGCTTTCCTCCTTCAACCCGCGCGATCAAGTACAAGAATCCAGATTCGCTATTACCACGACGCCATGGACGGCTCTCCTGGTGCTGCATCCGCTCCACAAGGCAACAAGACAACCCCACCCGATTCCTATTTTGATGTGGCCCGCATGATGGATCCACGCACAGTACGTTTATCGCCATAGTGAAGGATATTGCCGGCTTACACGTCGTATAATAGATCGTCAAGCACCTGGATGAGTATGTGATTGGCCAGGAAAGGGCAAAAAAGATCCTGGCTGTGGCAGTATTCAACCACTACAACCGAGTCCGGGCCAATCTGATGCGACAACAGGCCCGGATGCAAAGAGAAGGATATCCCGTCGACGGCGAAGAACGTCATCATGCCGAGCACCATCGTCCGACCTTGCCGCAAGACAACTACACCACTGGGCCCATTCAAGGCACCGCTGAACTCGTTCCCGCTGAAAGAATATCACCTTACGGTATGTGAAGAAAGGCAGACTGTCAGCTTTTGCAACGCAAACGGAACCTCACCTGATTCTTATCGTTTCCTTCTATTTTTATACTTAGTCGCATCCCAGCAACGCGCATGGCTCAACCCGCCCACCCAAGTTGGCGTCGCTCCACGTCCATTAGGTGATTCAGATCCTAAATCGACTGCGTATGAGCTCGATGACGCTCAGGATTCGACTGTCTACGAAAAGAGTAACGTCATGCTCATTGGTCCCACAGGCTCAGGTATAATTGTAAACAAACACACGGGAACATTCGATTTATATAACATCCCACACAGGTAAAACCCTGCTCGCAAAAACGCTGGCCGATATCCTCCAGGTGCCCTTCTCCATGTCCGATGCTACTCCTTTCACTCAGGCCGGTTACGTCGGTGAGGACGTTGAACTGGTCATCCAGCGTTTGCTGCAGGTTAGTATCTGTTCCGTCTCCGTACCTACATCCCGACTTCTGTTTGGCTCACACCCTTAATAGACTTGTGATTACGACGTGAAAAGGGCTGAAACAGGCATCGTCTTTATTGACGAGATTGATAAAATTACCCGGAGACCTGATTCCATTTCGGCGTCCAAGGATGTTTCTGGTGAGGGTGTCCAACAGGTAATGTCAAAGGATGGGAAAAGGAATGATAGACTTATTTTTGAATATATAGTCGTTGCTACGCATGTTGGAGGGCACTGTTGTGAATGTCACGGACAAGTCAGGTGGCGCAGGCAGCGGCAGCAAGCGCGGTGGTATATCAGGGAGCGGGTCTCTCGGTAATGGTCCCGGTTTGGGCGGTGGCAAGGCTGAAACGCACGGCGTCGATACCAGCAATATCCTATTTATCCTAAGTGGTGCTTTTATGGGTCTGGAGAAAACGGTTCAAAACCGTGTAGCTAAAGGGGTAAGGAATACAGAGAAAGGAAAGGCTGGTCGGTCCGTGTCTAACTCTATTTGTTTTCTATATATGCAGTCTATCGGCTTTGATGCCATTCTGAAATCCACCTCCGACGATCACATTGACAGCAAAAAGACCAACAAATCACCCTTGAGTCTCGTCGAGCCTGTCGATCTCATCAAGTATGGCCTCATTCCTGAATTCGTGGGCCGGATACCCGTCGTAGCTGCTGTCAACAAGCTCACGGTCGATGATTTGGTCCGTACCTTGACAGAGCCCAAGCACTCACTTGTCAAGCAATACGAGGGCCTATTCAAGCTCAACCAAGTATGGATCATCCGTGCAGGCATGCACAGCTTACTGACACCTGGATAGGTCGAAATCCACTTTAGCAAAAAGGCGCTGCGCACGATTGCTGAGCAGGCGGTGGAGAAGAACACGGGCGCGCGCGGTCTGCGGCGAATTATGGTAAGTAGGATGATGGAGATGGGGATGATCGCAAGTTAATTCAGATCATTTAGGAAAACCTGCTTCTGGACCCCATGTATGAGACACCCGGCTCTTACATTCGCCATGTGGTGATCGACAGCAAGGTCGTGGCAGAGGAGAAGGCTCCCATCTATCTGGGCGCGGATCAGGCTGAGTTTGCCAAAGAACTCCTCGCTGAGGACGATGGCACAATGGAGGATCGACAGGAAACTGCTGCTGTACGGCAGCAAATGACGCAGGCATAAGGCTTCTTGTTTCTCGTCGTTTTTTAAGACGTATCACCCGCTTTGTTTTCTTTTTGTACATTACCGTCCATTTGATGATTCCCCTACTCCTTTTTCAACTTTTTTTTTTCTTTCCTTTGGGTATTTGTTTTCTTTTGCAGTAGATAAATTCCAGTTATACTATTCCTCGTCTTCCTCATCCTCACCGATGGCTTGGATGATTTTACGCTTCCTGGGCGTGAAGAACAATGGCTCGTCGTCGCTGTCATCATCGTCAGTTGTTTTTGTTGTGGTAGTAGCGGAAGGTGCAGGCGTAGAGTGGGTAGGATTGGGCTCTGTGGTAGGAGCAAGGTTTGGTGCGGCACCGATGTCTTGGTCTACAGACATGGCACGTCCTGGGCTTTCGTTTTGTGTTGTCGTCCTCCGCATGCCACTCAGGAACAGATCAAAGTCGTCTTCGCTTTCATGCTCATTTTGGTTCTCTCTCCTGGGTGAATCGGGTGATCCTGATGCTGAGCTTGCGGCTGAGGTTGCACCCTCCTCTGCTGCTGTCTGATCGTTTTGGTCACGCTCTAAATATTCTGCATCTGAGGTACCGTGTCAGCCCTGAATTTCTTCGTATATACAATGAATGTCATTACCTTCCACCGTTTCGCCTGAAAGCCCATTCTCTTCTTTGTCCAAGTCTTGGAAGGCCTTCAGCTTTGTCTAAAACAGAGATGTATCAAATTCTGAAAGATAGTGCTCTTTTTCCGACTTACTCTTGGTTCTTGTTTTGCTGTGGCATTGAAGACTCTACGACAAAAGTCATCGAATCGTAAACTTGGATAGACGTCGTTGGCCCACTGTTGATAATAATCAATTAACCTAGTCAGGTCTTGTCGTTCGTGGCCTGGCCCGCCAAACTCCAAACGAACACCTTCTGCGCGCAATCGTGCCAGCCCTTTGGGCTCACATAAACTAGTCATAGCTCATGAGTCTTGAATGAAGCTAAAAAGTCGAGATCTTACGCTTCTTCCAATGTCTTCTTTTTGGCACGCTTCTTTTTGGGTGCCTTGTCGTCTGTATTTCTGTCTCCCAGTGGATCGGCTAACGGATCGAAGCTGCGATCATTTGCACCGCGATTGTTGGGTCCAGGGGATCGAGAAGGAGCCGTTGTTGTTGTCTCTGCCAGAGGATCATAGTCACCAAAGATGTCCCCGAGATCGTCCATTATGTTAAATAAAGGAAGGAAAAGGCGGGAAATCAAAGACGCGATTTGCGCAAAACGCGACGTGAGCGCGACGCGACTCGCTGAGCGCTAATCTACCCGTTTTACTCATATGCTGCGCGTGCTTTGTGTCCTCCTCTCAATGTCCCTTCTAGTGTCCTTCGTTTCTCTCGCATATGCTCAAAATGCCTTCCGCGTGTGTATGCTTCTTGCTGATGTCTCTGGTCGTTTATTATCTCTTGCGCCTGAATCTGATCCGCTTGGGTAGGATGTTTCCTTCTTGCACCAGTTTGGCCCCCTATCTGGTTCTCAGGACTAGTTCTGTTGCTCCAGTCTTCTCCGGCCGGGCGAGAGAGAATCAGGTTGCCTCTTCAGCGGACCAACATATTCGAGCAGCATAATCAGGAAGGGTGGGATGGTGGTTTAGCAAGCCTGACAGGCGAGGGAGAAACTCAGCACACATAATACATTCCATCTTCCTTTTTTATTTTTTTCTGTTTTACCACGCCCTGGTAAAACGGACATCACCGAGCGGTTTAAGGGTAGCGGTCAAGGAGGAGACAGTGATGAAGATATAAGACCAGTCAGTGCCGGTTTGAGAAGAAATCTTATTTCAATTTCATGTTAAAAGAAATTGCTGAATGTGCGGGAAAGGGAAAAAAAAAAGGGGGGGGGGAATAACTTCGACAAGGATTAAGAGTTTCAAGCCTATTCCGCACTGAATTTTAAGGTCTCACACATGCTCCTTTCCTTGGCAATATCCTGTATACTATGGCGCGACAAACGGACCATCTTAGTTAATTTTATACTGTCTCTATTTCCCGTCCGCTGTTATGATAATCAAGAAAAGATAAGGGCTGAATCGTTGTCGGGGACAAGGGATATTCATGCAAGGACGAGGATATAGCATCTGCTGACATCATTCTCGCATGGATCGATACGTTTCCTTTTTCCTCTATAGCTTTAAATATATTCTGATGAGACGATACATTATAATAAGAGAGAGAGAGAGAGAGAGAGAGAGAGAGAGAGAGAGAGAGAGAGAGAGAGAGAGAGAGGGGGGGGAGGGGG
>VAFG01000166.1:8622-51213 GCA_013461545.1 Syncephalastrum contaminatum
CTCGCACACACACTCTAACTCTCAATCACGCACGCCCGCACGCCCGCACGCACGCACACATACTTTTCGTCTCGTCATACATGGTTTTTCTTTTGGGGGTCTCCACTCCCTTCCCTGCTCCTGCAGTAGTAGTCTAACAACAGAAGAAGGGATATTTGCAAAAGGTAAAAAGTAAAAATAAAATTAGATTTGGAAGGCGCAGGCAGGCAAGATACATGGATTATGTATAACAAACAGACGCAGCAGAAGAGGCTTGGTTATTAGCAACCATGACTCGATTTCTGTTTTCGCACGAAAATGGGATCATAACAATATTAAAAACGACGACGACAATAATATATTTGAAATAGTGCGTTTGATGATGACGGGTACCCATGCCGTCTTTTAGGTTGGGTCGTATGCGCTTGTCATTGTCATAAAAAAAGGTCCATTGCCAGTGTACGGAGAATCCAGGGCGTGGACTTGCATTAGGGCGAGGATCGACAGGCCCATGGTAGTGGTAGATAATTTTTTTTCTTTTTCGTTATATTTTCGTTTACGTGAACACACATACTGGTGAGATGGGTGGCTGAAATTGGAGTTGCCGAGTGCTATACTTCATTTTCGTGGAGGCTTGTCCTCGAACGGACGTGATTCCTGATTGGGAGCTTCTCCCGGCGAATTTACGGCCCAAACGGGGGGCCTATGCGTGTGAAGAAAAGGGCTGCAATCGAAGGAGTGGAAGCATTGACAAAAAGAGCGTGCGTATAGGGCTTTTTAGGTCACCTTACCACTTTCCCAATGTTTCATATCTTTATTATCTCTGTTGCTGATGAGAAAGGCTTACTTTATCTTTCTTTAATTATTTCGCAAAGGCGAGCATCGGTAAAAGTAATGCCAGGAAAAGTGTATAAGCGAAATATAGCCTGCGGCAAATATAGATCGATCGAAGCATTTCGAAAACTGAATCAAGCACAAGCACGCGCGTGCGGTGGAAGACGCACGGCTTTCGCCGCTTACTTTCCGGACCGGGTGGTGGGAACACGAGCACAGAAAGAAAAAAAAAAACTTTTTGCTTTGGTAATCCTCACACCGCTTTGTGTTACCTTCTATTCAATTCGGCGACTTATAAAGATCTTCTTCTACCCCCATTCCCCACAGGTTTACCCTGTTACAACCGGCGCTTGGAAAATCTCAACCTTCTCATGGGAAAAGTCGTTTATTGGTGTGCCTGGCTTTTCCCATGAAACACTTGCCTTTGTGAATGCTAAGCACCATGTCCTTTTTTTTTTCTGGGACTTGAGGAGATATGCATTGCTTGTGGAAGCATGCCTTTTTGACAGAGATCCCGAATGGCGCGTTTGTTGGCAGGATGCATTATGTATGCGTCTCTTCCTATCTGGGCTTGGGGAGAAGTGCATACTTTGCGGGCAGCACGCCTTTTTGACAGGGATCCCGAATGGTACGTTTATTGGCAGAATGCATTTTATCGCGGTGATGCTTCTCGCATTTGGCACTCCTCAACGTTGGCCAATAACATGCGCAGGTACACACCCACATACGAAAAAGGTATTTCCCCTTATTTGGCGTATTCCAGATGTAAATGTAATAATGCGTGGTGCCCAGTACCTTGGGCCCATGTCCAGTACATCAAGGAGAGTTATACATGAATTTGGCGCGGGTACATGCGCACGTTTCATACAAAGATACGCAAATGCAATAGGAATCGTCATTCGAAATGAGAGCTTTATGAAAATAATGAAAGTATAAGGACACGATGAAACTGTTTACCAGCATAAGCCGCCCTTGAATTCTATGCAGCCCAACCCATACTCCCAAATATCCAACTGCTGAAGGGCCCATTGGTCTTCCTTGTTCAGATAGATTTTCTCCTTGCGCATGATCTCGTCCATCTTGATATTCTTGTTGTCGGTCACGCGCTCAGGGTTGAACTCCCAAATGTTTTCATGATCCTGGTGGCACGTAAATCCTCGCTTTTCATAGACGACGGGTATATCAAAGGTCCAGGTAGCGGTGCAAATGAATTCAATGTCCATCCTATACAAAGTACAACGTGTCGGTTCTTATCCATGCTGTATCACGGTCACATTGCTTGCTTACCATGCAACGCCGCCCTCCTCTCTGTAGCCGCGAGGAACTTGCCATGTATCGCGATGTGCCATGGTAAAATCACCAGCCTGGTCCGCAATGTCCAGAATATTCTCGACCGTGACATTCATCGGCTCGGGAAGCTTATAGTTGCCCCAGTCCTGATCGCCGAGCGCACAGGCGTTGTAGAGCACATCGTCATCTGCGAACGAGGGTAGTCGGACAATGGAGGGGGGCAGAGGGTCATGGCTACGAAATAAACATCATGTATAAGTGCTCCTATTTTTCTGTGTGTTTTCTGTTCTTACATATTGTGCGGATCCTGGTGTTGGAGATATATTCTACCCTTTTCAAACACGCGCGATTTGACTGCATTAATGAAGTTGTGTGACCAAATATCATCTGCCAAAAAGAAAAAACACACAAATCCAGGGTCAGTTTTGCATCTTAATTCCCTTTTTCTGGTTTTTCTTTCTCACCTTGGTTGGTAGCGACAATAAATTCGCCCCGGGCGAAACGAAGACCGACATTTTTGCCTTCAAACTCGTGCAGCGGGGCGTTACCCCGGTTTGGCAGAGCTTGGTGGATCTTTTTCGGGACGGAAATGACACGGTAGTTCAAGTAGGGTGACTGTCGGAAGCGCTGTGTGGATGGAGATATGTGAGATAACAATGCCCTCCTAAAGAAATAGAAAGACTTACGAAAACATCAATCACTTTGCGTTTATCCTCGGGCGGATTCCACTCGACAACGAGGAGTTCGATCTTTTGTTGCGAATGCTCGGCCAAGAGGTATGCACTGTCAATAAAGTTTTGGAAACGGTGGTGCTGATTTCTATGGAAACGGGAGAAATCAACATGGTTAATATGATCCACGTGGTGAGTGTACGTGGGTCTGTAGTATACATACCCAGCATAGTCGTCCATACGGGTGACGATGACGATGGAGAGGTAAGTGTCTGACCCGTCGTTGGGCTCGAGGCACTGCTCCCACTGGGGCTTTGTGAAGACAAATTTGTCTTGATTGGCTGTGTTGGCCATGCATGACGGAAAATCGGACATGGCCATTGCCGGGGAGGAGGAGGAGGAGGAGGAGGTCGTGTTCACAGCAGCTTGACGGATAGATGCAGAATACAAGAAGAGCAATGAGAAAGAGATGAGGGATGCGATAATGACGAGAATGGAGCGCCGTGAGGTGGCTGAGGCGGTGGTGGCGAGCAGCTTCAGCATAGCCGAGAATTGAAAGGAGTGTGTAAAAGGAAAAAGAAAAGCCTGGTTTGGACTTCAACTTAAAGTGTGTCTTCTCTCTCTTTTACTTTAGATCAACCGGCAAATGGCACTATCCTCGTCGGGGAAATTGGTGAAACCAAGAACCGTCGATCCTCCGATCTTCCTTGCCAAGAAAGTAGAAAACGAATACTCGATGAACGCATGGGTTCCAAATTCATATCTCCATCTGAGTTGTATTAATCCTTGTCTCTTTTGTTATATCTTTCTTTTCGTTCTAGCAAAGAAATCTTTTATTTTACTCGTTGAGTGGCAGTCCGCACATTTCGCAGCTCGACGTGCCCCCTGGATTCACAAATGTACAGTGCCGACACGCTACTTCGGTCTCGGCAGGCGTCATCGCTCCCGACGTCGTCCCTGATCGTGATGCCGATGGTGTGTGATCTTCTTAAAGTCCCCATTTGAATAAATCGTCACAGAACACAACTCATTTAACATACCTGCTTCTTTGAGCACCATGCTTAGCGTCTTCCAGCCGCCCATGTGCTCGAGTATGTCGGGGTTCGCATCAGGCTGAATTGCTACATGGCAGAGTGTTTGGAACTCCTCCTTGGAAAGAGTGTGTGTCGACTGGATATAACAAAGTGCATGGAAATCGGACAAAAGTCGTTTCAGCTCAGCCGGGTTGCTAGCTGCAGCGAGGTACCGGGCAAGAGAGCCCATATCCTGGGTTGACAATCCTGGTCGGTTCTCCACAGCAAAACTTGTCAGGGCTGTGAACAGAGGCGATGGGTTGTGCGGGAAACCGTTCGTGACCTAGAAAGAAGCACTTGAGTCAGTCCCTGGCACCTCCTCCTGCTCCTTACTCTTATCTGAGCTTACATTGACCAAGAGATACTCGATCGGGAAAGTCGGCTTGGCGGATTCCTTCACTACGACACCGTACTCGTTCTTGTACTTGTAAAACACTTCGGGCACGTACAGCTCGTGCGAGATGCTTTCCCGGACTCGCATCACCGATGGTTTCCGACTTGGTTCGATGATGTCGGCCTCCTTGAGAGCCACCGTCGTCTCCGACACTTGGTACGCCTTGACATCAATGTTACCGTCCGTGTCGCCCGAAACGACGCACGTCAAAAACTTGGACCCATACTTGCCTGACGCCGAATGTTTACACGGGCTCGGGTGACGGCTCTGCATGTCGGCTGCAAACGCACACTCGAGGGAGGACAAAAAGTACGAGTCGACGTGGCGCTTGGCAAGGACCGTGCCCTTGCCGCTCCCGTCGTCGATCAAGTCGGTGAAGATCATACCGACGATTTGGAGGTCACATGCCTTAGCCACCTCGTTGACCATGTCCTCGTCTTCCCATGATGTGAGTCGGATGCCGTCAATGTGATCCTCCTGCGGAGGTTCATAGATCGCTTCAACAACGGCCTTGATGCCAAGTGGTACCTCCAGGTAGGGCTCATATCGGCCATAGAGATAACCGATACGCTGACACCCCGTGCTACGCCAGTAGTTGAGAAAACTGTCGATCAGCCCGGCTGATGAAAATTCAACGTGGTCCACCATACGGTATGTCTAATATAGAGATGTGAGCAACTCCAACCGACCCTTTATAGTAGCTTACCTGGCGTTGAAGGGTGATCGCACTGGGCTGGCACTTTGTGCAGATGCCTTCCGGCCAAGGGGCGTGGCCACCACTGCAAGGCACCTTCACCTTATAGTTCGGCTCCTCTAGCGGGGGCAGTTCCTTGAGGACGGTCGACGACGGTGCACTGGTTTGTTTAGCTTGGTCGATTTGACGCAGATAGGCATGGAAGGACATGTGCTTGATTTTGTTTTCTTCCAAATAGCCTAGATCGTAAGGCTGCACATAATTGTGCTCAATAAAAGCCCTCACCACCAATTACATTGACTTACCTCCAAAGGCATACAATAATCGCACATGGCGTTATCGCCGTGTCGGCAGCTAGTAAAAAAAAACGTTGCATGTGTCAACCACTATATCATTGAAAGCGTTCTTACTTACAATTTGGAGTCTTTAGGTCTTTTGATGAGGCCACGTTCCTTGTCGAGGAAATCATCAACCTTGTCTTGTTTGATGGAGGCAAGGGCGTCGATAGGAACTAAACCGGATGGATCGGTGCTTGGCGCGGCCGGTTCAGCAGGTTCAAGCTGTGTCGGTTCGGTATAGGTGACAAACACAATATCTCCGTGTCTAAGGGAGATACGATTACGAGTCAATCACCGTTACCAATACGCATAGACAATAAAGACTAACTTGAGATTGGCAGAACCAATTGTCTTGTCTGCAATAGAGCTAATAGGCGATTGACGGTCTGAATTAGGCTGGTCACCGAGGGCAAGCGTGCCCGGATCGTCAATGTGGAGCAGGCTGGCAATCTATATTTTATATGCACAGACGCGTGTCTAAGCAATACAATCGGATCCAAGGGTGAGATTTACCTTTTCTGCGAGAGAAGCAAATGTCTCGGTGGCCTCCACCTGCACACGGTTCATGCCTTCTTTGGAACGAATGCGCAACAGCTAACAGCATGTGAGCTAATTCGGAAAAGCAGGACTGAAAGGTTTACCATAATATATCTCTGTATTTGTGTGCGTTGGTGCTCTATATGCTATTCGTATGGCAAGCGCCAAAAAGCCGTTGGGAGTGAGCTACATGACTGGAGCTTACAGCTGACAGCAGAAGGGACTTACGTTGAAGGTTAAAGTAAAGAGTAAATGGGCGCAATCTATGAAAAGAAAAAGAACCGAGCGCTTAAAAGACACCGTACACGTATGCCCGCTTTGTTACACCATTCCATCCCGCTCACCCATAATAATCATCATCTTCCGTCACGTCATGTGACCTCGCTTCAGGTTCTACGCTTTTATTGTTTAGCACCCTTGCCTCTTTCGTCTTCCACGCTCATATGTACTCTATCATGAAGATTGCACGATCGATCACCGCGGACACGTAAAATTCATTGAATAATAGTTTATGCACCTCTTCCGCTTAAACACTGCGAAACACAACATACATATTACCACCATGTCAGTCTTTTCGTACATGCGTCTACTTAATACGTAATAGAGCAGTAGTGCTGTAATATGTTAGCGTATTGAATCAGTAGTACGTGAAACTACTGCTGCTGAATTGCTTGCTTGGCTGGGAGTGGTGTGATGATCAGCATGCTGCATTGTTTACACGCTTCAAGAGTCGAAGTAAGAACATCGGATGACAGATTGTGAATATATGTAGCGCTTCTTAGGCTGGAAACAAAATACACCGTGGAGCAACTTGGACATAAGTGCTGGACGATCCCTTCCCCAGGGTGAACTATAAGTATGTACGCGTCATCCTCCGTTATACATTAGATAGTCAATGGTACATCCATTGGAGGGAGACGTCTGGAGGTGCATGCTGTTACATACGTATGCAGGCGCTTACTGACGACGTTTTTCGCCTTGCGTGGGGATCGGCTAAAACGGGCAGTAACGGGATTGCAGGGACCACCACAGAAAAAAAGATTGGAAAGTTTACGCTTCCCCATTACCACTCCGCTCTCACTACGTAAGGTAGCTTTGGGTGGCAAGACATCATCATGGGGTCGCTATGCATGCATTATACGCGGTTGTCATTGTGCGGTGTTCATTCTACGCACTATACACATAACAAACCCGCATTTTCAATAAACATTATGTATCAAAACACACAAACTTTCACTCAATCATCGTACACACATACGCACACACACATACACACAAACATACAAAACGTAACTTGATGATTTTGCATACTGAAGACACAGAAAAAAATTGCTCATGCTTTGCTTTTTAATCTATCCCGCCCTTCTTTTTGTATCATGTCGATGATGATGGGTCATACGTAATGATCCGCTAACTTTCTTTTCTTTTTTCATTATTATGGATTTTACTCTTATGTAGAATGTGTTGCATGGCTGGGTCAAATTCAACTTGGTTTATCTTCCCTTTGGTCAAGATGGTGAGGCCTGCACGCGTATGCGCGAGTCCTTTTAATTTAATTTAGGTATGCCCATCTCCATTTTGGAATGCTTCTTGAGCAAAAGAGTGTATACATACACACAAAAATGATGCCACCACTTGCTCTCACCAAGACATGATAAGGATGTAGGATAATATAGGGGCCAAGGGCAACCCCATCATTCCTCATCGGAAGGGCTGCAAGAGGAAAACAAAGAGCAGGGTAATCATATACCTATTTTTTTATCTCTTCTTCTTTTTACTATGATGATTAACAGAAATGATCACAAACCGCATCGTCAAGAAACAAACATGCGATAAACAGACAAGCGTGGGATACATAAATAAATTGCAAACTGGTCTAAAGAGCGCAGGGACCATTTGTAATGACATTTCCAGAATATCTTGGGGGAACGCGCGCGCGCGCTCGCAACTTGCTTTCAGCAAGGAATAGATGAAAAATGGCCAAACCCCCCTTCCCCTGTTTTCTGAACTTGCGGGTTGTGCGCTGTAATGACACTTCAAACTGCGGAAGGTCAGTACGTATTTGCTAATTTTCGGGATAGAGGGGAAGTACCAGGGAGGGGAAGGGGAAGGGGACGGGGCGGGGAAAGGGGGGTATGGGCCATTTCCCGCCAAAAGAAAGAAAATGGGCAAAATCAGGCACATAACACACACATGTTTTCATACGAGAGAGAGAGAAAGCAAGGATGTATCTGCCTATGTGCGTACGTGTCCATGAACAGGAAGAATTGGTAATGGGGGTACCCGGATCGCAAGCGTTGTGGTAATATATGTAGGCTGGTTTACGTATGCGCGCATATGTACCTGTTTGTGTATGCGTTGGCAGACAAGAGATCATTTTCACTGCCAAACACTGTAAGGTGATAAAATGGATAGATGAAAAAAAAATTACTTTAGCTCACGTTTCTCTTTTTTTTTTTTGTACTTTAAACTACTTCCTCTTCCTCTTTTTTCTCTTCTTCTTTCTCAATCCATTTTCCTCTTCTTCATTGTCTTAATAATCTCTGTCTGTCTCTACTACCTCATGACTCAAAACACTTCCATTACTTCTCGCGTCTTTGCCTGTTCTCAGTGCCCAAAGAGTAAGATAACGTCGGCCGATGGATTTCGACACGTAAAACTGACCTCAATTCAACTTTTTTTGTTTTTCTTTCTTGTCTTTTTCTTACAGTTTTTGCCACTCGCTCCAACCTGTAAGTTCATGCACAAGCATCCCTTAATATTTTGGTTTGTCGCGGCTAATGACTGTATGTATGTAGGAAACGCCACATGGAGAACCCTAACATCCACAATATCCCGTATGTACGGAGCCGTGACCAAAAGCGCTGGAAAGGGCACGCAAAAAAGGTCGTTTCCAAAGAGGAGACGACAGAACGGTAGGACCGATCGTCTTTTGTCCAATGTTAAAACTGACCAAGTTTATACTCTATATATATATATTTATATAACATAGCATGCGCAAGTGGCGAGCAGAGAACCGGGAAAAGAACCGGCAAAACGACCTGCGCTGCCGCGTCTACCGCCTCGCACGGCAGAAGTTTGGCGAGCAGGATTCGTTGGAGAAGCAGCAGTTTGTGCGTGATGAGATTGCACGACGCCTGGGCCGTCGCAATATGATGGAACGCGCCAAGTTCCAGATGAAAAGAGACGACGACGACGATAACGAGACGGCGGCTCCGGCGACACCCGCCTCCACGCCGCCAGCCGAGAGCCATGAAACCAGATCGTACTATGGCTTCTCTCGTCGGGCATGCGACCTCGTCGAGCTACCTTTCTACAGTGCACCGCAGCAAAAGATTGAGCTGCCTTCCATTGCTATCCCTGCCCCTTCATCCGCCGGATCGTCGCCTGCGCTGCCTTGCCTCTCGCCTAGCTGGCGCAACGAGCGCCGTACGAGCAGCAGTAGTATCAGCACTTTGAGCAGCGTCACCAGCCATGCCTCAGACGTGCCCAAATCTCAGCCGTCGCCTACATTCTCTGCAGAGGAACTGTCCAGTCTGCCGTCGATGCACTCGCTTCTGGCGTACAACTCGCCCCCGACTGCTCCATCGGCTTTCCGACCGCAGCAACAAGAAATCAGCAAACCAACGGGCCAGGGAAACGTGCGCTATGTCGACCAGACTAGAATACTCGACGAATTTGTGGGTGTCGTTCTCAACTATGCCGGTCATCGATCATGAGCGCAGTGTATACCATCTAATTTCCTCTACTGTCATCTACCGTCCTATACGCTACCTCCCCCCCCCCAATACGCACACACTTTATTTCGTTTAGTCTATTCGCCCGCCTTTACCTTTTGCTTTACCGCACTTTACACTTTGCACATTGCGCTTATACTTTCACTTCTCGCACGTACGATACAATCACATTACTATTATACACTCACGCACTTAAACACACTCTCTCACACAAATTATACTGCACGCACTTTTTTTTTTCCCATTTGGTATCTCTGCTTCCTAAAATTATTCACTTTGCACACTACACAAGGCTTAAATACACAAGCACACATACACACACAATTAAACAATTAGAATATAAAAGAAAGCACGAGGAGATAAGCAAATGGTGGAATGCTAATACTTTATATAATACGATGAAGAAGAAGAGGAGCTGCATAATAAAAGTCGGGATGGGTGGATGAGTCGGCGGCTGAATGCGGAAGCGGGGGACAAGGGCATCTCCGTCTCTGACGCGTCCTTTGCCCTTTCTCTCTCTCTCTTTAAAGCAAATCATATATTCCAATGCCCATTGTCAAAGTAAACGTAAAATGGAAGGGCCAAGTTTTCGATGGCTTTGACCTCGGTAACGTTTATTTTATTTGTTTATTTCATATATATATATATCCTATATTATATACTAACAACTAGAACAGACACCGATGAATCAGCAGAGCTTTTCAAGAGTCAGATCTATTCAAAGACAGGTGTCCCTCCCGATCGTCAAAAGATCATGGCCAAGGGTGGCATGCTGAAGGTACGAACATAATGAAGGTACATTCTTTTATTTATACAAGCTTACGGCAGGAATCCACCGACCTCAACAAACTCAATCTCAAGGACGTAAGTTGTCAATCCATGAAAAGTATTACAAGTATATATAGATCCTAAACAACATTCCATTGCAGGGCCACACGTTTATGATGATGGGCACTGCGGGTGAATTGCCTCCTCCGCCGCCACCAACCCAGTTTCTTGAGGATATGACGGATGCTCAGATGGCTGAAGCCGTAAGTTGACTTGCCTTAATTCTTTGTGTCACAACCACTCACTTCTCGCAGCTGGAGATTCCTGCTGGTCTCGAGAACCTTGGTAATACGTGCTATATGGTAAATTGCTAAAGAGCATATGCGAACAAAAGTGTTAAACCGATAGTAGAACTCGACCCTTCAGTGCCTGCGCGCCATTCCCGAACTTCACCAATCGTTGGAAAAGTAAGTGCTGATACACCACGGAGAGAATAAACATAAAGGGCTTACAGTATGTGTTCAGGTACCAGGGCGGAATGTCGGGCGTGGATAACCGGGGTAATCTCGTCGCGAGTATGCGTGAGCTCTACAAGAGCATGGACAAGGCGCCTGAAGGTTTCCCGCCACTCATGTTCTGGCAGGTACGTGCGCGCCCACACATGGTCTTTTCCTTTCAGCCCCTGACGTGCGTTTAGCTACTCCGCCAAGTATTTCCTCAATTCTCACAAACGGGTAACGGAGGCGTTCCTCTCCAGCAAGACGCCGAAGAATGTTGGAGCGAATTGGTGTCCGTCCTTCGCGCCAAGTTGCCCGCTGATGACGCCGGTGAAAATTTCATTAACCGGTTCATGTCGGGTCAGATGCAATCCGAGTAAGCTTCATTTTTATATATATTTTATTTATTTATTTCATTACGGTGGATGAAATGCTGATGAACCGCATATAGACTAAAATGCCTGGACGCTCCCGAAGAGGAAAAGGTGGTGTCGACTGAATCCTTCCAAAAGCTCGGCTGTCATATCTCTTCCTGTACGCTGCTTTCCCTTTCTTATATGGCTAAACTAACGTCTTGTTACCCTTAGCAACCAATTTCATGGTCAACGGCATCAAGGAGGCCCTTACTGAGGAAATTGAAAAGAATTCGCCTACGTTGGACCGGACGGCCAAGTATGAGCGCGTCTCGCGCGTGAGCCGTCTACCTCGCTACCTGCCCGTTCAATTCATCCGCTTTTTCTGGAAGCCCGAGCAGCGCATCCGCGCAAAAATCCTGCGCAAGGTCAAGTTCCCGCTCAACTTTGATGCCACCGAACTCTGTACGCCAGAGCTGCAGTCCAAGTTTAGCAAAGCCAAGTTGAAGCTCAAGGAGCTGGATGATGCCAAGGAGGCAAAACGACGCGAAGAAAAGCGGCGTAAGATTGACTTGGAGACCTCAGGAGAACCTGGTGCGACTGCCGCTGCCGCTTCTAGCTCGTCTTCTGCAACTGACACACAAGAGGAAAAGATCAACTGGTCCGACTTTTTAGACCCAGAGCTGCTCGCCGATGAGGGTTGCAATCCCACAGGCCAGTATGAGTTGTGTGCAGTGCTCACCCACGTTGGTCGGTCAGCCGACTCGGGCCATTATATTGGCTGGGTCAAGAAAGAGCAAGGTAAATCCAGAGCATGAGGATATATTAGGATGTGATTCTGATACCTGTGTCTCTCGTAGATCAATGGTTCAAGTTTGATGACGACAAGGTGTCCGTAGTCAAGGATGCAGACATTGAGCGTTTAGATGGTGGTGGTGACTGGCATACCGCATACATTGTTCTGTACCGGGCAAAACAATTGTCGTAACTTCACATGGTCGACTTACTTGCTCAATTTCTATACATAAATTCACTGGAACGAATACACAGAGAGGATTGAAGCATACTGCGTCTGAGATCACGGCCCACCTATGACTAAGGCGGTTTGGTGACTTAAATACGTATTATTTCATGCGGTTATAGTAAGGCCACATTGTCCTGAAGTAATACTTCTCGAATCTATCTGCCACATCTGCCATATCTCCTACACTATCTTAATTACATGCATTGGCGGTGGCTACAAGCAATGTCGTTTAAAAAAGTGCTACAGGCTCTGGTGAACCAATATGATATAAAGTGTGAATCGGCCAAAATTAAAAGTATCTCTATGCCAGCTGAATGCTTCCTGTCTACACAGTTTCTACATGCATATAATTGAGCGAAAGAGTGTATACCAGTATATGCTTGCTTTATACTTGTTTGCATGTCTATGTATATAAAAGCGGAAGCACTCAGTACATACACAGCTTTATACTTGATCCAATTCTTTTTTTGATAAATAATTTCAAGGATGAAATTTTATCCGAGGACCTTGTATTTAATGCATGTACTAGGATGACAGATATGAAGTTAGAGCATATATCCTAACCGACTGGCGGGGTGATAGGGTTCGCAATGTGAGCAAGCAAACTCTAATTCAAATAGACAAAAGAGCAGCGTGATATTCAGCCATGTGATTACCCAGCGTAGTTTTGGTGCGTGTACGATCTAAAAAGAGCAAATCAGGTTGGGGAATTAGAGATCATGGGGAAAGAATAGAAATAGGTAAGGAGTAAAAGAGTCAAAAAGTTATGCAGCGTGAAGATCTTGGTTAAATTTAGGAGAGAAAGAAAGAGAGACTGGCTGAGGTGGTACTGCCCAGTTGCACAAAGAAAATGCAGAGGGAGAAAACAAGCCACGCAGCGAATAGCCTATTTTATGTTCTTTGACCTCAATATTCCGTATGACCCAGCCACGGACGGTGTGCGCCAAGACCGTCTGAAGCTCTGCTTGGCACAATATGCTACATGTAACATTATCTAGTAACATATATTGCTCATAATGAGACTCATGCTTCCGCCTGAGTAGTTGAGACAGACATTGTGGTGGGGTTGAATTACACGACTCCGTATGAGCCGAATGAGGTAGGCGACGCGTGTGAATATAAGAAGGAAGAAAGAAAACACGCTGACAGAAATAGAAGAAAAACCCCATTATCCCGTTCAAGGAGGCACCCCCTCATATTATTCAGTTGACGCGTATCACGGTTGACACAGACTCACCGCTGTCACAGGCAAGGTTAACACTAAACGTTCTTTTTTCCTTGAACCTTATATTCCTATTTCTATTCCTATTTCTATTCCTATTTCTGCGTAGGATGCTATTCAAGATCTACGCTCTAAATATCACATCGTGTCCGTGTTGGCGCGGAACCAGCAAGTCTTTACAGCCGCCTGCAGATCACCTGGACTCGACGTGATTTCATTCGATGGCCGACTGACGTTTCGCCCCGACCCAGGTCTCTTTGAAGAAGCCAAACAGAACAACGTTTGGTTTGAGCTGAGCTATGCTCCCAGTATCCGAGGTAAATATAAAGTATATGGGATGACGTGCGAGGGCTTATAAGAATTCTATTCTATTTTAGATACCACGATGCGCTTCCATTTTTTCCAGCATGCCAAAGAACTGCTAGCCGGAACGCGGCAATTGATTGTCACCAGCCGGGCCAACGATGTGGCCGAGATCCGCGGCCCATCGGATGTATTTTATTTGTAAGTCAATTTTTTAATGCAGGTTCATTCTTCTCATATCCATTTTTAGATCGAAAGCGATGGGTTTGGCTGACGACCAAGCTAAATTTGCCACGGGGCGCAATTGCCAGAAGTTACTCAAGAACTGTACACTGGATATTCCGTCATGTAAATAAGAGAAGAAAAAATGAATGAGTAGAATAAGGAGAGTACAATACATACAATATACAATCAAGCGCTGAACTCTATTTTCTATAATGACGCGTGGATGAGAACATCGGGTTGAAAACAGCTGCAGGGAATCTGCCAAAAAAAAAAAAAAGTCCAATGTGACGTTTCTCCCTTGAGGGTCCGCTTGGCTGCATGAAACAAGAGAGTAACCGCAGTAACAAGTTTTTTCATTGTTTCTGTATAGCGTGAATACATATTCCCTCGAGTGAATTGCCACCATTTCATAATGAGCTTCCACGCATTCAGCAGTCGACAGGAGTACCAAGACGAAGCGGGACATAAGATGGTGAGCAGCTTGGTCGTACACGAACTCGACGACGACGAAACCTCTTTTTTCCAAGACACGTTGCTGAAGGTGCCACAACCCGACTACGAAATCGATACAGACGTCGGAAGTCAAGAAGACGAGGAGGAGGAAGACGAAGACGGTGATTATGACCAAGACTTCCAATGGATCGAAGAGCACTGGTTTCCGTCGCTGCTGCACAAGTCTTTGATTGAATTTTTATCGGATGACGAAGACGAGAGCATGGCTGAGGTGCTGACGTCGTCGGATGTTGCCGAAATCGAAGAGGGGGACGAAAGTGAACAAGAAACGGATAGCGAGCATGAACTACGGAGCGCGCCGCAGCACCAGCACCACCAGCGGCGGAAAGGCGTGAAACGTGCAAGCCCGACAAGGCGTGATCAGCACAAAAAACGCATGCGCGAGGATACAGAAGCAGCAGCAGCGGAAGAGGAAGAGACGGTACCTATTCATGTCGTCTTCATTTGAACCCTCCCCCCACTCGGATGCTCCTTGCTCGTACAAATGATGGGTTTCTTTTTTTTTTTCACACAGAAAAGTAATTTGAAAGGAGCATGTGTGCGGGGCACAATGTGATTCTAAAAATAAAGAAGACATGGAGATTGCCACTGCTGGAAAACCCTGAACGGGTCGTCATGCACGTTCCAGCGTTTATAAAAAGAAGAGCCTTTAACACTCCGCGCGTGGGTGTACCAGGAGATCGCCCAAAATTGACATCTTGCTCAGGTCTGGAACAATAAGACAGCAGAAGCAGCATTATGTGCTGTTACTGTCCATCTATATTCGATATTCAAGCCCATCATGTTGTGCGCCGCTTATCTTTAACTATCCATACACGCACATCGATGCAATTGACGTGTCAGCACCCCCCATCCCATAAACACACAACATACACAGCATACACACTTTTTTTTTACACACCCATCCACCACACTCACACACACATTCTCGCCCTGTTGCGCGTGGTATATGGTACGTTCTTTTTTTTCTCTTGTAGGCTTATAAATACCCTGCCCCTTTCCCACTTCTTTTTTTTTCCTTCCTTCTATCAAACACATCCACAGAAAAAATCTTAAAAAGAACAAAAAAAAAGTATTACTACACATTGCATATCCATTCGCATCCCATCCTATCCCAGCAGCAGCAGTATGTTCCAATTCTTTGCCAGAACACTTCCGCTACCACCACCTGCACCACAACAGCAGCTCTCGCAAGTAGCATCCATCCACGCAGATCCGCTTCCGTCTCCCACGGCCACGGTAATCGTCGATCCTTTGGACTGGCATACAGACAAGCATCATTGGTCTTTTGAACAAGACTACGTATCCTTCCCCAGCCTGATGGACGATGAGAACAATGCCGACCAGCATTGATTCCGTCTCCATTTGTGTATATCTCTGTAATCCCAGACCAGTCCTTTCTTTGTCATTGCTACTACTACTACTACCCCACTGCTATTACCTTTTACTTTACTACATTCGTTGATGTGTCCTCCCTTCAAATCCCAACCCAACCCAGTCATTTTCGAAACTCCTCCTCTTCCCCAGTCCTTTCTTTCTTTCTTTCTTTCTTCTCGTTCTTTGTGTGTCTCTTAATCAACTTTCTCGTTCTTGTATATGCCTTTCTATTCCTTTAACCTCTCTCTATTTCCTCTTTACCATTTACTCTCCTTCCTCTCTTATAGTTGTTTATGCCGTCGGTCTCTCAGCAAATGAAAAAACAATACCAATCCAAATATGAAACAGACCTTTTAAAGTTTCTTTTTCTGC
Source organism: Syncephalastrum contaminatum (assembly GCA_013461545.1). Taxonomy (NCBI): domain Eukaryota; kingdom Fungi; phylum Mucoromycota; class Mucoromycetes; order Mucorales; family Syncephalastraceae; genus Syncephalastrum; species Syncephalastrum contaminatum. The sequence goes on from VAFG01000166.1 coordinate 24,824, forward strand.
GTTTAATTAATGGACGACGTCTTTGTGTGACAGGACAGTCGATCCCGCCTTTTTTTTGTTTTTGTTTTTAGCAGTATTTTTTTTTTCGTGGGATGTTTAATGTGTGCCGATGTATGTAACCTTACACAGCAGTCTATGTCATGATTGAACCCTCGCGGATCGACCGTCGAATACGGTCGGCCATCATGCGGTCTTTGCGGCCCACTAGCGCAGTTGCTTTGCCTGTGCGCCCCGCCCGTGCGGTGCGCCCTACGCGATGCAGATAATCCACCACCGACTTTGGAAAGTCGTAACACACGACATGCTCCACAAACGTCGTGTCGATGCCACGCGACGCAATATCGGTGCTGATCAACACATCTACTCCCGAGCCCTTGGTGCCAAACTCCTCCAAAATCTTGGCTCGGTCTGCGTCCTTGTACAGCAACTTGGCACCCAGTTGGGGCGCATTCTTGACCATCCAGTCATGCAAGAGCTCGGCCGCGTTGACCGTGTTGCAAAACACGAGCGTCTTCGTATCCTTGATGTTCTTTTTCAGGACCTGGAGTAGGGCTTGCTGGCGGTTGCCGCTGTAGGGCTGCAAGTCGACAAAACTCTGTTTCAGATTGGGCAGGGAGCGATGTAAGGAAGGCGTTGTGATCTTGAGCATATCGGTAAAGAGCTCGTCGAGGGCGCGGCTGACGGAGCGGGGTAAAGTTGCGGACACGACGAGGGTCTGCTTCTGGCACTTTTTCAGGATGCGGCGCACGTCGTCGCCCCATCCGCCGTCAAAGAGCGAGTCGGCCTCGTCCACGATGAGGTAATCCATGGCAGCCAGGGAGATCGTGTTGTGCTTGACTGAGGTCAGCAAACGGGAAGGGGTAGCAATAAGGATATCGATGGGGGACGTCAGTTCGCGGTCGATCCAGCGCTGGGTGACGGTGGTGGGCATGGCGACTGCACGAAACTTGGCCGTATGCGAGAGCGCCTTGCAGACCGTGCGTACCTGAGCAACGAGTTCACGCGTTGGGACGAGGATCACTGCGCGCGGACGGTCGAGCTTGCGTTCCTTTTTGTTTTCATCTCTTTTTAATTTCTCAATCACCGGCAAAAGATATGCGAGGGTTTTGCCTGATCCGGTCTCGGCCGCACACAGCACAGGCTGCATTGTGTCCATAACGGCTGGGATGGTCAGCGCTTGGATCTCGGTCGGACGGGCGTCGCCGTCGAGGATCTCCTGGCGCACGGCTTGCACAACGGCAGTCGAGAGCTTGAGATCATCAAATGTACGATTGGCAAGCTGTTTCGAAAGATCTTTGACGGTCGGCATAGCTTCCAGTCTGCGTTTGACCGGAATGTAGGGGCCTCCTGAATTAGAGGGTGCATTCCTGAATTTTTCACGCAAGACGTTGCGGCGTTGCCGACCTGTCAAACCGTCTGGCTTCAAGTGCTTTGTTAAACTCGAGTAGTTCGGTCTCTTGAGTGCCTGGCGCTTCGATTCTGCTACAGCCGTAGTGGAGAATGCCCTGATGGCGGTCGTCCAGGTCCATGGACGTGCCCAGTGTGTTTGCATAATAATCAACAAGTAAAAGCGGAGGTAAAAGTGGCTTGCTTTAAAGAAAGCAGGTGTCAATTTCGTCCTGCTTTTTAATTCTGTATGAGGCCACGTCAACTACAGTTGGGTGCCTCTATATTGCGAAGGCACCAATATCGGGACTGATCCGGATTAAGGAGGATGCTCTGTGCAGCAGCCATCCATAGAGGCTTTTAATCGTCTCGAGGGAATATTAAGGAAAGGCACCGTAGTTTCCTGTCGATTTCGAGTATTGTGTCCGCCTTAAGAGCGTGTCAATATGATCGTTCGAAAAGAAATAAAGAGTGACCAAGTGCTCCAGTGCTGGCTATGGTATCTGATCATCGAACCTGGCCTGTCTGACATTCCAGGGACGGGCAAACTAGCAAAAGGACAATGTGACGTAATAAAGCACTCAAAAGTTGCTAGAAGAGGTCAGGATAATGATTTCAACCTTTAGAAGGTAGACGCGTGTAGGGTAAAAGAGTCCAGAAATGGCCCGAGAACCGGCATTTGGCATAGCTCGAATGTGGCAAGACGCCAGATAAGAAGATGATCGAGCGCATTGTGCCAAGTGCGTGAGACAGCTCTATGGGTATACGATGCTTCGGAATGTAGCAAATATGCCGGCAATAGGATCGTCTCAAGTTGCATTAAATTAGCTGATTGACGCGAAAGTATTAATGCAGCCTTCGGGGGGAAGGGCACGCTTGCTGATATACGGACATAGTTTGATGGTATCTTCTCGCCAGCTAGCCGCGCAGAAATTCACGATAGTAAAGGAGAAGCGGAGTGGTACGACCTACTTACAACCATGCTGGCCACTGGGATGCTGCGTTATAGCTACATGCCTGTATACAACGCCTAAAATTGGTTCCAAGTATTTATTGCGGTACAGCACATAGAGAGCTGCCTATTGCTGCAACACCTCTGGGTACCACTGACTCGAACCTCGTATAAGGCCCCTTCGAGTGACCTTGTTGTCAAAATCATATATACGGAAGATAGAGAGGGAAAAGAAAAGAAGAGAGGCACAGCTTTGATAAACTGTGGTACAAAAGTTATACTACTGCGTGGTGGGTATTTACAGCGCCATCTGTTTGCTTCTGTTTGAGCTGCCCATCCGAACTTGTGCTCGATGTAGTACGAAAAGAGATAGAGATAGTTTATTTGCTCAATCAACCTTCCCATCAAGTCCATTTGACTATTATTAGGCTCGATATATGGTTAGAAGATGACGTTTTGAAGAATAGTACGTGTGCAATTGATGCTACGGCTTTATTAAGAACTGTACATATCTACAGCGCTCGATATATATATATATATATATATATATAGGTTTTTTTTGTATGAGCTTCATCCTGTCAGTGTGGCAGGACCGCTGCGTGCGTAAGCACTAGTTTGTTAGGCATAGTACTAACGAGACCGGTTACTCAATCTCAGATACAAGGCTAAATTCATGCAGGTCTCAGATGTTTGTGAAAGAGTCTCGAATACTGCTACATTTAGTAAGACGGGTCTGTACATATGGTAGTCTCCACGCAGAGTGTTCAGCTTGTGTGCTATCATCTCTATCATTAGTGAATCAAACCCGGTTACGTCTAATTTTCTTCACTTTCTTCGTATGTGCACTGACTCTTCCATGTCCGGTACTCCTTTTTAATTTTTATTTTTGCGCGCACAACGGGACATATATTTACATTCGCTCGCAGAAACGATTCTCTAAATCTTTATAAGGTAGTACTATGTAAGTCAATAGGTAGTTGACAATGACACACGCGCGCGCAGAAATGAAGTGATATGGAGAGCAAGATTATGTATAATGACACATATTATACAATGCTCGGTTGGCTTGATGGAAAGTTCCTTTCTGCAGCACTAAATGATACCCTTTCGTTAGCACGACCTTGTAAGTGTCCGAGCAAAATCTCTTTGTATTCATGTTGCCTATACGAATATAAATGTATATGCGAGCACAAAGAAGAGAACACGCTTCTCATATTTGATGACGATCTTTGGCGGGATAGTCATTCAGCGTGCATACATTTCCTGATGTACCTACATGGTCAATACTTGAAATCTTTTTCCTTTTTCTTTTCTTTTTTTGTAGTAGTATTCTAATTTATATTTTGGTCCCAAAAGCAATAATCAGAAAAGCGCAGAAATGTATATATTCTTTATAGTTAAAATCTGAGATGATTTCTTTATCGAACGTACTCCCTATGCTTAAAGCATCGTTTCAGAGATCCGTATAAAATGTGCATACAGTCCTATATTCTCATAGTTTACACGTTTTTGATCTTTTGCAACCAGCGATTACGATGTCTTTTCCCAACGACTGTCACTCTCACACCACGGCCGCCGACTGTGTTGATGTGGCGCTCGCGCCGTTCTTTCTCGAGGTATCCCTAAACTATCGACCGATGCAATTTCCTTATATGCGCGTCTGCTACTCTCGTAGGAAAACTCGACGATTATCGTCTTCTTTGGCCGTGTAAGGTTTGAAGATATCCCAGATCGAAGCGACTTACATCTTTTTCTATTCTATAGCGGGAAGATTTTACGCTCGAGCGAGTACCGCGCAACATAGACATAAGCGAGATCACAAGTGCCAAGGAATGCTTCAGGGACGTCTTCCTTGAGCATGCTTGTATGCCCCACCTCTTCAGAAAACCCCATGAGATCAGAACCACAAAGCAGCGGCGCCGCCACACCAAAGTCATCGGCTGTCTGCCTGCCATGCGTAGCACAAAGAAAGAGCAACCGGTACGAGATAAAAAAGAAAAAGAAAAGCATACATGCATGATCTTAAACAGTAAGCGAATTCTTTCTTGTCCGTGGGCAATTCCAGATCGAAAGCAAGCACAGCGGCTCGGGTGATTATATCCGCCGCCCACTTGCTTTGGAATCATTCTACCGATTAGGATACTACAATAAAGTCAAAAAGCAGCTGGTTTAAGCTTATTTTAACATGTGCTTCAAGCACCTTAGAAGGCATCTCAAATCTACCGCACCCTTAAGCAAATGACGTATTTTTGATAATCGGGGACGAGAGTAAAAGCTTGACCAAGAATTAGCCATAACAAACCGATGGATACATACCCAATCCGAGGCACGTCTGCAGAGTATCCAACGTGACAATATACCTGACTTATATCTACTTTGTATGCAGAGGCAATTGTGTCGCAAACAACTAGAGTAATCGAAACATTGGACCATACCACACAAGTTTTCAAGGTGAAGGAAGAAGGGTTCTATTTATAAAACACAGTGGAAACCAGGAGACATGAGATGATGGAGGAAGGGAAAGAGAAAAACTGTTCTCTTTTGGTTCGTGAGTGTCGGTATTTTTTTATATTTTACAGCTTGGCGGGGGCCTGGACCTCGGTGATGAGGACATCACGGAGCTCGCTCGCAGCATCCTCAAGGCACTGCTTGAGCTTCTCGGCGGCGTTGGTGTACAAAACACCGTCAATGTCGAGGTTTTTCAGGGTGGCAATGTTGAAGTGGAACGAGTTGTTCTTGATCATGTAGGCGATACCAAAGCCGTCAGCCACGACCGGGCCCCAACCATAACCATCAAAGTACTCGGACGACAGCTGCGAGGTCGACAGGAACCAGTGCGAAGAGTAGGCAAAGCTAGGGTCAGAGAAGAGGGCAGGTACGGGCTCGTTGGCCGCAAGGCATTTCTTCAAGCCAAATAGGTGACGGTCGACGCCGTGGGCGTTGACACACTGGCCCATGTAGGCGCCCTGCGTTTTGATCGCCTTGCGGAAAGCAGCGATCTTATCCGCAACAGGCAGATGCGGGTTCTCCATGGCCTTGACAAATGCAATAGAATCGGTGCTGACCGTACGCGATGTCTCAGTACGGCCGAGCTGGAACTTGCGGGTCTGGGCCGACTCGTAGGTCGGGCGGCAGACGCCAAACATCTTGTAGTACGCGAGCTGAATGACCATCTGGGCAAAGCCGTCGGGCGAGGTCTTGAACTTCTTGACCTGGTTCTTACCAAACTGCTGGAAGGCGCACACGGTCAGGTCGTAGCTGCCGACGAGCTCATCAAAGCGGCGCTCGGCCGCATGGAGGGCCTTGCCAATGGAGTTGTTGATACGGAAGGACAGCTCTGCCGGCTCGGGCAGCGAGTTGTTGGCGTTGGAGATCGTCTCGACCTTGCTCTTGTTGATGCTGCAATAAGAGGATGAGGATCCACAAGAAGCAGGGCAGAAGGTTTAAACTTACAAGTCACAGACAAACTCGTTGAGGCGGCAGGTGGCAGTACCATCCATCATGGCGTGCTATAGTACAGCGTGAGAACTTGGAAAATTCTGACCAGCCCAAGCTTTTCTTACCTCGCCCATGAAACCGGCCTTGCCGTTCTCGTAGACAATGAACTGGCAGGGCTTGTCAAAGAAGCGGTTGCGGCCATCACCGTGCCAGCAAGCGCGAGAGCCCTCGTCACGGGAGACGGGGGAAGAGTCGTCAAGGCACACGACAAAGGCAGACGACTCGATCTTCTCGAGGATCTTCTTGTTCTCGGGGTGAGCGGCCAGAAGCGCCTCGCGGTTCTAGTAAAGAAACATCATCAGCCAAAAGATGAAAAAGAAGTAAAGCTGCACTCACGTCGGCCCAGTTGTCACGGTTATCGGCAGTGAAGGCACCAATCGGGACGCCCTTACCAAAGCCAGCCGCGTCAATGACACGCTGGAACTGGTACTCGAGCTCGCCGGTGGAGAGCTGGCGGCCGTTCTGGATGGTGTCAACGACAAAGAACTTGTTCTTGCGGATGACAATGATGTGTGTGTTCTGGGCAGGGTCGTACGCGGCATTGACGTCGGAGGGTTTCGCCGGGATACGGCAGTTGTTGAACATGTACTTGTAGCGGTCCATACACAGAGGCTCGCCCTTGGCGTATTCGGGTTCGAGGGTATTTCTGAGCATAAAAGTCAATCACAAAATATACACACCCACACATAAAGATTCCCCCTTTTGGTAAAACCACAAATAAGAGACAGAGAGATTCCTTACCCGACGACCTGTTCACGGAAAGCCAGCGCAGCCGTCGTCATGGCAGCCGCACGCTGGGCAGGACTCTTGCGCAGCTTATCGTCCTTGTAGAGGTAGAAGTAGCTGACAAAGACCACGACCGGATCACGGTAGCCAAGGTAGGCAGCGTCGAGCCACCAGTCGTCCATCCAGTTCAGTACCTTGGGGTCCTCGGCCCGGGCGACGAGGCGGGCCTGGAGCTTATCGGCCGCACCGCTCGAGATAAAATCCTTGGCAGCCTGCTCGGTGCGCTTGTACTGCTCCTCGCTGACCACGGCCTTGACCGTGTTCAGGTACTTTGCGATTGTCTCCTGCACCTTGGGCACGGGCAAACGGGGCAAGTTGCTCTGATAGCGGAGCATCGGGCCGGGTGCATTCGGGTCGACGGGAGTCTTGGGTTGCTACGTCAAGACGAATGAGCATGTACATGTGAATGACAGCAATGCACAACTTACAGGTGCCATGGTTAAGAAACGAGAAAGCGAAAGAAAAAGTGGGGTTTGAACAAGTCCGATTCTTTTTGCAGTCTTTCTAATTGCGGGGGGAAAACGGTTATCCCAAATCTTCTCTGTCAGCAAATTTCGAGATACAAAATGAATTGCCGATGCGTTTGTAAGCGGCATTGTTGCCCCAAAAAAAAATGCAATAGTATCATGATAATGACATACAGATAAACATAGACGCACAGACACACAGAGTAAGATTTGTAGAGAATAAAGGAATATATGGATTCGTATGGTACATTTCTATTACAAGAAAAAAAAGCAGAGCAAAACATAAAAAAGAATTTAGAACACGAGATCGAGGGCCTTGCGCGAGTACTCGACACCGAGGAAAGTAGCGGCATTGGCAGGGAAAGCACGCAACATGGCAGGACCCAAACCACGGAACAAGGCCGACGCACCATCGGCTGCGATCGTCTTTCGTGCGCAGTCGAGAAGACCCGAGTACGTACCGGCCGGCGCAGACTGGAGACGCGACTTGAGGACGTCCGGGGGAATAGCGATGGTCCACATGGCAACACCGGCCATACCACCTGCAAACAAAACAGCACCGGGGCTGATATCCGCGCCGGCGGGTGTGAGCGCCTTCTTGACGAGCTCGTACGCGACAAAGTACGCAGCCGAGCCGGGTGAGTCACGCAGAAGGGTCGCGCCCGTGCCACGGAAGATCGAACGCACACCACCCTCCTTGTACAGCTGGCGAACCACGTCCAACGGGCCCTTGTACTTGGCCTCACCGCCCTGACCCTGGATCTGCATCAGCACCTTGACACGTTCCGAGGGAGCCATGAAGAGCGTGGTCGGCACAGCCGAGAAAGCACCGGCAAAGGTCACCTCGGCCAGCGAGAGCGGCGCATCGGCCGGTGTGTCTTTCGAACGAGCAGCATACACCATCTTCTTGCCCAGATCGTACGACTATAGAAAACGCTCATCAGATACCTACCCGTTACCCGGTGTTCATGACACTTACCCAGAAACTGACGGCAAAGATGGGCGTGATACTGAAGAGCGGGGTGGCCATACCACGATACAGACCGAGCGCACCGTCCTTCTTGATAATCTGCTTGAAGCAGTCGAACGTGTTCTTGTAGATACCCTCCGAGGTTTGGAGACGGACCTTGACAAGGTCAAAGGGTTGGCTATATACGAAATTGAGTTAGTTTTGAAATACAAGACGTGTGTTGCAAGACTTACCCAACCATCACGGAAGCCATACCACCGAAACCGCCAGCGAGGAACGACTTGACAGACGAGGCAGTCGAGGCCGCGGCCTTGGGAGAGTCGACGGAGGCTTCTTTGATGGGCTGCTTGAGTTCTTCAGACATGCTGTTGTGTGGTGGAGAGGGGAAGAGAGAAGAAAGTGAAAAAGTGGAGAAAGAAAAAAAAAAGGTCGAGTGTGGGGGCGGGATAAAAAGGAACAAGTTTCCCGTTTCGGAACCGAAAAAAGGCAATCGTCTATGCGGACTTAACGAAAAGGTGCTGACACACCATCGCATCTCGTATCAAAAACCTTTTTCCCCACGTGAAGATTTTATTATTGATTTATTGACTGTCATGGCGTCGTGCAGACAGGAGTGACAGCCGTGTTCCTTCTGTTTCTACCGCTTTTTGCTGTATCCGCTTGGCAAGGTGGATATCATGGTATATGCAGTCTACCGCACTCCGCGCTCCATTTTCCTATCAGCAACAAAAGATACATACGGATTTTAGAATCGGCGCTCCTATTGTATGATACAAATTGCGTTTTACCTGTCGAAGAGTCTCCCCCAGCGCAGAAGCCTTGTGGATCATGACCTTGTTCTGGGTGATGGTCTTGATGGCGTCCGCCAGACGGTCCACGGTCAGTTTGACGAGACACAACCCGACTCCCAGATCCTCCAGACGCTGGCCCCAGAACCGCTGGTCGCCAAAGAACGGCTTGATAATCGTGGGCAGGCCTGCCCGCAGACCCGCCGCGGTCGTGCCTGCCCCGCCATGGTGAACCACGCCCTGAATCCGTGGAAACAGCCAGTCGTGTGGGACGGCATCGATGCTAAAGATCGTGCCTGGGTATCGGTCCAGCATCGCTGAGCTCTCGACGTCCTCGGCCGTTTTGCCCTTGCCTTTCATCCGCGACGACCAGCCCTTGCAGATAATCGCCCGCGCGTTGGCGCGCAGCACCGCGTCGACAATCGTCGCGCTCACCGCTTCTGGATCAGGTACGACGATTGACCCAAAGCCAATGTACACGATCGGCCGATCATCGGGTGCGTCGAGGAAGGCCAAAAAGGCTGGATCCGGCTGCCATCCTTTATCCGGGTTGTCAAGGAACCAGTACCCGGTGCAGTGCACATAGTCTGGCCAGTCCTTGGGCGGTGGCAGTACCGAAGCACTGAAAGAGTAAATGTGCGGGACCCGCCAGAGCTCGAGCCGCTCGAGTGTCGTGGGCGGCAGCTCCAGCACGTTGCGCCGAAACCGATTGATCTGCTTCGATGTGCCTGCCCATAAGGCCATATCGATCATTGTATACGTCATATCGTTGTAAAGCAGCCGCCGGCGTGTGTAATTTTGTGTCGCGAATGGATGCGAGAACCGCGTCGTACGAGTCCACGGGAACGGCATCGACCGAAAATAGGGTATCTCTGAGCAAAGTATAATTCATTCATGCGTCAACGGAGGAAATATAAACCGGGTGAGAAAACCAATAGTAGAAGCACATACCGAGCTTTTCCGCCATATGTACGCCCACCATCGCGCTCGGACTCTCGATGAGCATGTCTGTTCCCTGGCACGCGTCCCACGCCGTCTCCAGAAGTTCTTCAAACCAGGTATAAAACTAACATGCCAAAAGTCAGCCAACGCAATGCATGCATTAGAAGATACTTGCGAATTTCATGCCCTCCTTGATGAAGGAATACGACAGGAACCCGTTGTCCACGCATAGTTTCTGTATATCTATTGAGTACCTTGTCCTTCCCATGACCTGCCTTTTTTTTTTCATACCATCAACTCGCCTGGATCACCGCCGATCGATCGAAACTCGATTCCATGGTGTTCTACCCAGTCCTTGTATTCCGCATGCGTGGCGATACGGCACCGGTGCCCATCCTTTTGCAGCTCCTTGGCAAGCGCAATATACGGCTGCACATCGCCACGGGAACCGATCGTCAGACACGTGATGTGCATTGGTTGACTGGGTGGAGCAGGGTGGGGTGCTTCCACAGCAGGGACGGTCGATAGCAAGGGCGGACCGCCTAAACGTATGACACATCAGCCCAAGTTTAATCAGTGTGTGTCTGTCCAACTTACTGTACTCGGAAGGTGGCAAGACATGCTCTTCGGTCGAGAGTGCTAAAATGTCACTGAGCTTGATCGATACAGGGCGGCCGGCCTGCTGACTGCTCATAGACGATATCAATACGCGTACTCGGCCCCGTGCAACGTACACAAATACTTACTCGGCGCCTATCGGGTTTTCTTCGCCACAGGATATAAGATAGAGCAAACCGTAGCATCGATCGCGGGCGTCGACCGACGAAAATTCAAAATAAATCTCCTCCTGGAGATCCTTTGGAATGATGCCGATACCATGCAAAAGGTAGTATCCTTTGCTCTTTAAGCGTCGTATGCTTGTGATATCTCGGGTGGGTATGACCATCTAAAGTGTATCAGATCCAAATGCCCATTTTTTCCTTTTAAAATCTTACTCGCTGGCGCCCAGCTAGCACCTTGGAATGGAAGCAAATATGGTTTTGGGTAATAAACAGGCGGCCGTAATAGGGCAGCGTACGCCAGAGAGCCGATCCAAAAGCTACACAATTGCGCATGAGGAGGCATGAACTCGATGCATCTCTCGCAACCTTTCGCTTACCTGCGATCACCGTTTCGTTGTCGCCCAGCATAGGGAAGGTACGCATCAATTGCTCGTTCATCTGTGCCTGGTACTGGGACTCATCTCCCTCCTCGGGCTCTTGCGGCCCAGGGACGAGATGGTCTTGGTGTTGCAGCGCCTCGCGGAATGCACGGCTGATCCACCACGACGAAGACCGAAGCGACTTACGAGCAGGGACACCCGCCGTCGATGCGACCCGGGTCGCCGTACCTGGTGTCATGTCCGTGTTGGCCGGCATGTCATGGGGCCCAAATCCACGCGATACTTTGCGCGCATGCTTCATGAGACCGCTCAAACTGCCTGACCGTCGGCTGCGTGTCCTCGTGCTATTGTTGTTGTTGTGATTGTTTTCTGCCGAGGGCGGTGGAAGAGGCGCGGAGGTGGTCGAGGCCGTGCTCTCAGGCTCGGATGGGGTCGAGCTCGAGGAGCCACCAGACGGGGTGTGCTGATGATGGCTTCGGCCCAGCGAATGGAGAGCCAACTGTCGTATGGAGGCCGTTGACGCGCTGCGAAAACGGCCATTCTTTTTGGCAGAACTTCGGGCCGCTGATTCATCGCTCGCACCGGAATTTCCGGGCGGCACGGGCGGCAACTGGACCGTGTCGTCCTGTCGTGACTCAGTCGGAGGAGGATGCGTCGCGGTGGGTGACGTTGTGGTATAGGAGAACCAGGGAAACGTCCACGAGTTGCGTTTGCCCTCGTCCTCTTGGGATCCGTTGGTGCGCTGGCTGGATTGCGTGCCGCTCCTTGAACGTTGCTGTTGGGTGCGCCGCTTGCTGAGAAGCGAGGTTGGGCTGGTTAGCGCGCCAACCAACATGGCGGACATACCGGAAGAGACGTTGCCAAACACGTCCTCCTCTTCCTGTGGAAACGTCGCAGGCTCCACGCTCATATCCATTTCGCTCGGCTTTCCGTCGTTGACATTTTCGGACTGAGACTGGCTCTTGCTCCACAAATCGTGGATTCGGCTATAGGCAAGCTCGATATCAGGAAAGAATGCAAAGTAGTACTACAGAACAGGGTGGAAGTCGCGTGAGTGCTTGTGCCTTTTTTCTCCTTATACCCCCCGACGCGTCCAATGTACCTCGTCGTGTGGCTGTTCATCCATCTCGCCTGGGTCTGTGACCTTGATGCGAATGTATTCTGCAAACTCAAAGGCAGCTGTCTTGTTGACCTTGGCCATCTTAACATACGGCAGCACGAGACGCACGCTGTTGCCTGTATTTTTTGCGATAAAGACGCCCCGACGCAACTCATCCATCCTATATAGCGTGGTATGAGCCTCTCTCTCTCTCTCTCTTATTTTGAGTTGCATTCCATATATGCATAACGTACCACTCCTTTTGCGACACTTCCGAGTCTGCCGCGAGGTTCCAGCGACCTTGAGTGCCGACCACTTGAAAGCCAAACTTGCGCGTCTTTGATTCACGAATGTCGATGACCTGCTTGAGATCAATGTTATCCAGCGGCACGTATTTGTTTTCGGCCGACTCATAGTAAGACAGGACGTGGTTGCGCAGCTCAAAGAAGTAGCGATAGGATCGAGGCGAGGCGCGATGGTTCTTTTTTGAAAGGTAGCCCACTTTCCGAGGAACATTCTACACCGCGATAACATTAAAATAAGCGAATAACTATTTATGCACGCGCGACCCACTATTACCTCTTTGCCTGGCAGCGATGCATAAAAACAAACATGCAGGTTGGTAACATAGAGCCAACCTAGGATGTGCTTTAGTGTCTACAGCTTCGGTATTCCGATGGTTATGTCTGTACCTGGCAGGGTGACTAATCTGACGAGGTAGCAAGGAAACTCTGGATATGAAATGATAGGATAATAATATAAGTTGCTGTATTTACATGACGAGTGATAAATAGGGGATCACGAGACTGAGTTGAAGGGATTGGATGATATTTACCCCCTAGCAAGCGTTCGGAAGGATGAAGACCGAAAAGCGACCTGATTTTATCGGCAACAAACGATTCATCTTCTTCGTCTTCTTCGTCGTCATCTTGTTGTTGGGAGAGTGGGCTTGTGGCGAGCGACTCATCCATCGGCTGCGGGCTGTCCATGCATTCAATCGACATTTCCGAGAAGGACCTCTCGAGTTTGTGTCGAATATCCTCCCCGGCCTGCCTCGGTCCTGTTTCCGGGGATGGAGAAGTGCGGGCCTTACCGACTTCCGATGCGGGTTCGGCTGACGTGGCGCTCACCAGTCCAGCCGCAGCCTACGTGGACAGGTGTCAGTCAGTCGGGCGTTGTCGCATTGACGATAATGGATAAATATTTACAAGAGGGATGGGGAGAGTGGTCTGTACCTGGTGAGGGGATTGACATGGCGATTGGGTAGTGTCACCAAGCGACATGTCGCAATGAAGAAAAGTAGAAGAAGAGAGTGAAATGGGCAAGACAGGGTACTGTCACTCCGTAAAAAGAAAAAGAAGGTGAAAGAGTATGGCCCGAAAAAGTGCATCCCAGATGACGCTTTTTTTCTTTTTTGGTTTTCGGTTCCTACGGGCGCGAACGCCGAGAACCCGGCCACGTATCATAATCATACTGATACTGATACTGATATTGATGATACTGATTACTCCATCCATACGTGTTTGCTTCATTCTTGTGTCACACCCTCACTGCTCTTCCAAGGAGTATCAAACACATCATTGTTGCGTCTTATTTTGTGTGTGTATGTTGTCCAAACTGTTCTATTGCGGCTTTCACGTGTAAAAGAAACGAAAACGAGCGTGTGCGTGTATGCGTGTAATATAAGATATCGTTGCTTTTGTTTTATTCTTCGTCGGCCTTTTCCTTGAGCTCACGCATACGTCGCTTGTAGCTATAACATTATATAAAAAATCGCGTAATAGTGAATATACAGAGATTCTTTTTTTCTATAGCGTGAGACTCACTCGTCGTATTGGCACTTTTCGTAAGCGTGTCGCTCGTTCTCACACTTCCAGGGAAGGTAGAACGTCTCGCCACGGCATTTGTTGAGAGACAGGAGCAAATGGGCACAGTAGTCCCGGTACTCGATGGGAATGCGGGACTTTGACAAATCCTGTTGGTTCGCTTTCATTTCTGCATAACTCGTTTAGTTTTCTGAATCGTCGTCCTCTTTATAAATGTAAGACGTACCCGGTGCGTCAGCCATGGCGGGAATGAGTCTAAAGAGAGCTTGCCGACTTTTTTATGTTTTGGGGCCCGGCTGGAAGCTCCACTCGTGAAAAAAAGCGAGTCACTCATATACAAGAGATTCAGCTACCCCCTCCCCACCGCGTACTATTCTTATGTTCTGCATACACTATGATTAACTACTATACTCTTTGCCAGCTATGTACTTATCAGGCTCATTGAGATCGAAATAAATAGTTTCGCTACCATTTGAACAATACAGTGCTCTCCATGGAAAAATACGACTCTTTCTTTTAAATTGCCTGCCTGCTTCAAGTAGACGCAGACTGATGTGCATACTTGGCCCACTTGCCCACTTTATAGTCGTATCAAAGCATGACTATGGAAAAAGAAATAACTGCGCGCAAACATATACACGGTTCGGATAAATTAGACTGATGAAACAGTGCGTGAGGGTCGTGGCACCTTGCCTTCCATACTATACTTTTCTCTCTTTTTATTCTTTTCCTGGCCTAGCTTCTCAGCTTAGTGCGTGCGTGACTCCATGTCGACTGAGCTCGTTTTCGAACAAGAGTGGAGTGGAGATGACGCTAATCGCGAACGGACTATGCCCAAGTTGCCGTGGCAACACCCTCACAAACAGGGTTATTGTCCAGTAGGAAAAGGTCGAGCCAAGCAGATGATTCATCTCTATTATGAGATGCATGGACAGGGTCCCACCAAAGTTGCCCTCATTCAAGGTGCGTCTTGGAGCTTGGCTTCTCTTTTGCCCGACTCAATATATCCATTAATAAATAGGGCTTAATTCGCCTTGCCAAGCGTGGGATTACCAAGTAAGTGAGGTAATATGAATTCAATGACGGAGTGCTGACCTTGAACAGACGACGTTCTTTGCCTCGCTTGACTACACGGTGCTGACGTTCGATGCGCGAGGCGTGGGTTGGACGGGTAATGCAAAAAAAATGATGCAATGATTCGCTTTGACGCTTACGCTTTTTAAAGGCGGCACATGGGATTGGTACAACACGGAAGAATGGGCTCAGGACTTTCTTGAGCTCCTTGACTTTGTCGGGTGGACAGAGGATGTGCATGCGTTGGGGCAGAGTGCTGGAGGCCAGGTGATGATCAAAGCTTTGCTTCTCGACAAAGACCCCAGAAAGCGATTTCGCTCAGCCAGCCTTTTGAACACTACGGCGGGCGGCACGCGCCCTTTGGCAGGTGCCTGGACCCTGGCCACCAATCTCTTTGCAAAACCAGACCAGCAGATCGAGCGATTGATTCGTATCAGTTATACCAAAGTAAGTCCACGATAGTGGGGGGAGGGCATCGATCGACCCTCTCTCTTTTTTTTCTTTTTGTCTAGGCTTGGCTCGATGCGCCAAGTGAAAATGACAGCGACAAGACCAACTTTGAATTGGTTCGTGAGCGGATCATGACCCGGAACGCACGCAGCCGGCCCCAAACCCCGGGCGCTATGCTCAGCCAGGCCATCGCTTCCTTGCGCCACTGGGTCACCGCAGCCGATCTCGAAAAAATCAAGGCGACCGGGATCCCGATCTTCGTCGTAACGAGTTAAGTCATAACACATGCAAGTGTGCAGTTTATGCTGACCCATGACAAACAAAAAAAAAGATAATTGGGATAACTTTGTGCATACGAGCCATAGCTACTATTTGAAGGAGAAACTCGAGCCAAAGAAGTTCATTGTCTTCGAAGACGCCGGTCACATCGTACCGACAGAGAAGCACAAGGAGCTCAACGACCATTTGCACACATTCTGGCGAGCTGTAGACAGAAGCTTGCCTGAGGAGCGCCCTTCTTCTTCCTAACAGTGGATTTGTATATGTATTTATTTTCATTTTTGCACTTCCGCGTTCAATCCAGACAAGGATAATAAGAAGTATTGAAAGACTTGAAAATCGGGCTCGAATCCCATTTTTCGGCTCGGTTTGGTGTATGTAAATCTCATTTTGTCTTCCACATGTGGGTTGTTCCCGATCCGTTCCCATTGTAAATTAGCCAAATTATTCCAGGTTAGGACGCACTGATGAACGCGTCTGCTGTATCAGGATCGTCTCAGCAAAAAGTGACGATATTGGCATGTCGTTATTTCTTCTTTCCGTGAAGGAAGCTTCATGATAAAAGGTTGCGTTTAAATATATAGTAGTGGCAAAGGATGACCGAAGGTCAGCGCCTGCAAATTAAAGAGAATAGTCAGTAAGGATTGATTTACGTACCGTAAAATGATATATATATAATGTTGCTTGCGTTACCCCTGCTTATTACCTTGCGATGGTAGATACCTTGATCTCATACGGGCGGCGGTTGAAAGTAATACTTTTACATACAAATGCCTGTCAGATAGATGCATAACATCAGACGGCGGGAAGCACCTGTAGGTAAAGTATCTATCTCCTCGGCGATACGGTAGTATCCCCAGTCAATATGCCTCTGTCACCTAAAGTTTTACTGCAGAGTGCTTGCTATAATCAGAAATGGAAGTGTTTTTAATTCAGTACAGCTGCTCCTTAGCTTTACAATAATCGTTACTATCAACGTTTCCGCGATAGCTCTTGAGTGTCTTAATATATGTATGGTATCATAACATCATGCAGCTTTTGCTCTTTCCTCCTAATTCTTGATGCGGTTGGTTTTCCCTCTGTGTGTGTGTACATGCATACAGTCGAATCTGTCAGCGATAGTATATGTTACAGGGATCAACACACCTATGTCTGTATGCATGTATATTCCTGCAAGGAGCGTAATAGAGGAAGTAAGTATATAAGCGGCTGAACCCTCCCTTTCCTTTTATCAAATACAATTGCCAGGCCGGTAAACTTCACCCTCTTTCTCTAGCCCATCCGATACCATCAAACGATGCTATTTTCTACGGCTTTCATTTTAATTCTCGGCGCTGTCACTCTACCAGTCAATGCGGGTTTGAAGACGCCCAACAAGAAGGCAATGGACACGGCCCGCGCCACATCGAGTAAGAGACATTAAGCCAAAAATACTTTTCAGTTAACAGTTACATGTGTATTATATACGCATTTTTTACAGAATTTGCAAATCAGGAATACGTGAAAAGACAACAGATGCCTCTGTCACGCGCAATCTCTCAAGACAGGCAATGCGTTGAATGTGGCCTCCAAGGTGAGCTTGGATATTGTCTATGAGTGACTTGTTGTCATAACGCTGGAAGAAAAGTAAAGTTATTGGCATTATCGCCTGTCATATAATGACATGATCCTATTAGTACCATTTGCTTTTATTCATGTACATCGCTCGTACTCTGCATGTATCACTTTGCAGGAAAAGAAGACCACCGTCAAAAAGTGCCGATCAAGCACAAAGCTCTGAAAACTGATATCCTTCTAGAGCAACACGTCGCCGAGCATCTTCCATAATTAATCTGAGCGGCTGATACTTGAGTAAATGCCACATTATCACCCCAGGTACGAGCATTTAATATCGCCATAGGGTCCTGTGGGTCCTGTCGGACAACAAGTGCTGGAGGGAACCGTCCCTCGATCAGGACCGCTATCTGAATTACTTGCACCGTGAACTTGGCCCATGAAAGTGCGTTTGATGAAGGCGAATACATTTTAATTCATCGGTATATTATTCGTCTATGCGCTCCAACATAATATGAGCTGATGATAGCAATGAATATATTGTTTGCGTCGGTATCATTATGCTACCAGTCGGTGAAAAGAAAACCTGGTCCACAACAGTCTTCCTTTTTACGACGGGCAAGTTATTTTCATAGTATCTAGCTTTCATTTATCTGAAAATTATTGAGATCACTCATATATACATATACATTTGCAGATGGCTCGTTGATTCAGTTCGTGGCAGTACAACCATGGGCCATCGATTTGCTCGTTTACTGATTTTTAATTCGACACTCGAACTCATCAGGATCAAAAGCAGCGCATATCGACATGTGTCGTATAAAGAAGGAAGGTTTCAATGCTCTTAGCATTGTATCAATTTTAGTTGCTGGCTATTGCTGCTAAAGTTCTATGTCAGAAAAAAGCGTATGCTCGTGTATTTATCACCGACATCCCTTTGCCAAGGGTCTTCTACTTTTATATCATGTTACAAATCATGGACCTTGCAAGAACACAGATTTTAATAGTACGGCTTGGCATTGTTAAAAGGCTCATAATGAGAGTTACATTGAATATGTCAGAGGCTGAGTACAGAACTTGCTGTGAAAGTGTCGGAAAAGGAATAGCGCGTCAAACCTTGCTGCAGAAAAAGTCAAAGAGAGAGCGTGATGAGGCGGTGTTGTAATTAAATAACCAATGAGAGGCGAAGTGCCTGAGTTTGTTTGATCGCAGACTCGGAGCAGCAGTTTTGCCGTTACATGATTTTTTTTTATTACGGGCGCGCGCGTGGGGCGCCAGCCGCTAAGCACACAATCAATCAATCAAGAGAAGAAAGTGTAGAATGAGCGTGCACGGCCACGTTATTTGCGGGAATTCTTTCTTTTTCTTCTTCTCTTCCTATTTTTCTTTTCCGTTTCTTTTGTTTTCTATACCGCTCCCTTACGTTTCACATTTCACCATTGCGCCATGAGTTGGAAGGTAACGACAGCTGAAGGGGAGCGTACCTTCTTGTATTGAGACGAATTCCACTCTATCTTATCGCAGGGTCTGCAAAAAGCGGTGAGCCGACTGCCACACCAGATACTGTCGAAGAAGACAGAAGGTATAATTGAATTGAAGGATGACAGCAATAATACTCAACGGCTTTCTTGTAGTGACGCGCGACACCGAATTCATGGCCCTTGAGAAACGATTGAACGACTTTAGCAAAGTGGTTGAGAAATTCGACAAGGACGCACAGAGTTTCCGAGATGCAATTGCTTGTATGTACATAGCGACAGATTGAATTACTCGTTGTTCCCATGACGCAATTGATATCACTCACATATGTTGCGCAGCGCTCTTGGCTCACCAGGCCGCAATGGCGTCGTTCCTGACCGTACTTTATGATACCCATTTGAACGTGGAGCCCGCCAACGGAGTGCAAAAAAGGGTGCAGCAAACCCCCGCCCCTGCCATTCAGGCCGTCAACGACGCAGAGGCCGCCATGGGATACTGCCGGGAGGAAGTTCTGCCTGAATTGGTATGGCAAGGAAGAAGACAGAAGATTTACATTTTTACTTTGGCTGACCACGTTTCAAGGACGCAGTGGATAAATTGGTCGTGCAGCCCACTCTCGAGCTGCGCGAAATTATAAAGACGATCCAAAAGACGGTTGTCAAACGCAACCACAAGATGCTCGACTATGATCGGCACCGGGCAAGTCTTGCCAAGCTCAATGCCAAGGAGCAGCGCAGCTTCAATGACGAGAAGCAGATATTCAAGCTGCAAGCTCAGCTCGAAAAAGCAACCGAAGACTACCAGTACTTGAACGACATGCTCAAGCGGGAGCTGCCCCGCTTCTTTCACATGAAAGCCCAGCTGATCGAGCCCATTTTTGAGCACTTTTATTTCCTGCAATGTAAGATTTACGGCATGATCTATGCGCGTTGCTATGAGCTCGTCGAGACCAACAAGGATCATTTCCGCACACACGCCATGCCCATTGAGGAGGGCTTCAACTATCGGAGGTCCGAGCATGACGCCCGCGCCGAGATGGAAAACCTCGACCTGCTCAAATCGGGTGGCAAGGCCTGGCTCAAAGGTAAGTCACCCTTCAAAATGCGGAGGGTGGAGAGGGGCGTGACACACACAAGACTGACTAACCTCATCATCATCATCATCATTATAAAAAATAGTATCGGGCGGTGCCACCAATTCCAAGCTGACTCTCAAGGAACGTGCAGCACTGCGCGCCCAGGAAAAGGAATTGGAGGCCAACGGCGGCGAATACTCCCAACCGTCGTCCCCCTTACCGACCTACACCCCAGCCGCATCCACTCCTTTTGTTCCCGCGGCTTCTTCTTACGCTTCACCTCCTGCTCATGCACACGCATATACCACAGCACCACCACCGCCCCAGGCAGCACCTGCCGCCGGTGGTGTGAGATATGTCGTAGCGCTGTATGACTTTGAGGCGCAAGCCGACGGCGACCTGAGCTTCCGCAAGGATGATAAGATCCAGGTCGTCTCAAGCTCGGGTGACCCGAACGACTGGTGGACGGGCAGAATCGGCAACGGACCACCCGGCATCTTTCCAGGTAAAAGAAGGAGCGAAAGGGGTGACTGTGGCAAAGATATGAATGACAATCATAATAACCATGGCTGTTCTTTACGTTTAGGCAACTACGTTACGGACATGTGAACACATTGTATCTATATTCATGCATAGAAGTTACCCTTAGTATTTTACTATATATATATATGAGAGGCCAATAAACGCCAACTTGCTTTTTTTCGTCATTGGTGTTTTTATTTGGGTACAAAACATTCAAAGTTGAGGGGCTAAGCATACAACATGGGGGTGATCATAAAGAGAGTGAAAAGGGCTTGCTTCAACGTGGGAAGTTGTCTGGGGATGATGGTATTATGGGCAAACGGGAGTTGCCCACCCTGTGATAAGTTAAGGCTTTTTCTTTTGGGTGTGGTGGTATATTGCAATGAACCGTCATCGCAGCCGAGGTGTAGTGTGAGAGTGCGTGGGTGTTGTTTCAATCATATGCTTTGCTGAAGTAAAAAAAAAAAAGTTGGATTTGTGTGTGTGAAAAAGAATCATTGGTGATTGGAGCGTGCAGGTACTGTGCATGGTCGTTGGATGTGTCATGGATTGGATTGCAGGTATGTTTTACGTGTTTGGTGTGTATATCTGGCGGGGGGCGATGCAGGTCGGTGCGTTGCATGACCCGTAAAACGATTGCCGGTCTACATGGGCAGAACATGGTTCATGAAACGCAATGTCTCGTGGACGGATGCGGCCCGCAGGAGCTTGTTCTGGACATGCGCATCAATCTCATGGAGCACTTCCTTTGCACTCGGACGGGTCGCCGGGTGCTCATCAAGGAGCCAGGCCACCAGGCCGCGCATGTACATGGTCGGGTAGCTGTAGGTGAACGTCGGGCTTGGCTCAGTCAGGATGGCGGCAAAGAGCTCAATCTCGTCCTTGATCAAGTAGTGAGGCGGCACACGGTCCATCATTTCAATGATGGTGATACCCAGAGACCACATGTCGATCTTTTCGTCGTAGCACTGCTCCCGAATCACCTCGGGCGACATCCACTTGGAGGTGCCGAGTCGATCGCGGTTGCGCTTGTTGGTGCGTGTGGCCAAGCCAAAGTCGGCGAGCTTGACTTCGCCATTCCAGCCAAGCAGGAGGTTCTCACACTTGACGTCGCGGTGGATGAAGCCCTTGGAGTGCAGATACTGCAGCGCCTTCAAGGTCTCGCACGTAATGTAGAGCGTGTACTCTTCGGGGATGCCGCGCTGACAGAGGACCTTGAACACCGAGCAGCGCATCAAGTCCATTGCGATCCACACGTCGTCGCGCCACAGCGTCACCTCCTTGAGCTTGATCAGGTTCGCATGGCCGGTCGCCATGATACGGAGCTCGCGCACGATCGCGGTGCGGTACTCGCGGTCAGGGTCGAGGCGGCAGCGCTTGATAGCCAACAAGAGGTTCTTCTTGTAGCGGTGCTTGGCGCGCACAACAGAGCCATTGACACTAATGAAGAAAAAAAGGGGTAAATAAGAATAAAAAAAAAAGCAAACTTTCTTTCCCTCTCTCACTTACCCAGTGCCGATTTCTTGGAAGGCGCCGTACTTGTTATTCGGATCAAGGGAAGAGACCTGAACCTTGGGCAGCGCCTTGCGGATTCTCCGCTCGAATTCGTTCTCCGTACGAACCAGCGGCGGCAGTTGGGGGATTTCGGAACATCGGCCTACGGGGAGCCACGGCCGCTTCGAGATGTGCTTGCCAGGCGTGTAGGGCCGCAGGCTGAAGGTCTTTTCGGCTGGCGTCGGCGGTTCCGGCTTTAGATACGCGTTCCCAAGGATGTTGGGGATCTCAAAGAATCCAGGCGGTCGCCAAATCTCCTGAAAAAGTGAAATGCACAAGAAAGAAAAAAAAAATTTTTTTTAGCGATCGTAAGCAACCTGTATCCAAGTATTTTTTTCTTGAAAGGAGAATGCAAGTGCATGTGATATGAAAAACAACAACAATGTTTTACCTTGGCAGGACCCTGTGACAAGGTGGTTTTGGTCGATGCGCTGTTAATAAAGGAGGGGCGGCGGAGACAGCCGGTGGAGCGACGCTTCATGGTCATGTCGATGATACCCGACTCAGGTTTGCTGTTGGGCGTGATGGAGCGTCGGTGTTGTTGTTCTTGTGCACGGCGGCGGTTATCGGCCGTCGTCGACGATTTGGACTTTCGAAGGTTACCCAGCGAGCTGCGTTTGCTGCCCAGAAGACCTGGCCGCTGATAAGTGAGGGAGACGGTGTGTGAGCAGGTGATTTTTTGTGTAAAAGAAAAAAAATGTTGAAACACTTTTCGTTGGCTACTTACTCTGCTGTTGCCATGGTCCTTGGCAGATTGGAGCACAGCCTTGCCATGCTGCTGCTGCTGTTGTTGATATGAACAATGGAGCATGTTATATAAAGATATATGAAAATGGGTAAATAAAAAAGGGTAAAAAGGTCTTTTGGATTGGGGGGAGGGCGAAACCTGAAGAACAAAAAAAAGAGACGGGCAGGGCTTGTCTTTATATATGTGCTTGCACCTAATAAAGTTTTTCTGTGTGATCAGCACCAAAAGTGTCGTTGCAGGACACTTTGCATACATTTGCTCTGGATAAAAAAAAAGTTGGTTTTGCCCTCCGCCCTTGACTTACACCCCCCTCCTCTTTTTCTTTTAGGCTGGCCTCCCGTCAGCTCACACTCTCTCCAGCCGTCGTGCCAGGTCACAAGGTTCAACACATACATAAATGTACACACACATACACACACATCTGCTCACAGGAGATAAAATAGCCTGTTGTTTTTCTTTTGCTTTTATTTCTTTTTTGCTAAATAATCAATCCATCTTGTTGATCAACAAACATCCGAAGCTAATAAATGGCATGTTGCAATAAATGGCACATTGGGGCGCGTGCTATATATTGGTGCGTGCTTCATCGCGGAAGGGTCCTCGTCCACGCAAGCGCGGAGAGTCAAAGAGATAAAAACGTGGCACCTTTGTCCAACCTTTCATCGCCTCGTCGCCCGGGAACTCACTCACTAAAAACAACTCCACTCTTCTTGTAGAACACACACACGGATGACGAACCCAAGTGGATGAATAGATCTTCTCATTTGAACAGTCGCGGAGATACTTACAGTGTGCTTTGGGGTATGCATGCATATTCAGGGTTTCGTTTTTCTTTTTTTTCTTTCTTTCTATTTAGGCGAGCAGATGAAAATAAAAAAATAAAAAGAGTCAAGCGAGGGAATCTGGAACCTGACGCCCACACCACACACGCTACTCTTTCTTTTTTAAACCGGATGACAAGCATGGCACGCTTCCCATTCCAGGGAAGGGGGGTGGGAGGGTACAAAAACAACGAGACAAAATAAAGAAAAACGTGGCAACTGTCGGCCCGTGTGTCACTCGCAACAATGAAATTATTTCGTTATTGTGTCGCGCTTGCCTTTTACACACAAGTCCTTTTTGATGAAAAAGCGATCGGCTGCAGCACGGTGCGGTGGTGGGAGCGTCCGTTGTTTGGTTTTCTTTTTCCGGTTCGTGCAGATCGGCCGGTTCAACGTTTAGCGCACACACACACACATAAGAAAGAGACAAATATGCATTCATTTATTATATACACAGAAACCAGAAACAGGATTTGGATATGTCATTTTAGATATTATTGAGATCACGTTTCACAGGCCGTGAAGGATGCTGATTCGAGTGGACGGTATGACCACACGCGGCGCCACTCGTATCCTCACCGTGAGGGTGGGCGTTCTGGGTATGAGGGGCTTTGGCTTTCTGATTTTTTGGAGTTGGATCATTCGCGTGCAGCGCCTCTTGCTCCTGTTCGTCCATGCTATCGACCGTGCCATACGCCGTCGAGTGCAGCTCTGGGTGTTCACGCGCGTCCTTGCTATGATTCCATGCGTCTTCACCACGCGGTTCGCGGTGATGTTGCCACGGCGCTTTACAGAATGGATGGGCGTTGTGAGCTGCAACTCTATGATGTAGAATGCATTGCATGTGCTTGTTTACCTGTCTTTGAAGCAGGCGGTTCAGCGGCAAAGTCTGCAGGGTGGGACATGATTGAAAGAATAGAGATAATGAGAAGAGAAAGAGGAGGTTCTGATTCAGTATTTTATGGCTTCTCTATTATAAAGTGATGTCATGGTGACTCTATTGATCTGTCTATCTCTCTATTCCCAGTTGTTTCACTTATTTCCAGCGCTTGAACAGCTTCTCCAGGTCGTCCTGGCTGCCCGTGCCTTGCTGTTTCGCAACATCCATCAGACTGTTCTGCAGCTCGGCGACGGTGCTCATGTCCAGCTGGATACCCGCAGCAGTCATCGACTGCGACAGCTTGGTAATCGCCTCGCGCACCTGATTATCATATCATATATGAGTACGTCACTCTCATGCCGTGTCGCGTCAGTGAACTTACTTCGGGGTCTTTCATGATCTTGAACATCTAGTAGTCAATAAACACAAAGGTATGACGATTAGCAAAGGCTGTGTACTTGACAACAACAACAAAGCAAGCGTGTTACCTGAGTGAAGCTGGGCTGCTGGCCTGGGGTACCGAGATCCTTGCTCTGCAGAAGCATGGCAACTTCGTACAGCTGCTGGACAATTTCGGGATGCTGCTGCAATTGCTGCAAGACCGGGTGGGTCTTGGGCGGCTCGCCTGCTGCGGCGAACCAGCGCGCGGAGCAGTGCAATTGACAACGCTGCTGCTGTGTGGCAATCGCCATTGGTTTGATGGAGCGAGCGACAAGGGTGCGTTGTGCGACAGCGGTCGAGTGTGCAAGTGTGCGCAGTGCAGTGGTGAATCGGAACATGGTTAACGAGAAAGAAGTGTCTGTTTGGGACTTTTTTTTTTTCCTGGTTTGCAGGAAAAGACGGCGGAGTCTTGCAGTTGTCATTTTCAAGACGGCGGGGCAGGCGAGGACAGACTGTATATACTGTAGCATACACCACACTCTCATCTATTATGCACTTGCACGTACGTTGCACTTGTAGCTTATCACGCTCATGATAAAAGCGATCCTGTTTGAACATGTAAAAGCGGGCATTTGGTTATACACATGCAATCAACTAAAGGGATATGTACACTCGCCGGTGTGCAGAGTGTGTATTATTTTCAACGTGAGTTGATACATTCATTTAGGATGCTCTACCAAAGGGTTGGCATCGCAGCATATGCGTATTACGTGTGTCAAATGGGCTTCCCCAGCAAAAAGGGGCACAAGTCGCTCGTATCAAAGAGGGTGTTTTTATATTTTCATGTGTCACGTTCAACTGCAAAGCGGTGTTGAATCTGGGAGCAAGGACACCCAAAACTTGGGCTTTGATATAATCCTCTTCTCTCTTCTTCTTCACTAAGCAAAGCATGAAGGTGACCATTGCTTCACGCGCCAAATCGTCGCAGTTTCCTGTGACGCTCGACTTGGCAGGCACGCCCAGCACGGTCAAGGTGGTCGACGTCCAAAAGGCACTGGCGGCCAAGTTCCCCAAATTCTACCCGGATCGTCAGCGCCTGACCACCGAGGATAAGAAGCCGCTCGATGCCGACAAGTCCTTGGCTGATCTCGGCCTCGAAGACGGCGCCACCATTCAGTTCAAGGATCTTGGTAAGCGAGTAGATAAGGGCGCGTTGCGGCACGCTTGCTAAAGTACGTGTAGGTCCCCAGATCGGCTGGCGTACCGTGTTTCTGATTGAGTACGGTGGTCCTCTCGTGATTCATCCCATCTTCTACTACCTGTCCAAGACCATTTACGGCTCTGCCTTTGAGCACTCGTGCATGCAAAAGACCGCGTTTTATCTGACGCTGCTTCATTTCTTGAAACGCGAGCTCGAAACGATCTTTGTGCACCGCTTCTCGCACGGCACGATGCCCTTCTTTAACGTGTTCAAGAACTCGGCCCACTACTGGTTCCTGTCCGGCGTCAACCTTGCCTACTGGGTCTATGGCCCCTGGTACGCTGCCGGCCAATCTGCTGCTGCCAGAAGCGATGTCTGGATCTACGGCTGTATCGCTGTTTGGGCTGTAAGTGATACATATGACACATCACGTTTGTCCCGTTGTCCTTAAATTCCTATTAACTCTTTTTTTTTTTTTTTTTTTTTTTTTTTTTTG
>VAFG01000166.1:55361-88373 GCA_013461545.1 Syncephalastrum contaminatum
GTGTTGGGCACATGATGACGGCCACCAAACATTGCCGTTCGTAAGGTTCTACACGCCCATTGCACCATTTGATACGTTCTCTCTTTCTTTTTCTTCCTCTTTTCCCCTCCCTCTCATCACTTTTTCTCTCTCTCCGATTCCATACTCTTTTCCTTTCTTTCTCTGCCGTTGATCTGCTTAGTTTGAAGTGCGCTTTCCAAAAGCAATTGTTTTAGCAGGATTAAAGTAACAGAAGAGAAAGGGAACAAAAAAGTCCAAATCTTTGCTAGAGTGCATTCGAATGTTCACTCGTCCTTTTTTATTCTTTCACTCTGGTCAAGCGACAGTGACGCAATTATATTGAAAGCGTAGATCCCCTTCCCTTTTCCTGCCTTCCTGTAATCTCCCATCTTTGGGCCACACCCCCCCCCCCAAAAAAAAAGCAACTTGCACTCTCGCTCTCTCACTCACTCACTTTCTCTCTTCTTTTTTTCTTACCCGCTCCTTCACACACACACACACACACACACACACGCACACACACGCACACACACGCACACAACCCCCACGCCTTGCTGCTTGTATCCTTTTGCTTATTTGACTGAGCTCGAATGCATTCGCGAGAGGCAGCTCGTCCGACGATGGACCCTTGCCCCGACCCCTCCCCACCACCACCATCGACAGCAGCAGGAACAGCAGCAGGAACAGCAGCAGCAGCAGCAGCAGCAGGAACAGCAGCAGAAGGAGGAGGCGGTGGTGGTGGACATAACACAAAAATCAATACAAACAAACTTCGCAGCATTCCCATACCTCAGCCGTTACTCTTGAAGCGACGGTCCAGTCGCGCCTCCATCTCTTCCTCGTGCGATGAAGCCGAACCTTCCTCTGCCTCAAGATCCTCGCGATCGCAGTCGCAATCGCTGACACCTGGCCCCTCGTCTTTTTCGCCTAGCCAACTGCCGCCCACCTTGCCCGTTGCACCGGTAATACCGATTTCCTGCCACCCCCCGCACGTCCACCCGCAGCAGCAACAGCACCCGCATCAGAGCAATGCCATTCATTCAAATGATACGTCTTATTTTGAAAGTATGGCTGCACCCCCCACTGACCCGATCGTAGCGAGTCTCAAAAAGAAATCCAGCACGTCGCCCAGCCCTAGCGCTCGCTCCAAACCCGTCAAACGGGGCCACTCGGTCGACTCTCGCGCAGCGTCTCCCCTCTCGCATCCTTTTGAGAAGCTCAACGCGTCGTCGCCCACCACGTCGAGCGGGCCATCCACACCGATCTCGGCCCCCGTAGTGGATCCGCTGCGCAAGGGCCGCAAAGGGTCGATCATGATGGACATGCTCGTCATGACGCCGCCGCGCTCACGCCACTCGAGCATCAAATCGTCGGGTGTCCACCGCTCTGGCTCCTTCAACAACAGCAGTGAACCTCGCTCGCGTATCCGTTCCGCCAACTCCTCGGCTGACCCAGACGAGTACGATTCACCTGTGCCTTCTGCTCCTTCTTCCGCTGCTCCTGCTGCTGCTTCGTCCTTTCGTGATCAGCTGTTCCTGTTTCAGCACTCGCCTGCGGCCGCCAACCATCGGCCACGCACCTCCTCCATTTCCTCCGTCATGACCGATGCCAGCTCCAGTTTTACGACCGAAGACTCGCCTTACTACTCCTTTTATCCGTCCTCCTCGCCTCACTTTTACCACCACATGCAGCTCGCCAGCAGTCCCCAATCATCATTACGAGGTAAGCCATCTTCAGAGTCCACACGTATTGCTGTATTCACCTGATCTCTCTTCCAGGGAAAGGCTCGCCTCGGCTGATCGACGACATGTACGACGACACCACCCGCCGACGTACCGCGTCCATGAGCACGGACATGTACTCGTCCGCACGCCACAGCCTCGGGTCCGACCTGGCCACGCTCTTTCAGAAAGATCCGCACGAAAGCAGTGTGCCCACCTACCAGCAGTCCATGCACACCTTGATGCGCAAGCAGCTCTCCAACATGTCAAATTATGACTCGGACACTGATGTCGTCGAGATCGACCTGCGTGAGACCAAGCCAGCCCCAGACTATGACGACGATCCGTGCCACCCGCTCCAGCCGCAACAGCAGCATCCCATCTACCCCTCCCTCCTTCTCAATCGCCACCAGAGTGACATGACGACGGCCTACGACACCATCCGTAAGAGCAGACGATGGCGATGGTCGTATTTCCTTCCTAACACTGTACTGCAATGTAGGCACAACGACGTGGGAACAAACAGCCGAGGACTATGGTCGAAAACTGTACTTGTCACGCGCCACCAAACAGCGATCCCACCACCACATCCAATGGGTCAACTGGGTCGACGAGTACCTCTCAATTTCGGTCCAGCCGTTTGTGTCACAGCACATCCAGCCCTGGTGGCAGACCGTCCACCACCTCGCCGCCTACCAGCCCTACAAACCCATGAAGCGCTCGCGATCCATGGACGCCGTCATTCCTGCCCAGCAGCGTAAGAAATCCACAAAGAAACCACCCCCGCCTACGCAAATCACGACGGGCTCGCCTCTCCGCCAATGCTTCCATCCCACTAGTCAACGCACCGCCGAACGCCATGCGTCACACGAGCTCAAACACGCCATAAAGTCCCGCATGGAGTATTCAAAGTACTGCTGCAACGCGGAGATGCGCGACGTCATTGACGCGCTCAACGACTTTGTCGAAAAAGGTTTGACCGATCACCATCAGCAAACCTACACCCCCAACCCGTTAATGTCGACCCTCCAGGAGCTCATTGGGTTTGCCCAGCAGGTGCTTGATACCCCCCTCACTTCCTTTTTGGATGGCTCGGGCGAGCACATGGAGCTCGTCGCCGACGCACAGACCATCGGCATGCATTGGGAGCACCATCCGGACTGGCCCTGCCGCGACCTCTATGTGCGCGCCCTCTTGGGTGTCGCCGCCTTTACGCGCGCGGTTGAGTGGTACGATGCCGAGCAGCGCTTCTGGTCGGCGGCGACCAATTTGAACGAGGACGACGAAGTGACTGATGTCGAGTCGACCGTCACGGACGAGAGCTTCCACCCAGAGAGACCCACTCTCGATCTCAGCGACCAGCAGATGGACCTTGTCATGCACCGCGTCGGGAGTTGGCAGCAGCTGCAGGACGCAGCCATGCGCGGACAAAACCATACCGTCGTCATGGAGCTCAACCTTTCCAACGCGGTTGTACAGTATCTCAGCCCTGTATGGGATCACATCATTGGGTAAGCAGCAAGCGACTCCTTTTCCAAAAAGCGAGAGAACGCGCACGCACATCTTCTCCGTTTGCTAATCCGTTATTTCCAGTTTGGGCCGCCCGTCTGCCGTCGGATGCCCAGTCGCCGATCTGCTCTCGCCTGAGGACAAGGACGTGTTCAATCTCGCGACTCAGCAGCTCCTGTCGGACGACTCGAGGACGGTCGAGATCCAATTCGGTGCGCTCACCCCCGCAGGCGACACCGTCGAGATGGAGGGCAAGGGCATGGTCATGTATGACCGCGTCACCGAGTATCCGAGCCATACCATGTGGGTCGTCAAGCCTGCCTTGCCAAAGAAGCCCACAACACAAGAAGAGGCACCCGTCGAGCACAAAATGGTGCGCACGCGCTCCTTTTCGGAGCCGGCTCAAGAATATCAGCAGCAGCAGGACGTATTCCCCTCCTCGGTGGAGATGCGGCGCGCCATCTCCCATGGCGGCGACCCAGCCTCTGAAAGCCTGATCCCCTCAGCCGCCAGCCTCCTCGACCTGCCGCCCGTGCTTTGCCGCGTCTGCGAGCGCTGGATCGTCGCCGCCTTCTTTGAACAGCATTCCGAACTCTGCGTCGAGATCCACCGCGCCGAGATGGATGTCACGCTGTGTGATGATAATCTCAAGGAGGCCAAATTTCATATCCAGCAGCTCTCCCAAAACCTCGCGACCGAACTGCGTCGTCCTTACGATGAGGACGGAGAGCATGGGTTTCCAGCTCCACACCCACTCCAGCCCCTGGTACCGCCTCCGTCGACCGACTTTGAAGAAGATGAAGACGACGTGTCGGCTTTGAACGCATATCTGCCCGCCGCAGAGGCACCGAGTACAACCGAATTAATGCAAGTTGAGCTCGAGATCTACAAGGAGCTCATCGACATGGCGGATCTCGGCCTCAGCATCCCTGCCCCCGACGCGGCTGAGCCAGAAGAACAGACCCCACGCGATACCATGGTCCGCATCTTGTACTGGCGCCCGCCTCTCGCCGATGACCCGGCCACGGCCGCGCTGATCCGCGACATGGAGACGGTCGTCAAGGCCAAGGTGGACGCGGTCAACCGCATGCGCGACCGTCTTGTGTACAATGAGCGTGCGCGCGCCGAGTTCCAGGAGGCCATGCAACAGCAGGCAGGCTGGACCGAGTTTGTCGACC
Organism: Syncephalastrum contaminatum; assembly: GCA_013461545.1. Taxonomy (NCBI): domain Eukaryota; kingdom Fungi; phylum Mucoromycota; class Mucoromycetes; order Mucorales; family Syncephalastraceae; genus Syncephalastrum; species Syncephalastrum contaminatum. The sequence goes on from VAFG01000166.1 coordinate 59,770, forward strand.
CGTTGGACACGGCAGAGACTTCCGATAAGGAAGCCACGAGCCTCGATGAGGATGATAAGGACGAGGATGTCGAGGACGGAGAGCCGCCGAAGCGCAGCTTCTTGGACCGCCTCCGCGACTGGAAGCAAAAGGGCACGTCGCGGGTCAGCCGCCTCGCGCGCCGGCCCAAACACCATGCTAAACGCCACTCCCAGCATAAACCGTCCCCTCCTCTTCAGGCATCTTCGGTCGGCAAGTCGCCGCTCTCGCCGCTGCCGGCCCCTATTACCACCTCCAGGCCGTCCCAGCCGGGCATCGAGGACTTTGACATTATCAAGCCCATCAGCAAGGGCGCGTTTGGGTCTGTGTTTCTCGCTAAAAAGCGGTCGACAGGGGACTACTATGCCATCAAGTTCCTGAAAAAATCAGACATGATTGCCAAGAACCAAGTGACCAACGTCAAGGCCGAGCGCATGATATTAATGACCCAAACCGACAGCCCATTTGTCACCAAGCTGTTTTACACTTTTCAGTCCAAGGACTACCTGTATCTCGTGCTGGAGTACCTCAACGGCGGTGATTGCTCGGCCTTGCTCAAAGCCCTCGGCACTCTGCCAGAGGACTGGGCCAAAAGCTATTTAGCAGAAGTCACCCTCGGCCTCATTTATCTCCACAGCAACAATATCGTCCACAGGTAAACAAAAGGCAAAGTCACTCCTCTTCAATGTCAGCTCACCTTATCTCAGGGATCTTAAACCGGATAATCTGCTAATTGACCAAGCCGGCCACATCAAATTGACCGACTTTGGCCTGTCCCGCATCGGATTCCTCGACCGGCGTGTGCGAGACGAACTCACCCAAGACGAGCCGCTGCCAGGCTCACCCGCGCCGTCCAGGTCGGGTACACCCCCCACGGAATCAATCACGATGCGCCCGTCGTACTTCAGCCTCCTATTTGACCACGAGCGGCGACGTGGATCGCTTGCGAGCTCCACCACCTCGGGCGACGCTACACCCACCATCGACGGCCACTATGAGCCAACGCGCGAACGGCGGCATCGCTCCAGTACGGCCCAGTCGACTACGGTGCCTGCGACACCCGGCCTTATCACGCCCGGCTATCTCTGCCCCGCTGAGAACGCGAGCGACTCGCCCCGGAATGCGGTCGGCACGCCCGATTATCTTGCGCCCGAGAGTATCCTTGGCACCGGCCAGGACGCGACCGTCGATTGGGTAGGTGCATGGGATAACGGGAGTACAAGGATACTCAATACAAAGGTTTTTTTTTCTGTAGTGGGCATTGGGCGTGATCTGCTATGAATTCTTGTATGGCTATCCGCCGTTCCACGCCGAGACGACCGACAAGGTGTTTGACAATATCCTTTCAAGGCGCATTGACTGGCACCCAGGCGATGTAGATGTCTCGCCCGAGGCACGCGATTTTATGGAACGCCTCCTCACTCTAAACCCAGAGCAACGCCTCGGCAGCCACGGCTTTGACGAGGTCAAGCATCACCCATTTTTCAAAGACGTGTGCTGGGACACGCTCCTCACCACATCACCCACCTTTATACCCCAGCCCGTCCATGTCGAGGACACAGACTACTTTGACGCGCGGGGCGCGACCATGCTTGAGCCCGAGGCGACCCAGCAGGTCGAGCGCGCCAAGGCGATCATCCAGGAACAAAACCCGGAAAAGCTGACCCCGCTTGCCGACAAGCCGCTCGGCATGGGCGCGGCTGCGCTCACCTGCCACGACGACTTTGGCACCTTTGTCTACCGCAACCTGCCCATGCTTGAAAAAGCCAACGAATCTGCCATCCGCAAGATCCGCCACGACAGCATCGTCGCTCACCGGTCCCTCTCCAAAAAGGCATCATCCAAGAAACGGCAGAGCACGTCGTTCCCCGGCACACCCCCCGCCGCGCTGTCGCCCACTGCGTCTGTCAATCTGTACGAGCAGCGGCGGCGGTCGTCCATGCCGCCAAAAAAACCCACCAAGCGCCCGCATCTCGATTGTTTGATTGCGGACGATAACCCGATCAGTTGCAAGATCCTGGAGACCATTTTGGGCATGCTGGGCTGCCGCTGTGTGATTGTGCGCAACGGCGCACAAGCGATCCGGTGTTGCATGAGCGATGTCCAGTTTGACATGATCTTTCTTGATATCCATATGCCGATAAGTAAGTAAAAGAGAAAAGAAAAAGGCGCCCGTTCATCGTATATGTACTCATCTCGTGTTCAGTTGACGGCGAATCGGTAGCAAGGATGATCAAGTCCACCCAAAACGTCAACCAGCACACCCCCATCATTGCCGCCACAGCGTATGAACGTACGGCGCAGCAGGCATGCGCCTTTGACCATATCCAGAGCAAACCCGTGACACGCCAGTCTGTCGTTCGCATCCTTGACCTCTTTTATCCTTCCGACACGCCATCCACCTCCTCCTCATCCCCTTCCATGCACAACAGCAGCAGCAACAGCAACAACAGCAGTAACAAAAAACTAGTCGCATAAAGAATAATAATGTATTTTGATTTTTTCTTATTTTCTTTGGATACCTCTTTTTCGCACATATTACCCGAAAAATCAATTATTTCTCGTATATGTTTCACTCCTTCTTATTACCAATGAAGATGCAGAAAAAATGGAAGGCTATGTTTCTTTTTTTTTTTTCAAACGCCGTCGTCGTGCCGGAGAATGATCCCCGATGTCCAGAATATTGCAAAGAATATGAATGACTACCGAAACGAATGTAATTGTAAAGCGAACGCAGGATAAACAAGAATGGCTCTATTTTGGAGCACTCTTAGTGTGTCTTAGTGCGCTCCTGACAAATTGCTGTATGATGTCAGACACAGAATTTGCTGCGCGTGTGAAAGGCCTGTAGGATCGGCCCGTCTTTTTTTTTTTCCTCTTTACATGCATTTTGAGTGGCGCAAAAATAATCATCATCGTTAGGCTGTCATTGGGACAGAGTTCAATAGTATTATAGTGCCACCTTTTTTTTTTTTTATTTTTTTTATTTTTCCCTTGGTTTTAGGGCGGAGCCTCGCAAAAGACAAAGTGAGGTACGACTGAGTCGAGGCTTGTCTTTTTTTTCTGCACTCGCTTATTTTTATACCTGACTTAACTATTGTTGTTGATTCCTTACAACAGACAGTTCCTCCATTCCCCCCCCCCTCCCCTCATTCTGCACCCACAGAAGTCTTTTTCATTGTTCGAACAGAACATGAGCTTATACTCCTATGACCTCGACATTGCAATCCACGGCTACACATTCCACCAACCCAGGCCTCTGGAAGGCATCGACACGATCGCCGTCGCTTACGGCAAGAGGTATGAAAGGGAGGGTGTGTTTATAACAAACATTTGCTTATAAAGTTTATATTCAGGAACAGAGACAATGTGCCTGTCGTAGCAAAGTTGTCCTACCACACCTTACGCCTCGAACGAGAATACCACATGATAAAACGCCTTTACCGAACTGCAGAGGCTCGCCAACTCCTATGCCAGCCCCTCGAGAAGCTCTCACTCCCCAACGGCCTCATGGCCCTCATTTTTGCTGATTATGGTACACTACCAGAGGGTGATAGATATAAACAACCTACTCACACAGGAGTAGGCAACAACCGGCTCGAAAAATACCAACCCTCTGTACTCCACAACGACCCGACGCACGAACCCCAGCGGCCGCCCAGCTCGCTCGAGACCTTTCTCGACTTTGCCATCCAGTGCTGTAACTGTCTCGAACTCGTCCATCGGAATCAGAGTAAGTGTCTATATGCGTTTGACACCCCCTTGACGTCATGCGCTAAGCAATACCCCAGTTGTCCATGGCGAGATCAAGTTGAATGCGTTTCTGTGGCCTGAAAAGGAGACGGTCAAGATATGGAACTTTGGCTCGGGTGCACGCAGCCTCGAGGCGAACCTCACTTCGGAAGGCTGGCGAAAAACCGTCCACCGCAACGGGCCCTACAATTTCTGGCAAATGCTGATTTATATGTCGCCCGAGCAGACCGGCCGCACCACGTTTCAGCCCGACCACCGCACCGATCTTTACAGCCTCGGCGTCACCTTCTACGTCTTCCTCACCCAGTCCATGCCGTTTGCGCACAACTCGTCCATGGAAATCGTCCACAGCGTCCTCAGCCGCAAGATACCTCCGGTCCATGAAGTGCGCCCCGACGTGCCACCCATTATTTCCTCCATAATTGAAAAATTGACAAACAAGGTACCTCATGGACTTGTACCACCCACTAAACCTTAATACCCTCTATTTTATTTCTCTAGTCGCCTGACGAGCGCTACTCGAGCGCGCATGGTCTGCGCAAGGATTTACTCGAGTGTCAGCGTCAGCTCAAAAAGAACAGTCAGGTAAGAAACAAGGATCTTTAGCATGTATGGGGTTGGGCTAACGTATTTGTGTTTTTTCTGATAGAAGATTGAGCCATTTCCGCTGGGAACGTACGACATTGCGAGTGTGTTCACACTCCCCAACGCATGTTTCGGCCGCGCACGCGAGATTGAGACCATATCGAGCATCATCCGGCGCACCGCCCATTTGGCCGGCTACACCTATGCGCGAAGGGGTGGTCAGAGCGGCGGACGAAAAATGTACAAGCGCATCAACAATGATGGGATGCGTACCAAGCGGCCGACCGAAATGGTCGCTATTTTTGGCAGCGCCGGCGTTGGTATGTGCCATAGATTTATCCATGTGTTACCCTATTCATATTTGTAACTAGGCAAATCCACTCTGGTACGCAACATCCAACAGGTCGCGCGCGAGTACGGCTACATTGCCATCGCCAAATTCGACAAACGCAACCCCACGCCGTACGGCTGCATTCTGCGCTGCATGAGCATCTTCTTCAAAAATATCCTGAGCGAATCGCCGGCCGAAACGGAACGGTTTGCGCAGATGCTCAAGGACCAACTTGGCTCGCACGCCGTCGCCCAGCTCCCGACACTCTTGATCGACAATGTCCCTGATATTCGGACCATCCTCGGCAATTGCGACGATACGCCCACTACCCTACGCGAATGTGATATTGGTGGCAGCGAAACCAAGCTGCGCTTCCACTCGGCATTCATCGAAATTTTCCAGGTCATGGTGAATTTCAAGTTTTTGACGCTTGTAAGTAAAAAAAAAAAAATGAATATAAAAAATGAAATTGTTCTAATCAATATTCGATTCAGTTCTTGGAGGATCTCCACCAAGCAGGTATGTGTAACGTCGCACATTGTCAAACTTTAATTCACCACGTGTCACAGATGACGCTTCCATTGAGCTTCTCGATTCACTCATATCCGCCCGCCTCAATTTCCTCGTCATCCTCACCTACCGCCGCCGGGAGCTCTCCCAGGGCTTTTCCAACCTGCTTGGCAATGAAAACGCAGTGATAACATACATTAAGCTTGAGAACCTGGACAAAGCGGCGCTGATGGAGCTCGTACGGACGCCGATGCATCGGCAGCAGGAACGGGATACCCTCCTACTTGCGCCTCTCGTCGATTTCGTCTACCAAAAAACGAGCGGCAACCCGTTTTATGCGGGCCAATTGCTGGCGACCCTCGAAAAGAAGGGCCTCGTCTATTTTACGTGGGAGCAGGGCCGATGGGAGTACAATATCCAGGAAATCGAGAAAACACTACTGCAGGAGATGGGCGAAAAGAACGCCGATATTGATGTGGAATTTCTGGTGCGTCGTCTCAAGGAACTGCCGCGAGACGGCCGTAAGTTTTTAAAATGGGCTTCATTCATCGGCAACCACTTTTCATTCGATACGGTGCGGCAGCTCATGGACTCCTGTGAGGACCAGTCCGAGTGCGAAAGCGATGCTGACGAGGAGGAGGAGTTTTCACCCATGTCAACGTCCCCGCTCCGCGAGGACATGACGCTCGACGTACGCAGACGCGTTGACGCCATCAACGGGCTGCAGTCGGCACTGCAGCAGGGGTACATTGAGGCGTTCTCGCACGACGAGTTTGGATTCAGCCACGACCGGTATTCGCAAGCGGCCATGATGCTCGCCAAGCCCGAAAAGCGCGACCTCCATCACTTTACGATCGCCTCCTACTTTATGGACCGCCCGAACGTTGACACCTTTTGGGTCGCCGATCACATCCGTGCGGCGGAACGTTTGATCCAGGCGTTTGACAAGAAGGCCCGCCACCGTGCGGTCTTGATCCGCGCCGGCGACGATGCGTACAACTCAGGCGCACACAGTCTGGCGTGGAGCTACTATGCGAGCGCACAAAAGCTCCTCAGCCACGATGCCTGGATGGATGGCCACGATAGCCGATACGCCGAGACCTTGCATCTCTATACACGCCTGGCCGAGATCAGCTGGTTCATGGGATTTGATGCCACCCCCGAGCTGCTCAACACCATTTTCAAAAACGCCAACTCGGCCCTTGATCGAGCCGCGGCCTACCGCATCCAGCACCGATATCACTTTTCGCACAAGGGGCACCAGCAGAAATCGTCCATACTCTTGGACTGCCTCGCCGAGCTGGGTCTCGACGACTTCTCTCTCGATCTTTCGGATAAGCAGCTGCGCAACCTGTACGAAGCAGCGCGCAGCGAGGTGCTCCGCGTCGGCCTCGACAGAATCTCCGGCCTGCATGTCTGTGAAAGCCGGCTGCTTCGGACACGGCTCTCCATCCTCGAAGAAATGTAAGTCGACAAAAACCACTTCTGTATATACGTATGATATTCATGGTTTGGGCTAGATGTCTGTGGGCGTACTGGATGAACGATACCAAGGCAATTCTAGCCGTCGGCGCACGCCTCGTGATCATGACCTTGAAGCACGGCACGTCCCCCACGACCGGCGTCGGATTCGTTTACTTTGGAATTGCAGCCATGCAGCTCTATAAGGCGTACGACTTTGGCCAGCAGATTGGCGAGGTCGGTGTGTCCATGTGCGACCGATATGGTGGTCACTCGGAGTCGGCACGTGCACGTTACTTGTACGGCGCCTTTTTGAGCTTGTGGAAGCACCACTACCGCGACTCAATCCCCATGTTTCGCCAGTCGCACAAGCAGAGTTTGCTGGGCGGTGACCGCATCTATGCCACGTTTTCACATCTGCATATCGTGATGGCCATGCTCCTCAGCGGCGAGCACATGTCCGATGCGCTCCGCGAGGCGAAGCTGTGCGAGGAAGAAGTCACTAACTGGAACGAAGCCAACGGCGCGTCGACCCTGATTACGCCCATTATTCGCATGGTGCTTGCCCTCCAAGGCAAGACGTACTTGACGGCCAAGGGAATCTTTGACGACGACAACTTTCAGGGTACCCACTTTGTGGCCGAGATCAACGAACAGAACCCAGACTCGGGCCTGCCCATGTTTTGGTACTTCGCCATCCAGCTCATTTGCCTGGTTATGTACGGCTTTGACGAAGAAGCGGTCCGGATCGGCCACGAGACAGCTCAGCTCGCGGACAAGCAGCCCTCGCACCGACACACGCAGCTCATGGTGTTCTTCCATTGTCTCGCCATGATCCGCCTGACCCGGCACGGCAAGGGCACCTACCACGCCCAGATCCAGAAACAGCGGGCGACGTTGCAGGAGTGGGCGAAGCACTCACCCATCAACCTCGACATGTTTGTGTCGCTCATTGACGCTGAGCTCGCGTCGCTCACGTCCGATATCCGGCGCACGGAACAGTTGTACGACCTTGCGATCGACCAGGCGAAGCGCGGCCAGTGGGGGCTCGAAACGAACCTGATGTATGAGTTTGCGGGCGAGTACTATGCGCGCAACGGGTCGCGCCACGTCGGCCGCCTGCTGATGGATAAAGCCATCGCGGGCTACCAGCGCCTCGGGTGCTACGGTAAGGCCGAGCAGCTCCGCCGCCTGCATGGCTCAGATATCGAGACCGTCAGCGTCAAGGACGTCGCCGTTCAAACGGAAACACATGTTGTCAGCCCGCGACGCGACTCGTTTGGCGATATCAGCCTCAACACCGAGTCGTACTCGGTCGACATGTCGACCAACGCGACCTCGCCCGAAGAAACTCTCCTCACCCTGGACGTTGTCGATCTCGCGTCCATCCTCAAGAGCTCCCAAGTGCTCTCCAGCGAGATGAACTTTGAGCTCTTGATGGAACAGATGCTCGCGATTATCCTCGAAAACTCGGGCGCCGAGTCGGGCGTCATCATTTACAAGGAAAACACAACCTTCCTCATCATGGGTCGTGGCTCCCAGACGGACGGCTGCGAGATTTTGCGAACTCCAAAACTCCTCTCGGAAGAACCCAACTCGGTCGTGACGCGTGTGGCCCAGTACGCGATCCACACCCAAGAGTCCATGCTGATACCCGAGGTCGACCAGGATCCGCGCTTTTCCGACTTTGCCACCGTGAGCCGCTCGGTGATTTGCGTGCCTGTCATTCACAAGTCGGCTATTGTTGGCTGCATCTACATTGAAGGCGCGGTCGGTTCCCTCACGGCTCGCCATGAAGTCGTCCTGCGTCTTCTCTCGCAGCAAATCGGCACGTCCGTGACCAATGCCCTCCTCTTCAAGAGTGTCCAGAAAGTCACGTATGCCAACATGAAGATGATCGATAACCAAAAGGCCGCGCTCGAGGAAGCCCGCAAGAGCAAAGAAGCCGCGCTGCGCGCCATGAAGCTCAAGGCGGATTTTTTGGCCAACATGTCCCACGAGCTGCGCACGCCCTTTTCTGGTTTCTATGGCATGATCTCGCTCCTCTCGGAAACCTCGCTCGATGCAGAGCAGTCAGATATCGTGCATACCGCCAAGGAGAGCTGCGAGATGCTTCTCAAGATCATTGGTAAGTTGACAAAGAAGCTGTTCGTTTGAAAGAAGCAGGTTACTTATCATATTACCGTTATTAGATGACCTGTTGAACTTTAGCAAGCTCGAAGCAGGCAAGGTGGTACTCGACCTTGGTCCGCTGGTTGTGGAGGAAGTGATTGCCGATACATTTGAGATCCTCAGCTCGCTCGCGGCACGCAAGGGTCTGGAGCTGGCCTACCTCGTTGAACCCAACGTGCCCGAGACGGTCGCAGGCGACTCGTCGCGCCTGCGTCAGATCCTGACCAACCTGCTCGGCAACGCCATCAAGTTTACCCACGAGGGCGGCGTCGTCATCAAGTGCGGTCTCGAAGAAGAGCTCGAGGACGACCACGTCCGGCTCAAGTTTGAAGTCATCGACACCGGCATCGGTATCAACCCCGATCAGCAGCGCAACCTCTTTGAGCCCTTTTCCCAAGTCGATGGCTCCACCACCCGCATGTACGGCGGCACCGGTTTGGGTCTCTCCATCTGCCTGCAGCTCGTCCGCCTCATGGCGGGCGCAATGGGCCTTGTCTCGGAGCCTAACAAGGGCTCCAACTTTTGGTTCTCGGTTGTGGTCAAGAAAGTACCCCAGGACGCCGAGGCAGGCCGCGTGACACCCGGCCCGCTGCTCAAGCGGTCCAGCATCCTGCTCGCGACGCACCAGGACGCGACTGCACGCATGCTCAAATCCCTTTTGGCGGACCTGAACGTGAAACGCACGACCACCGACATGCAGCACGCTATTGCGCAGGCGCTGCAGGAACGGCACGAGATCCTCCTCCTCGATATCCCGCCTATGCCCAGCAGCTACATTGCCCAGCAGTTGCAGAGCGTCGACGACGACCCCGAATGCGAGCTCCACATCATTTTGCTCTACACGCCAGCCACCGAAGGCCACAAGGTCGCGGCCGAGGCGACCAACTCGGCGACCGAGCGCCGCGGACGCATGGTCAAGATGGCCAAACCCGCCCGCCGTGTCAAGCTCCTCCGCATGCTGGAGCAGGTCGTCAACCATCCCCGCTCCTCGTCCTCCTCGCTCGCGCCCTTGACCCCGCCTTCCCCGGGCCCCACCGCAACATCCGCGCCTTCGTCGGTGCAGCCCACCGTGACGAGCAAGATGGCCAACTTCTTTACCCCGCAAGAACTTGCCTGGTTCCAGGGCAAACCGGTGCTGATTGCAGAGGACAACATGGTCGCCCAGAAACTGCTCCGGAAGCAGCTCGAAAAGATGGGCTTCAAGGTCGAAAGCGCCAACAATGGCGCGGAAGCGGTCTCGCTTTGGCAACAGCGGTCGGCTATGCATTTCTTCATCGGCTTCTTTGACCACCATATGCCCAAATGCGACGGCGTCGAAGCCACGCGCCAGATTCGCCGCCTTGAGCAGGAGAATAAAGGCGGTCGGCTGCCGATCGTTGCCCTCACGGCCGACGTCCAGTCCACCGCCCGCGACGTGTGCATGAACGCCGGTATGGATGGCTACCTCACCAAGCCGCTCATCCCCAAGGACCTCGCCACCACACTGCGCAAGCTGTGTTCTCCTCCTCCACCTACCCCTTAATCTAATTCCTTTCCTAGATCGCTCGCATTTTCTCTTTATTGTTCCTCTTCTTGTATATTTGCTTTCCCTTCTATCTCATCATTTTGCTTCTCTCCATTCCCTTCCATAGCTTCATTTGTATCATAGAAATAATCGACATGCTGAAACTTAAGACACTCGTTTCCCCAACTGGTCCAGCCAGGCGTGAGACAACGCGCAAACAATTCCAGCCGCCGTGCATTGGCTGGCAGATACCGCATGAGGATATCTAAACAATTCATTTCATGTACTTTTTTTTTAGCTGCCCGCGGAAAAAGCGAAAGCAAGAAAGCGAAGCCTTCTTGGAGTGCTTACCATTTAAGGGCGGTTTGCGCGAATGGTGTTTAGAAGGTATGCTCACGAGCACGCGTGGCGCAGAAAGGGGCGGTGGATCGTCATGATTGTTTTGCTTGACAGGACGCCGGCGCCCCAGGATCAGATGCTCATACGGCTTGCGGTGCGGCGAATCGATCGGACACACCGGCTCGCCGTGGGTCGTGACCTTGAGCCAGTACCACGTTGCCAGGGGCTCGACATCCCAAGCCGAAAACAGCTTTTGCACAAAGCGGACGAATTTCGGCTTGTTCGTGACCCACACCGCCACCAGGCAATTCGGGTTCGCGAGTGCCTGGAGCGGGATCGCAAACAGATCGTAAATGTCCTCTTGCGTCTCATAATGCGCCGACCGTCGCACTACATGGACAGTACAAATAAATCAGCTATCCGTGTTTTGTGCGTGTTCCCCACTTGCCGCTTTTATTTGGCCACGGCGGATCCATCACAATGCAGTCAAATTTGCCAAGTGTCGGCAGATGGCTGTTCTCGAGGCTCCCCATCATAAAAGCCGTGCGCGGTGGTATCCAATAGTACGCGTCCTGAATGCGTAGCAGGATGGGTTTGTCGTGTGGGTGTTCAAAGTGGCGGTAAAACACTTGCAGGCTCTCTAGCACCATGTCTATATATAATCATGCAAAGCACACGCGTGTGTTGGTGTCATCATCGTCATTTACTCAGGTACCAAAAATAGTCCCATTTTTATCGTTTTGATAACGTACCTGGCTGCAATATCTGACTGGTATTGTCCTCGTCATCTGGATCAAAGCGAAGACTGGCCTCAGCAAGCGACACCAGACTCGGAAAGTGAACATGGGCATTCATCACCACCGCTTCAGCGGGTCGATCGTGCCAGTAGTCGGGCGCCATGGTAGCCAGCTGCTGGACGATCGCGTGGATCGTGTCGCTAGGGGTGTTGTCAGACTCGTCGTCGGGTCGAGGACGTTTTTGGCCTAGTCTGCTCGTAAAATAGGGTTTGTCGAGGCTAAAGTCTCCTGGCCGCAACCGCACGTTGTTGTCAAACTCAAAAGCCGCTTCGCAATCCACAATGTCACAATCGTCATTCGATGCGACAATCATTATAAAGAAAAGAATACAAGCAAATGGAAAAATTTAATTTCATTAAGCACTTTATAAGAAACTCAATACAAGATAGAAGCAAAGAAGAAGAAAAAAAACAAAACGATTAGGTGAGATGGGATTTTTTACAAAAACAAGGTGGAGAGACCCAAGAGAACCAAAATGGGCATGGGCAGGTATTGTGTCGCCGCAGAGGACGCAGCGTCGTGCGAAGAGGATTGCGCACCAGGCTGAACCGTAGTGGAAGCGTTTGTGTTTTGAGTAGGGTTCGGCTGCGCGTCGGTCGGGTAGACAAAGTTGGTCTCCCAGTAGGGCTGCGACACGTTCATGCACTCGTTCCACGGTACCACGTTGAAGTTCTGCTTCACTTCGGGGAGCCACTTTTCCGCCATGCCGACAGTCGCATTGTTCAGCTCGTGTTGCAGCACAACGTGGCCGTGCTGGTTATCTGTGCCATTCTTGCGCGCGTCGATCCAGCCCTGGAAGTAGCCGTCGACTGTGCTCGGCGAGAGGTTACCGCCACCATCACCAGGCATGTTCCAGTCTATACAAGTCGTGATCAGTTAGAAAAGCACATTGATAGATATAGTGGTAGGGGTCCATACCATCGGTATCTTCGTCCCAGAGGATGGTCGTCATGCCCATCTGCCAGGCAATAGCACGGACACGGTCATCCACATCACCGTACGGCGGGCGCCAGCACTTGGGCGTGACACCCGTGACCTCCTTGATGGCTTTGAGCGTCCAGTAGAGTTCGGCAACCACGACATTGTTCTGCTGTGCCGTCATGGCAGGATGTGACCAGGTATGCACGCAAAGCGTATGACCATCAGCCAGACCGCGCTGAGCAGCCGCAGGCGCGCTAATCACATTGGAGCCAATATCTAAATAAAAAGGAGAATAAGTATGGTCGTTCTGCTAGAGAGGAAATTGGGACATACAGAAAAGACCGGCCTTTTGCTTGTGCTCAGCCAAAAAGTTGTAGAGATTCGGCTCGGCCGACTCGCCAGCTTCCGCCGTGAGCGGGCCATCGTCGTACGTCAAGCCCCAGTCGCCCACCTTGGGGCAGTAGGACACATCCGGGCTCATGCCGGGATGCTTTGGCTGGACGCACCCCGTGGCGGACCACCAGCAGTCAGGGTCAGATTGGTCGTAGCCCTGCATGTTGACCGTCCCGTCCGGGTTGGCCTTGCGGACTGGCGAAGATGGCACGGCCGACCAGTCAATGGCCTTGATCACAGCCTGTACTTCGGGGCTGTCTGCCGCAGGCGACTTCCATGGCTCGGGATAGCCTTGTAGAGGTGTGGTGTTATTGGCTAAAGGCCCAGTGGGGATTTTGCTGTCGTCTGTCGGGTACGACTGCACATTGCCTTGCATCGGTCGTACACTCGAAAGCCAGGAAGGCGAACTTTGGGGCGGCGCCGGAGCTGCGCCGGAGGAGGAGGACGATGCTGAAGACGAGGCGCCTGACGGAGCAGAAGAAGCGCTCGCACTGCCAGTATCGCTTGCCGTCGCGCCGGAGGTAGAAGAGCTAGGCGACGCGGCCGCGCTGCTTTCTTGCTGCTGGGCGACACATAATCCGGCTGCTACAGCCAACAAAAGCAAACGCATCTCGAGGAAAATAAAGTATAATAAGAGAAAGTAGTAGTAATAGATAAATGGACAGAAAAAAGTGGGTGGCGTCCCTGGGCTTTTATAAATACAAGAGTGATCATCTCACTAGCGATACGATGCACGCTGCGTGCGCCCGCTTTTCTCAGCCCTCTTTGTCGCTTCCACTCTCTCGCCCACTCTTGCTATGTTACAAAAAAAAATAGGTATCCTTTGCTGGTAAGACGCACGCGCCCGCCCCTCACATAACATAGACGCACACTTTTTTTGGAGCCGCAAAAACGGAGATCACGGAGTTCCAGGGCGAGGAGGCGTTGACGCAGCATGAAGTTTGTTCTTGAATCAATGCGACAAAAAAAAAAAAGGAGGTGAACACACCCAGGTATACAAGTCGGCGATCACTTTTTTTTTTCTACAAAACAAACAATGGTTCTAAAATCCACGACAAGAAAAGCAAAAGAAAAGGAAAAGAAAAAGAAAAGGAACAAACAAGGTATGTGCGTGTGTGTGTGTGTGTGTGATTGTGTGTGTGTGTCGAGGGTCTTTTTTTTTGTGCAATGGGGGGTTGTGGGGGTTGTGTTGGTATCCAAGTGTGTGAGTGAAGTGATTTGTGCAAATGTGTGAAAGTGTGAAAGTGTGAAAGTGTGTGTGTGTGAAAGTCTGTATACGTGTGCTATAAAGCAAAGAAACAAGTGAGATATGTAAGAGTGTGCGAGTGTGATGTAAAGTGGGTGAGCGGGTGTATGTGGCGTAAAAAGAAAAAAAAAAGTGTGTGGGGTGTATATAGAGAAAGAGGTGTTGTGGTGAATAGAAAGTGATGGGCATCGTGCTGTTGCATAAAATTGTGTGTGTGAGTGTGTGTATAATGTTGTTGTCGGCTGTGTGTGTGTGTGTCGGTTTTTTTCTTTTTTTCTTGAATTGACCCCCTTGGAACTGCACCTCGAAAAGAAGGTTTAGTTTACTTTGTTCGTCGTCTGGCCTTCTTGTAGCCCACAGCCTCTGCCGCCACCGCAAGCGCAGACGTCTCGTGATGATCGAGCAAGCCGGTCGGGGAAGCCAAGGAAGAGCCGGACGAGGACGAGGACGAGGACGACGAGGAGGAGGAATGGCGTTTGGGACAGTAACGGTACTCGGGGAATGCTTCCTTGTGCGCCTGTTTCTCTTGTTCAGCCAGGTCATGCCATGGCTTCTTTTCCTTCTCCGTCAACCGGGCCCAACGCCGTGATGCACGTCTGATAAAATTTTTTTAGTTAAGTACAAAAAGGACACAAGCATAATACAAAAAGAACTTACTTTGAGATCTCTTCCGCACGTAGGGTAGGGTCCTGGGATTTCAGGGCCTGACCATAATGGCAGCGGAACTATAAAAACAAAACAATTAGCATTTTTCTTTTTCTCTTGCAACGTGATTTCATTGTTCGGTCTCGTGTTCTTACATGAATCCAAGCATTACGTGGACGCTTGATGTGGGCGTTTTTGGTGAGGAACTTTGTATGGTCAATGGGGCTCGAGACGACCTTGACGTCGTCCTGGAGGCCGGCCATGAAGGCATCCGCCACCGACGAGCCTTGGATGGCAGCCGACGCAGCGGCAGCCGAGGCGGCAGCCATGGTGGGGGACATTTGTTCGGGATGGTGGTGTGGCGACGGTGGCGCATCGTCTTTAATTTTTTTGGTGCTATTGTGCCGGGGGCGTGGCTGGAGGGAAGGCAGCGATTGTTGTGGGTGTTGTTGGTGTTGTTGTTGACGGCGGGGCACGGGGATCTGCAGCTTTCCACCCGAAGGCAGCCAAGTCGGCCGCGACAGCAATTTATCTTTCAGGGCCGAGATCAGATGCGGGCGGAAAGCGGACTCGTATTGATTGATGCGGTGGTTGTCAAGCTGAGGTGCAGGTTCCAGGAACGCTGGAGAATCGTGGTTCATCTTTCTGTCATCTTGCATCTTGGCTGCTCCTGCTGTCAACGGCGGCGATGGTGGTCGGGCACCGGCTACTATCATTGTTATTTTTGGGTGTTATTGACAGAACGACAAGAATGACGGTAAAGGGATAAAAAAAAAAGTTTAAAAAACAATCATCCGTGATTGAATAATCAAATAACAGAAAAAAAAAGCAAAGGGGAGACGTGTCAAAATGGGAAAACAAGCGCTTACACAAATCCAGGATCGGTGGCAAATCCATGGGTGTACCGGATAATGGAGGCGTGGGCACGGACGAGGTGGGTCCTGCTGGTGTGGTATGTACGTCACGGGCAGGCATTGAAATGTGCATCATCACGTCGTGTTGTGTGGTGTGTGTGTGTGTGTGTGTGAGAGAGAGAGAGAGAGAGAGAACAAGAGAGACGAGAAAGAGAGAGGAAGAAAAAGAAGGAGGGATGTACAGAAGCAAAAGTAAAAGGCTAAAGTGAAATCGGACGAGAAGAGAGAAAAAGAGAAAGAGAAATGGGGAAGCAAGCAAGGAAGGAAAGAGAGAGAGAGAGAAGAGAGAAGGGGATGATAATGGTATGGTGAATGGCCTGGGGCTCGCAACTGACTTTCAAAGTTTCTGTTGTGTACAATGAGTGAACGGCTTACAATACCCAAACAGACGCGCATCCTTTCAGCTATTCATTGTTTGGCTCTCCGGCAGAAAAAGGATCGCTGTCTACCCATTTCACTTATTACCCGTTAATTTGTCAGTCAGCTACATCCTGCGATAGGCTGGTTGTCCGGGCGGTGTGCGACTTCTCCCTTCGAACAATGAACCTTCCCACTCTTGTCCAACATAGCCAGTGCCCACGAAATATCGTTTGGGGCCCCGACGTCGGCTTGCCACCCGCTTGTACATGTATAATATCTATGTACGTCTCTTGGTCGTCAAGAATATCCTGCTCTCTCATCTGCCGGTTACTCAATTTTTTTTTTTTTGAGTGTCAACCCCGGTGTGCCTGGCTGCAGCTCTCACACTGCTACCTATTCGCCGAGAAAGAAAAGAAAGAAAGAAAGAAAATAAGGAGACACAGGAGGGCGCCCCGCAAAACATACACACGCGCATACACAGTGAAAGGTGGCCTACTGGGTAGACATATGAAAATAATACAAACAGGTGAAGAAAAAAAAAAGGTCTTTTCGTGTTTAGAGTCTATGAGATGGACCTCGTTTGCGCACAAACATGCACACGTGCTTGATATTTATTGATACACACACACATCTCGGCCTGTACCGGACCGACCCTTTTGCTCTTTGCTTCAACGTCTATACCTATGTGTGTGTATGTACATGTACCTCTTTTTTTCTATGTTTATCTTGTCATCGGTCCGAGCAGGTTCCCCGGCGACTCCTGCGTGGAGAGACAAAGGAAGCCTAAAAAGACAGAACAAAGACAGAGCCGATCTCGTGTGAATGCATGTGTAAGTGCGAATGTGTATTGTATAAAAAAGTGCTGCTGTATTTTTTTATTTTTTTGTTTTCGGTGTGCCACAATGGCAAGGTACGACGTCAAACATACTAAGAGTAGAGTGCTATACGGCTGTACTTCATTTCTGGGCCGAGGTCATTGTGGATACAAGACAAACCTTAATCAGGACATGGAAAAGAAGAGCGGATGCTGCATGCGCGGATCCCCAAACCGTCTAGTTTGGATGAGGCACCGACGAGGCATACACTGTCTTTTTTGTCCGCCTGTGCTCCAATCTATTCCTTTTTTGTATACACGCGCAGGTCCCTCCCCCTCCTCCTCTCTTTACACTTTTTCCCCTTCTCACCTTTCTCTCTGTCTGTCCCTCTTTCTCATCTGCTATCCTCTTATTTCCGCTCGCATACATGAACGCTGTTATACACGCTTGAATCGATTTCTTCCCCGCCTTCCTATCTGTCTCCAATCCCATCGCCATAAATGGGGATCCAAAAAATAAATAAATAAAGATGGGACGGCGGGCATTCATGATCAAGACAGGGTACTAACATGTCCCTACTTTACCTTACCCTACCCCACCCTGCCTTCTCCTGATGCTCTTGTCTTTCCCGTGTCAATTCATGTATCATTATTGTGCGATTGTGCGTGTGTATTTATGGCTTTTGTGTGTCTTGGCTTTTTTGCTTTGCTGTGAGCGATCGTAAATTGTGCAACCCAACAAACAAGCCATGAGCCCGATCGAGAGTGATCTTTTATTCTTTTTATAAAAAGTAGGGATTGCGTACCTTTTTGTTTCATGCCCACTATTCAGGAACAGATAAAAGTGCCTGTACACTTAAACTTTTTTGCCTTTCTTTTTTTTTTCTTTTTGCCACAAGGCGCGCGGAAGGAATAAGAGCTATGGATCGGATGGCCATCCGAAAGAAAAAGATTGGCCCCCTTGTTTGTCATGAAGAACAAGGTTGCGCCTCGTTCCCCTTATTTTTTTTATCTTAACCTACAAGATACACGACGCATTCTATACGCAGCACAGCAGCCAGTTCTGGCTATAATTAGACCCGACAGCAGTTTTGAAAGCTGCGCCTCGATAACGAATTGGGGAAAATTGTGCTTTTTGGTCTGAAAAACCTGTCACTATTTTTGCCTCGTATGGCCAATTTTTCACGGTCCTCTTGTATTGGTGACAAAAAAGATGTGCAATGAGCCACGTTAATATTACACACCTCCCTGATAGTGTCCATTTTCCGCGCCCCATCTGTTCCTGTCTCTGATTTCGGCGTATAGGCGAAAAAAAGAGCCTTTTTTAGACATTTTTATTTTTTCAAAACCACAAAATGTATAAAAGGAACATGGACATCCAGTGAAGCTTGTCTTACTTTCTCTTTAAACGTACTCTTTTGCCTTCCTTCAATGGCGCTCGCGTCACTTCTCTTATTGACAGCGGCAGCAGCCACTGTGCATGCGCAATCTGCAAGCGCTTCTGCGCCTGCTAGCAGCTCCAGCAGCAGCCTTCTCGCGCAGAGCTCGCCGTCATGGCTCTCATCCATTGGCGTCCCTTCCGGCGTCGCCACTAGCTACCCGACGGGCCAGATAGACACGGGAGCTACGTTGTCGACCCAAACGCTCAACATGACGGCTTATCCTTCGCCCTGGACTGCACCTCCTACTGACAGCGCCGAGGTCCAAGCCGTCTACAATGCCATTGATTGGACCCACGTTCCCAATGCAACTGTCCACAAGGCCTCGGCAAACGGTGATCTTGATATGACCGGCTATGACATGACCAACGATCCTTACTGCTGGTGGTCTGACACCAACTGTGTCACTCCCAAGGTCAACTATTTGCCCCAGGATATCTATTACTGCCCGCGCGCCGGCGACTGGGGCTTGACTTACGACGACGGCCCGTTCAATCCCACTGGTGATAATGCCACCACCCAGTGGTCTGAGCCCAACCTGTACAACTTCTTGGCTGAGCATAACGATCAAAAGGCGACTCTCTTTGTAAGTCCGTGGGTGGTGATCTCCCGTCTTAATTTCCTGCGCTAACCTTTTTTCTATGCATTTTCGTCATGATAGTATATCGGCTCGAACGTCGCCACTTACCCAGCTGCAGCACAACGCGCTATCAACGATGGCCATGTTATCTGTGTGCATACCTGGTCTCACCCGCCGATGACAACCAAATCTAATGTGGATGTCGTCGCCGAATTCTACTGGACTCTGCGCGCCATCAAGGAAGCCACGGGTGTCACGCCCAAGTGCTGGCGCCCGCCGTACGGTGATGTGGATGACCGTGTCCGTGCTATTGCCTGGCAGATGGGTATGCGCACTATCATCTGGGACGAGGACACCAACGGTATGGAACAACAATAATCAGTCAGCTTAGCAAGGAAGCTAACTCAATTAATATAGACTGGAACATGCCTGGCGATGGCGGAGGAACCCTGGCGCCCACCACGGTCGATGGCTATTTCGAGGGCTGGATCGAGGCACGCAAGAATGGCTCGGACAATGCCCAGGGTCACATTGTTCTCGAGCACGAGTTGAATAACTCTACAGGTAAGGTTTCGGGCCTTCTTTTTTTCTTGTTGCTTTGTAAACTTAAATGATTTGCTTATAGTTTCAATGGCCGAAAAGTGGCTGCCCACTCTGCAGCAGACTTTCAACGTCGTGACCGTCCAGGCTTGTATGAATGTCTCGCAGCCCTACTGGGAGGAGAGCTGGGTTTACCCCACCGAGGCTCATAACACCACCACCATCAACACCACTACCACCACTTCGGCGAGCGCGGGCGCCACCCTCGCTGGCTCGTCTGGCGCAAGTGGCTCTGCTGCTTCGCAGGGCGCTTCCTCCGACGCCCCACGCATGGCTTCGGGCAGCATGGCCATGGCTTGCTTCGCCGTTGTCCTTGCCCTTGCATCTTCCTTGTATTAATATACATCCCACTGTCTCATATATATCTTGTACTAGTAAACCTATATGAAGTCACTGTTTCCTGCCGTGTAGATCATCTATACAATCATGCATTCTTTGTAATACTTTGCTTGACATTGGTTTTTCTCCTTGTGTTCTCTTACCTTGTTAAATCTGATATCTGGTTGGGTGGTGGAGACTTATTTATTAAACCTGTTTCCCGCCTGTGGCACAGAGACTTATTGTTATCCTTGATGTCCTATTACAGCCTCGTGCATCGCCACCAATGTAAGCTCGATATGTTGTGAAACTTTAATCGCAGTTTTATATATCGACAATTAAAACAAGTATAAACAAGATCATAATATCTCTGTATGCTTTTCTATCTTGTATCTCGTGCTCTATGTAGATACCCTTTCTGCGAGCAAATATGTACTCGAATAAATCAGAACGGACGAGGTCGTTTATACAAGTACTGAGACATATGCTAGATAAAAGACCGTCTGAATAACACTGGAACTTCTATTTTGCCGGTTTCCAATCTTCTGAACGGGTGGTATCTTTAATTGGATATTAAATGGTCTTTTGAGGACTCAACCCTGCATTTCCATATACTCAGGTAGCAAATGCATATCCGTAAAATGCCAGAGTCTATAAAATTGATTCAAGATGCTAGTGGATCGAGGTTAGCTTATGTAACTGCAACCACCTTTTTCGTCTCATCTAGCTAGGTGGGACGCTTGATCCTAGCTTTGATAGCGTTAGGACTAGAACTACTCGTTTGATGACAAATATATGTCGGGTAGCTCTTGCTCTTTTTAGAATGGTGGCCAGAAAATGAGCAACAGGAGTAGGTGTCTCTGTTTTCCAAATAACTACGTAACATAAATCTGTTGCTCGAAGCCGCCGACATGGAAGGGGTCTACTCAAGAACTAAGCCTGTATATTTTCTGACAACTTGCAGACTCATGGTACTACCATTTGCTTACCGGGAACAAGAGGGCGATCAAAACTGGTGTGCTAATTGCGATCCTGACTAGGTCCTAACGTACGTACCACACTCGTCCATCCCCATTCAAGCGTAATGCTACTCAAAGGCACGAAAGAAGAAGAGCGAGAAAAATTACGACAAGCGCACGCGTTCTGCTCTGCCTTTTCTTTTATTCGTACATCCGGTTCATCCTATCCTCTGGTGTTTTTTCATATAGTCTTAGGTATGGTCGGGATCCTCGCAGGTACCAAAGGTGGCACTATTGTAGCGGCGGCAGTACAGGCCATCCGAGCAAACTTGGTTTTGTGTGCACACTACAGAGTGCACCTTGTGAGCAATCTTTTCTCCCGGGACATGGACTTCTATTTCTACTTACGCTCGTGCAAAGATCGCAACTGGGGCAGATCCACGGCCAGGGCAGAGGTGGCGGCAAAAAGGGCAAGAACAAAGGTAATCTTCATAGTAGACAAGTTTGAGTTGTTTGTTGAGTTCTCTTCTGACGAGTGTTTTTTCTGCTGGCTTTTTATATGAAAATGTGCCAGACCAAGGGGAAAACCTTATGCCAGTGGGTCCATTCTCTTTTCATTCAATCTAGGCGACGCTTCAATTATCCTATGCCTTGACAACACTTCTTTTTCTCTTTCATACGGCGGCATAAGAAAAATTGACCGCCGATTCTGCAGGGCTCCTCCCCTTTCCCTCCCTTATGCTCATCCGTACTCGGCCCTCTTTCAAATGACGTTTATGGAACAGCTTGAGAGAAATAGAGAAACCCTTTATAGTTATCAGATCAATGTTATTCATTCGAATGATGCCGCCGTTGTTTGCTTAAAGCAGCCCGTAATATTTTTTGTTGTTTACACAAAACATAACTTTATTTTCTTCTCTATTTGATTCGCGTCGTGCCCAAGTGGCCGACTGGCAACAGTGTAAAGCGCGGTGCCTGGGGGACAAGCGGTATTGCGCTCGGTTGTTGTGATGGGCCCGCCTTCCGTGATCTAGGATAGCGGCAATGTGAGCGCTGAACCAAAATACATGACCCCGGGAAACATACCTCTCCAATGTGTCCCTGCTGGGTCGGGTCAAGATACCCAGGATGAGGGCTTGCTTGAGATAAAAGCGTTCCACTTGGGGCATGAGATGCGGTTTGATAGTCGCCCAATTGATAGGGTCGATCTTCTCAAAGTTAATACGCCTGCACTTGTGATCTTTATCTTTCTTACATGGGATTGCGTGTGCTCCATGAATGGCTGTAAGCTGCTCGCCAAGGCTTCGTCGTCCTGCAAAAGAGTATTGAGGAGATATATATCAAACGCAAGCTGGATCGCGCCGCGCTCCGTGAGTGTTGCATTCTTGATCATCTCGGCCGCTCGCACGGCCGCGTCGAGCAATGCCTTCCTCAGCATCACCATAATGTCCTAAATCGCGCCGTCAGAACCAGAAAGAGCTTGTATGCTTTTTTGCTTACCTTGTCGAGCATGCTAGAGTTGACCCGCTGGAGCTCGTCACACAAACTGTAGACGACTGTCAACAGCGCATTCGTGCCTTGCGTCGGCAGCTTCATATTATCTTCGCCCATATCTAGCAATACCAGCGTCAACTCCTTTCTTGAATGCAAAGCGGCGCATATTTCTTTGTACCTTCCCACAGCAGGAATCCCGGGTTCTCGTCGTTCCATTGGGTGCGCGCCAGCGCCGATCCTAGCTGCCGCTCAAATCGTTGAGAGACCGTCTCAATCCATCGTGTATGGGCCGTGTGATACGTTTCCATGAGTGTCGCTTTGAGTTCTTTGCACTTGGGATCTAGGCGAAAAAAAAATGGGTGAGTGCGCTGGTTAGAGCCCGTTTCGTAATCATCCCTACCAAGATCGATCTTGCTACGCAGTTCCAGACCGGCATAGCGTGCGGTTGTGGTGAGCGAGAGCGCACGCACAAGCTCATCTGAAAATGTGGCAAGGATACGGGCCAGGCGGCCGAGGAAGATGGCCAGGTCATTGGCTATGACGCATGAGTTTTCTGTTCCTTCCCCTTTTCGTTAAAAATGCTCGTCCTTCTCTTACCTTTGGCGGGGTCGCTCCATCCGTTCAGGTCCGATATCAAGCCCTGGAGACCTGTTGCATATTGGGATATAGCCTGGGCGCATGTGTTTTTGAAATATTCTAGAATATTTTGGGTATCCCTAAAAATGCCAAGTGAGATTCTGAGAACAAGATAAAATTGATTGCCGTACGTTTTGGCGTGAAAGTGATCGTTCACGTCGCGTTCAATATAGCTCATCATGTCCGTGCGCATCGTATGCAGGGCCTGATCAAACAGAGCCTGCAAGTCGCGCAGCCATCGTGTACGGTCGTGCGCGACTTCGGTCAGCGCTCGTTTAAAGTCGTGGATCTCGTTTGCCGAGGCCGAGTTCGGCAGCAGGCTCGTCTTGTGAGCGGATTGGGCTGATGTCGGCCAAGACATGCAGGACAGTGTGAAATCTAAAATGGGCTCAGCACAAGCACATTCCTCCTTTTTCCCTTTCTTTCCATACCTTTCTTGGCCGCATCGTCCATCAAGCGGGGCCACACCACCACCTTGGGCTGTGCGCTCAGCTGATCACACGCTTTACGAACCAAGGCCTCCGCGTGTGCCTTGAAGGCATCCCGAAACAAGACATCCCAGATGGCATAGCCACCCTGTGTGTCGGGCAAAAGTGCCTCGCACGCCTTGGGCCAGGATGACACGGCCGTAGTGCTGCTTTTGCGTTTTTCCTTATCCAGAACCTGCCACAGACGATTCCGGGTGTCCACCAGGGCGCGGTGGGTCTGGATTGGCTGCAACATTGTGGGAAGCTGCTCACGCACCAGGGTCTCTATGCCACGCAGCCAGGCTTGGGTGGATTGCCGCACGGCGTCGGGCGTGAGCGGCGTGCCGCAGCCGGCCATGTCGGGAGTATAGTTCTGAACCGACGGTGGCAGATAGCGTATGAGGAGATGGACGTTGGTGCGGGCTGAAAAGACACGCGTGATGGGCGGGACACTCCCGTCGAGCATAAAGTTCTCGCGCAGCTGGTCCACGAGATGCTCGAGCGTGCGCTGCTGCTGCTCGCCAAGAAAGACGGCATGGATATGAATGAGTGTGCGCTGCACGATCTGAACAATCTCGCGTAGCTGAAAAGAAAGGCGGTCTTGTGTGGTCGAGACGCAGATATCGTGGATCGCTGCCCGGCGTGCTTCGAGGAGGTGATGCAGGGTAGTCTCATACGTCTGGTCGCTGTCAAGTAGCATGAAGACGGCGAGCATTTCTGCGACCGCATCCGAGCTGAGATCGGGCAGACGCAGATGCTGTGTTGACTTTTGGAGGATCTGAGGAAGGAAGAAACTGACTGCGTCCCACTGACGCTGCACGACCGGAAACACGACCTATTCATACGGTTACTATCTCTTGATGCCGTTCCTTTGCTTGTAGCATACATCCAGATGAATTTCTTCGTCCGTCTCTTGCTCCAGGTGGTCGTGCACCACCCGCGCCAGCGTATAGAGGCGGCCTGCATGGAGATAGTGGTGACTTTCCAGTGCGCGCCAGATCTACAGATGCGCATGCCAGAGTTAGCATAGATAAACCATATCTTCATGCAAGTCCACAGGTGGTTTTTTACCTGTTCAGGTACGTCCGCAAGCGACTTGACCAGCGCTGCAAGCACATACAACGTACGCTGGTGCTTCTTTTCGTCGGTGGCGTCGTCACCGCGCTGGACAGCCGCCGCTGCCCGCTGTCGGATCGCGCCCACATCACATGCATGCTGCATCCGCTCGAGTTTGTCCTGCACCGCTCGTGCATTCTTGTTCATGGCAATGATGGCGTCCGCGGCCGATATCAGGTCGAGGTATTGTTCGCTAACAAACAAGGTTGAGGTCGCAGCAGTGGCGTTATACATGTTTCGTGCTTACCCGACCATGGCGCGTAGTTCTTTGCGTCGTGTTTCGATATTAGCTCTGTGTCAAGGTTTTTGAGTGCCATTCCCAGTTGCTGTCGCTTGAGATTACCGAGTCTGTTGCTCAATGGCTCTTACTTCAGCCACACTGGCCTGGGCCATGAGCTGATCTGGGTCTGTGTCGCCATCCACCGTGGATGCCATTTATAGTCGAATGCGTTGAAAAGAAGTGTCTGTCTCTCTTTTGGAGCGTCACACAAAATTCAAAAGAGGGAATCTCCAGGACAGACGTCTCTAGGTCACATATTCTTCTAAACCTTCAAAACTCTGTCTTTTATGGTATCTGATCAAGTACGGCTTGTTTCGGCAACCGTGCGCATTGCTTCAACACAGGAATTTTAGAGTAAACAAGTTGACATACAGGTATACATTCTTTTATCTTACGAGCACGCGGATAATAGAAATAATGATTTCAGCAACTTTTGTTTTCCTTTTACAGTGCAATGATAAAATACGACCATTGTAGTATCCCTGATACTATATATATATATATATATTTGTCTGTGTGTGTGTGTGTGTGTGTGTGTGTGTGTGTGTACAAAAGGGTGTATAGATATTAAAGAAGATGAGTGAAACGACTGTGGTCTGTGGAATCAAGAAGGATATATCAAAAGAAGCAGGAGGAGGGGAATAATAAGGATGGGAAGCATACATAGATAAAAACAATTACATGACACGACACGTTTTGTCCTGCGACTCCCTCATAACTTCGTGCTGCTGTCGCGTCATTGAGTTGGTCTTATTGAGCCGCTCTTTGGCACCCGCATGGCCCTTTGCAGCAGCGCGTCGGTAGTAATCGCGCGCTTGTGCATAGTCTCGTAGAACGCCCACACCCGTTTCATAGTACCAGCTATATATACATAGCAGATTAGATATCAGGACCCTTGGTACGCGCACCCTCTCTTGCACTTACCCTAAAAGAAACGAGGCCTCGACGTGGCCTAGTTCCGCTGCGCGTCGGCACCAGGCAAACGCACAGTCCTCATTCGGGTCCGTGTGGGCGAGCCAGCCCGACACATCCCGCTGCTCGCGCTGCGATACCTCTGGATCGTCGCCCGGGCCGTGGCAGCCCCGATTATACAGCCGACTCAAGCCCAGCATGGCTTGCGGGTCGTTGTGGATCCGCGCTGCCTGGTCATAGTAGCCAAAGCTCCGAGCCAGATCCATGGGCTCGCCCTCCAGGCCATGCTCGAAAATGTGGCCACACCGCACCAGCGCAGGACCATAGCCGAAATGCGCGGCTTGCGAAAAATACCGCACGCCGGCAGCTTGGCCTCCATATTGGTACAAGAGCTCGCTAAAGGGAAAGATGTGTGAGTTCATCTACTTATACCACACGCATGTGTCTGTGTTCCTGCATAAAGGTCCGCCCGTCTCCTCATTAAGCTTCGCCACGCCACGCCACCCCATGCCACTATACTTACTTTGGTATACGGGCTTTTGCATACGAGCAGGTCAAGATCTGGCCAAACAGGAACGGCGGCTCCGGGCACGCCGCGTTTGCCTTTTCCGACGCCTCGCGCAGGGTCTCGAGGCCGAGCGCAATGTTCTGTTGCTGATGGAGTTCGCCGTGGAGGTGAACCTGGGCCAAGCGCTATATGTCATGAACGAAATAGGAGACGGAGAGGAATCAGTCAGCAAACTGAGTTAGGCAAATGAAATAATATAGAGCATGCTAGGCTTACCAAAAGCGCAGGCGGGTAACCTTGGATCGCCGCTTTCTGATAGCGGGCAAACGCGTGCTCCAGAAACCCAGCCGTCTCGTTAAATTCGCCCACAATGTAGAGTGCCTCGGGGATGTCTGCCTTGGCCGCGAGCTGGTAGAGTTTGCGCGACTTGGACGGGTTCTTCTTGAAGCCATACCGCTCGCCGTCCATCCACTGCGCTTGCATGAATGCCGCGCCGCCCATGCCTTCCTTGGTCAGCCGCTTGATCCACCGAACGCCCTCGTCCTCAAACATTTTCTTTTTCCGGCGATGGTTATTGTCGCTTGGTGTAGTTAGCGCGTGAGACGTATTATGCTGCATCGTTGGGGCCTTCTTGGTGAGGCTGTGGAGCGAAGTCCGCGACACCGACGCCGACGTCTTGCGATGAGCCAGCTGAGGAGTGATGTCATCCGCCGTGGCCCTCTTGTCCTTTTTGTTCTTTTTATCCTCATCCTCGTACAGCGCTGCGACCTCCAAGAGGTACTTTGCATAGGTGAACTGCACCATGGGATCGCCCGTCTTCTCGGCCATGGTACGGTAGATCTTGAGCGCATCGGGTTGGTTGGTGAGACTGTAGGACGCGCGGTTGTACCGGGACGTCGCTAGCGTCGTTTCACTCATCGAGCCCATGCGGCTGAGACTGCTCATCGTCGACGGTGCACGCTGCCACGGCGACGATAACACAGAGGGCGAGGGGGAGAGGGGGTGGCGTCGCAGGCTGCTCTGGGGCTGGAGCGGATCATGGGTGGGCGGCAGAGGTCCGCCCTCTTCAAGCATGACTTTGGATTGGCGGTTCACGGTGTCGCTGCGAGCAAGTCTGCTCCGCTGCAGAGGGCGAGGCATGTCAAAAGAGGCACGGGCGGGAAGAGGAGAGGCGATGGGAGGCGAGCTGTTCTCGTCGGGTTCTTCCATGTACTTGGATTGCCGGTTTTGCAGCGAGTTATTGCGCCGAACTGGTTCCCGGACCCTGAGCGTCGTATTTATGATTTCATGCACAGGCGCAGCAGCCTGTGCTGCTGGTACCGTCGCTGGTGCTGGCGGCGTGTCCTCGAGTTCGAGTTTGCTGTCCACGATCTCGCCATTCTCGCTCGCAGTGGGCTGCGATCCCGCCGTTGAGCCATTTCCTTTTTCTTCGTCGCTGCTCTCGGTCGTATCGCGCTCGGCCGAGGCGTCGATGACTTCTGTGATGGAAAGAGCCTGCTTGGATTTTTCAAGGGGCAGGACAACCGTGGTGTCTGTGGTGGGCGAGTGGAGAGCGTCATTATCATCATCGCTGACCTCGAGCTTGGATGCATAGATATCCATCACAAGGTTGCTCTCCTTCTTGTTGGCAAAGGCCATTCTCATGAACGAGAAAGACCTCCGCCCTTTCCCGTCAGAAGCAAACATGGGTTACAGTGTATGTGGAAGACAAAGACGAGAAACCGATACCGAGAATGAAGCTTTTTCATTTTTTTCCCATTAGCCGAAAGCAGTAAGTTCACAAAAAGGGTTCATTCTTCTCCTTGTGTCACTTGCACACTTTTTTCGGAAATCATTCACCAACCTCACGAAAAATTGGCTAGTGTTGAAGATGATGACAGTAATTGAAGTCAGTGCGAGAGGTGCCTTCATTCAGACAATGGATTCATGCGGCTGGTTGGAAGGCGAATGCGCGGAAAACAATAATCCACTCAGCCAAATTAATTAATTCCAGTTGACCAAGGTTTGTTGGTCATTCACCACTTTCCAATTTTTGGTCGTTTAGCTATTTTTCCGTCGCTGGCAGTGGTCATTGGGTCATTGGGGTTTTTACAATTTCATTTTTCGTCGCTGATTGCTGCTGGCCGTTGAGGGCTCTTCCACCAGGAATTACAAAGTATCCTTGTGTATGGCCCTCAAGCATCAGTGACATTATGGAGCCAAGTTAATCCTGGGAACCAGAACGTCCAACGCGTGTTGATTACCTGCAACTTACGCTTGGATACATCCAGTGATTCCAAAATCGGGCCAACAACTTCACCATTATGTTTGGAAACGCCTATTACAGCCCTCGATGCATCGCTTTTCATCAAGGAGTCCGCGTGGCACGCTGCTTGCGCATTAGCGAGCAGCGAAAACACCCAGGGCATATCGCCGTATGATAGCCTCTTTCAACTGCGGCAGCTACGGACGCGTTTCTGCCACCAGTCGACATACATCCAATGTCGTTCGTTCAATGAACGACTGACGACGGTCTGACAACGCGTCCCTATA
>VAFG01000170.1:0-15406 GCA_013461545.1 Syncephalastrum contaminatum
TCACCAGCAGCAGCAACTTGCACACCAATAGCCTGGACCTGAGTCGAGGACTGCTTGATCATGCCTTGAGCCCAACCGATTATCGAGGTGAGTTGGCTAGCGCTGGTCTTGTCAGACGACTTGGAAGCTTTATCAGACACATCTTTAAGCTCCATCGTGATCTCCTCATTGGCCTTCTTGACAATCTTCTCAATGTCGCCAGCACTGCCGCCATGAGCAGCGCATTTAGAGACATCCGAAATGAGCTTCTGGTACCACGCGGACAAAGTGGTCTTGATGTAAACAACGGCACCCACGGCAACGAGCGTACCACCCACGACAGCGGCTTCTTTGGTGTCCGTTGGCTTCTTGCGCTCCTCCGACTCCTTGTGTTCCTTTGCAGCAAGTTTTTTGGACGTAGGCTCATTCTAATGACGTAGGTTAGCTATTATGCCTACAGAAAATAGGGAAGAGTGACATACCTTCTTTGATTCATTGTGATAAATAACAGAAGCCTTGTGAGTATCAACTTCAATGTCCATCTTTGGGCACTTGTCGAATGCAGTATGAATCTGCTCCTCTGTAACCTTGGTGACAGTAAGTATCTTGCCGTGCGCTTCTTTCTCGCTAACACCCGTGGTGACGACTTGGACAGCAGCGGTTTGCACCTGGGCCGAACCTTGAGTTACCATAGTCTGTGCCCACTCGATCGTCGACTGCAATTTGGCAGCAGCTTCTTTGTCGCCAGCACAGCCAGTCTTGGATGTGACCTGCTTGAGCTCAGCATCGATTTCAATGTTGGCCTTGCGGATGATATCGTCAATCTCTTGTTTGCCAGCTTCACCCTTGCCAGCGCATGCTGACACGTCGGAAGTAAGCTTGCTAAACCAAGCAGAGATTGTGGACTTGATGTACTCGACGGCACTCACGGCTACAACGGCGCCACCGACGACGGCAACTCCACCGACAACATGGCCGGCATGCTGTGTAGTCTTGCCTTGCGAGACCTCGGTCTTGGTATCCTGATGAGTGGGCTTCTTCTGGACACCAGGGGCAAGGACAACAGCGGCTGCAGGCTTTTTCTTCTCGCTGACTTCGACTGTGATCTCAGTGCACTGGTCAAGAGCAATGTGGATTTGGTCGTCCGTAGCCTTGACAAGGGGTGCCATCTTGGCGTGGGCAGATCCCTCGCTCTCGCCAGAGGCAATAACCTGGACGCCAATCGCTTGGACCTGGGTAGAGGACTGCTTAATCATGCCTTGAGCCCAGCCAATGGTTTCAGCGAGCTTCTTAGCAGCAGTCTTGTCGCCAGCCTTTCCGGCCTTAGCAGAGACATCCATGAGCTCCAGCGTAATCTGCTCGTTGGCATTGGTAACAATGTCTTCGATCTGATCAGACGTTCCGCTGTTTGCAGCGCACTTGGAAACGTCAGACACAAGCTTGCTGTGCCAGGAGGTGATCATTGCCTTAATGTACTCGATAGCGCCAATGGAAACAAGGGTACCGCCCACCGCGGCAGTATCAGCAGCAGCACCAAGGTGATGAGAAGGCGTCTGGGTGACTTCCTGCTTGGGCTTCGACTTCTCCTTGCTGGCAGTTCCCTGGCTCTCCTCAATGATCAAAGCGGCGGCAGGCGTGCTGGGAGAAACCACAATATTCACGTCAGCATGCCCCTTAAAGGCTGTCTGGATTTGATCCTCGGTATCCTTTACAACAGCTGACATCTTGACGTGAGCCTGGTCCTTGGTTTCACCGGCGTTAATGCCTCCAATGGCGATGGTATGAACCTTGGTCGAGTTTTCCTTTACCAAGCCGTGAGCCCATTCAATCGTGGCCTTGAGCTTGCTGGCAGCAGCCTTATCCTCAGTAGCTTCGGCTTTCGAGGAAATATCTCTAAGCTCCAAAGCAATCTGCTCGTTTGCTTTGGTAACGATCTTTTCGATCTCCTGCTTGCCTGCTTCGCCGTGATCTGCGCACTCCGTAATATCTGAAACGAGCTTGCTGTACCATATGATGATGGTAGCTTTGATGTACTCGACAGTGCTTACAGCTACGACGGCGCCACCGACAACAGCACCCGTAGACGCGGTGCTCGAATGATGGGAGACCTTGGGCTTGGTCTTCTCATCAGTGGACTTGCTGTGGGAGCCGTGTGCGATGGCAACGGCAGCTTCAGATTCTTTGTGATCGACATCGATCTTGACTTCGACGCACTGGTTGAGAGCGGTGTGAACCTGCTCCTCGGTGGCCTTCACAAGCGGTGCCATCTTCAGGCGGGCAGACTCTTCGCTTTCACCAGAAGCGGCGACCTGGAAACCGATGGCTTGGACTTGAGTGGAGGATTGCTTGACCATACCCTTGGCCCACTCAATGGTCGAAGCAATCTTGCTAGCAGCATCCTTGTCACCCGTCGTGTCGATTTTGATAGACACTTCGTTAAGCTCCAAAGTAATTTTCTCGTTTGCCTTGGTGACGATCTTCTCGATATCGGCCGTAGAGCCGCCGTGAGCGGCACACTTGGAAACATCCGCAATGAGCTTGTTATACCAAGAAGAGAGGGTACCCTTCATGTATTCGAGAGCACCGACGGCAACAACGGCTCCACCAATAGCGGCCACAGCGCCAGCATGATGAGATGACTTTTCCTATGGGTTGGTATAAGCGTACGTTTTGGATGTGAAGAAATATTTCACATACCTCTTTCTCGCACTTCTTGTCGTGAGTAGGCTTCTTTTCCTAAAGAATAACATTAGAAACGCTATTACATGAAATGGAAGCTGCTTTCTTACGTTGTGAGAGATGGCAGCTTTCTCGGTCTCAACCTCGATCTTGACTTCAGTGCATTGACTAAAGGCAGTATGGACCTGCTCCTCGGTCGCGTGCACGAGTGGCGTCAGCTTGGCAAGGGCTTGTTCCTTGGTTTCACCAGCGGCAATGACCTGAGCGCCTATAGCCTGAAGCTGAGTCGAAGACTGCTTGACCACGCCCTGAGCCCAGACGATTGTTGATGTGAGCTTATCAGATGTCGCTTTATCGCTCTTGGAGTCGGCCTTGGATGCGACTCTCTTGAGTTCGACCTCAATTTCCTCGTTAGCTTTGCGAACGATTTCCTCAATTTCAGCCTCAGAACCGCCTTCGCCAGCGCAGGTAGCGATATCTGTAGTAACCTTCTTGTACCATGACGACAAAGTGGCCTTCAAATATTCAATGACTCCCACAGTGACAACTGCGCCACCGACAACAGCGATCGGGTAGCCTTCGTGCGAAACCTTCTTGGTGTACTCGTGAACGATAGCCGCGGGCTTGCTGGAAACTACCTGGATCTCAACCTCCTTGCATTCATGCAGTTTGTTATGAACTTTCTCCTCGGCGACATTGCTGATATTAGCCAGCTTGAGACGAGTCTCCTCTTCGGTCTGGCCAGAGATGATGGCTTGAACGCTGACCTCCTGGATTTGGGTCGAGCTTTCCTTGATAACACCATGAGCCCAAGCAATGGTTGATGAGAGCTGCATCGCTGTATCTTTGTCGGACAGGATCTCAGCCTTGGAGGAAACGTCCTTCAACTGGACAGCAATCTCCTCATTGGCCTTGCGGATGATCTCTTCAACTTCTTGCTTGCCAGCTTCACCCTTGCCAGCGCAACCAGAGATATCGAGAGTAAGCTTCTTGTACCAAGCAGTGATCGTGGTCTTGATGTATTCGACAGCACCGACAGCAACGACGGCGCCACCAACAGCAGCGACACCACCAGCTGTGCTCGAGTGATGCGAGGGCTTGCCGTGTGTTACCTCTGTCGTGACCTTTTCGTGGGCCTTGGTGATCTCACCGTGGGCGCCAGGGGCGACGATCACTGCTGCTGTGGGTTTCTTCTTTTCAGAGACATCGATAGTCACTTCCGTGCATTGGCCGAGAGCGGTGTGAACCTGCTCCTCGGTGGCCTTGACGAGAGGAGTCATCTTGAGACGGGCAGACTCCTCACTCTCACCAGCAGCAGCAACTTGCACACCAATAGCCTGGACCTGAGTCGAGGACTGCTTGATCATGCCTTGAGCCCAGCCAATGGTCTCGGTGAGCTTCGCAGCAGCAGCCTTATTATCGCACTTCTTGGCCTTGGATGCCACCTCGCTCAACTCGACAGTAATATTCTCGTTAGCTTTGGCGATGATAGCCTCTATATCAGCGGCGCTGCCGCCATGGGCTGCCGACTTGGACACGTCGGAGATGAGCTTCTTGTACCAGGAAGAAATAGTGGCTTTCAAATAGTCAATCGCACCGACAGTCACCATGGCACCAGCAACGACAGCCTCATCGCCGCCGGTATGCGTCTGGGTCACTTCAGGCTTCTTGTGAGATTGATGCTTTTTGCATGCGTCGTGCTTGGAACGGCAGTCATGAAGGGTCTGCTTAATCTTTCCTTCGTGGCAAGTAGCTGTTTCCTTGAGCTTTTCATGCTTGGCTTTTCCCGAAGCAATTTCGACAGCGACGACCTTGATTTCATCCGACGACTGAGTAATGGACTCCTGCACAGAGTCGAGAGCGGTAAGGAGCTCCTGCTTCTCGTTGCTGGTGTCGACAGACGAGATGATGTACTGACGAGAAACGCGGATGTGCTCAATCACCACGGTCAAATGTGACTGAACAAGAGCCTCAATCTGTGCTTGCGTGGTACCTTGCTGCGCAACTTGGACGCTGAGCTGCGCAATGAAAGCGGCGTACCATGTGTGAATGTTGGTGGACAGTTCGATAGGAGTCTTGCTTGCCGGTACGGCCTGAACGATGTGCTCCTCGGTCTTCTTGACGGCTTCGGTGGCCTTGTGCTCGTCCTTATGCTTCGCTTCATTGTGGTGTTTCTTGACTTCATGAGCAATAGCGGCGGCGGCCCCACCCAGAGCGACGGCGCCGGCCACACCAGCAGCTGCCTTGAGGCCATGGTGATGCTCCTTCTCCTTGTGGTCGTGGGTAAAGTCATGCATGACACCAGTGGTGGGGCCAGTCACGGGCTGGGGGACTTCATGCTTCTGCTCCTCTTGCTTAACATCTGGATGGGCCTTGACGGCAACAGCAGACTTGGATTGGCAGATAATCTTGGCCTTCTCGGTGTGTTTCACGAGATCCTGCTTTGAGCTGTCAGCAATGAGCTTGAGCTTGGCGGTCACCTCATTTTTATCGGTAGTAGAGGCAGTGACAGTCTTGATTTCCGTCAGGCGGGAGTTGGCAGTAGTACGAATGGACTCAATAAGGGCAAGGTACTCTTCCTTCTCAGTAACAGAGATGTCAGCCGTGGAAATCTGGGCCTTGGATTGCTCGCAGATGGCGATCAGGTCGGTCTCCTCAGAAGTAGAGCTAGCTGTGACCTTGCCAAAGTCCTTCTCCACACTGGCACGATCGATAAGGCCAAAGAGCCAGCCGTGGACGGCCTTCACGGTTTCTGTAATGTATACGGTGAGTGTAGTTCTAGAGGATAGAACAATTAACAAACCTTCAATGACCAGCGCAGCACCAGCAACGGTGATAGCCGTTGAGGGCTTGCTGGGAGTCTTCGAGGGCTTCTTCTCCTATAAATATATGTAAGTAAAATTCTTCAGGAAAACAAAATAGCCCGAAAGAAAAATACCTCGGTCACTGTGGCAGTCGTCTCGCCAACAATAAGGCTCGTCTTCCGTTTCTCGACTTCAGCAGAGACCTCATCAGCACTGGCTTCGCAAATAGCAGAGATACGCTTGGAAAGTTCTTCGTCATCCAACGTGGCTGATTCTTGCGCAATCTTCTTGACCTCTTCGGTCTGCACAGACACAGTCTGCTGTACATGAACGAGAGTCTCCTCGAGAGCGGGAATAGCGACGACGCCAGTCTTGTGGCAGTGATGCTTCTTCTTGTCGAGCGTCACAGCCAGCTCTGACTTGGCTTCAGCAACGATCTTCTCGATATCCTCGTTGGTCTTGTCACCACCTTGCTTGGCACGCTTGGAGATACGATCCTTGAGACCGGCGAACCAGCCACGCACGATAACGACGATTTCCTCGGTGACGGAGCCCTCGGACGAGATGGTGAGGGACTTCGCAGGAGCAGCCTTGGTGACGGCACCGTGAGTGGTGGTCGTCTTGTCTCCAGTAAGCTCTCCAACAAGGACGCTACCGCCACCAATAACTAATGCAGCTTCTTCCAGATTATGCAGTGCGCTGTTCTGGGAAGCATCACCAAAGGCATAAGCAATCGACTGGGTGATGCTTTCCTTGTTGATCTCCGCGTCAGTGCTAACAGTGGTACGGAAATGCAAGAGATAGGCCAGGATCTGCGCCTTGGTAGACTCGAGCAGATAGACGAGGCGGCGGCGCTCGGTCTCGGACAGGTTATGAGCATGCTGAAGTGCATAGTCCGATTGATTGATAATGGCCAAAAAGTCAACCTTGGCACCATCGGCTAGCAGCAGGAGATCTTCCTTTGCATTGGGCGACTTGAAATCGCATCCCTCCGTGTACCAAGTAAGCTGCCGCACGAGCTGTCCATACCAAGAAAAGATTTGCTTGCGAGTGTCCTTGAGCTTGTCAGACACGACGGTTATCTCTGTAGATCCGGCGGCACCGGCGGCGGCGCCGACAGACAGGAAAGCAGGCAGGGCTTTATGGTGGGACTCAATCTCAGCATCAACGTGACCGTCCACCTTGTTGACAATTTCGGACCACTTGCCACTGGTCTCAACATCGGGAGTGGTGCAGATCACTGGAATTTGCTCGTCAATCTGCGACTGGATGCTGTCGATAGACGCGATAATCTTTTGCTGAGCGGATGTCACATCAGCAGTAGAGCCACCCAAGACGGCCCACGACTGAGATGAATGGATGGACACACGTGCATGCTGAAGCTTATCCGTAAGGTCTTTGTGGGACTTTTCAACGAGCATTTTGATCTCTTGCTCGGAAGCGCTATTCTTGCGAGCATGCGATATTTTGCCTTGAAGATCCAAAAACCAGAAATTGATAGTCGTCTTGATACTTGTGACAGTAACCAAGAGATTTTCCTTGGCGTCCACCTCGGCAACGTTCTTGACAATCTCAGCAGACTGTGCATCCGTGGTGCTTTCTGTAGCTTCAAACGCGTCCACCTTCTTCTGGACATCGCTGCAGACGTTGTTGACTGCGACTTCAGCGTCCAGCTCTTCAAAGGTGACCTTATCGCTGTCCTTGCGCGAAGCAATTTTGCCCAGTATAAAACCGAACAGATGAAGGTGGAAGTGCTCCTTGACCTGATCGATTGAGGCGCGCCATTCTGTCGGCTTGGTAACAGTGACAGAATGGCTGTTGTAATGAGAATCAAGGCGCTGGTTCAGCAGGCGCTGCATATCCTCAATTGCGGCGACGGCGTCGGCCTTAGTCTTGGATCGGCGCAGCCGCTGGATAAATACAATACGCCACGAGCGAATGATCGTCCAGGTCTGGGCTGTTACAGTGATGACTGCAGTCTTCTTGTTCGACATAGTAGTCTCGGCTGTGGTCTTAAAGTCCTCAAGCGTGGTAACGCTAGTCTTGGACTCTGTAGTTCCTTCATCCTTCTCAGGTACCTTGTGGGCTTCTTCCTGCTTTTTGTCATGCTCATGCTCCGATAGCTTCTTGCCAAGATACCATCCTGCACCAGCAGCAGCGGTAAGACCGGCTGCGATGCCGGCGCCAATGGCAACAGACTCAACCTCGTCTTCTGTGGATGTCTTCTGGTCCTCATGCTTCTCAGTCTCGACTTCGATGTCCTCGACACCTTCAATGGAGTCGCCTTCTTCAATGGCCGCAGCCACAGCGCCAGCAGAGACAATAGCACCAGTGGCAATCTTCTTCTTTCCAAACACAGGAGTGGAGAATTTCCAGCTGAGCGCATGGCCTTGTTCACCAGCGAGTACAACGTTGACATTCTCCTTAAGATCGTCAATGTAGCCCAGAGCGAGAGTCTCCTGCTTGTGAACGCGGATCAGACCGTCAACAGTCAAGAACCAGTTGAGATGGGTACTAGTCTTCGGAGTGAGGACCAGCTGAGTCAGTGCATTGGCGCCACCTATACACTATCTTAATATTGAGTCGTATGGTATCTATCTTTTCTTACCTTGGGCATCAATAGCACACTCGCTGCCATAGTTGACGAGAAGGCCGTTGTAGAATCCCCAAAGCTGACGTCTGAAGTCCTTGTAGTCGAGCTTCTTAATTACAAGGCGGGCTTTGTTACCATCCCCATCAACAGCAAGGACAAGATGGTCCTTGCCCTCCAGATCGATTTTGATAAAGAAAGAGGCATTGGCAGGGAAAATAGCGCGACGCACGGTCACAGTTGTGGTGGTCTTGTGAGTAGTCTTTGGCGACTGTTCCTTCTTTTGTGTGATATTAATCACACCAGATACAGCTTGCTGCGCGTCTGATGCGTATTCCTCTTCGGTGAATTCGGCAATGTAGGACTGAAGACCCATTTGATCCTTGGCATTCTCTTCATCGGTAGTGGCCTCAAGCTGGTATCCCAAGGTCGCCTGACGCACAATGCGGAGGTAATAGGTGATAGTGGTAGTCCGTACAATGAGTAAGCCTGTGGAAGAAATGGTGCACTTTTGGTCGGCATGTTCATGCACGTCGACAAGGACCCACCCTTGCGCTATATAAGAAAAGAAAAGAGTCATTCAACATGCATCCTCACAGTTTTTTTTACACTTACATTGAATGTAGACTAAGCGCAGCATATATTTGTAGTTAACCAGATAGCCATCGACGTAAATCCAGAGATAACGCTTGTAGTCTTCTTGCTCGTTAAGCTCGTACAAGCCCACTTGGCCACGCTGCTGGGCAGCAGCCAGGTAGAGGTTCTCGTTGCCAAAGCGGATAAGGAAGCACTTGCTGCGGGGAACGTCTTCATCGGCAGATGTAGGCTGATGCTGGAGAAGCTTGAACCACTTGAAGGCTAGAACGGTAGAAATGGATTTCTTGCCGGCCTCAACAATCTTCACACCTGTCTCGGTCTTGGGCTGCTCAGGGATAAGCGAGGGCACGAGGATCTCCCAACGCTGCTCGCGGCGAGGGCCGGTCTTGGTGTTACCATGGGTCTTCTCCTCCTGGACAAACACATCGATTTTCTTGTGAGTATCCGAGCGCTTAAGCTCCTTTACGGAAAGGACAAAGGAGCGCTTTGCCTTGAGATGAATCAGGCCATCGGCGGTGAATTCCCAGAGCTGCTGCTCAGCGCCGCGGACAGAAGTCTCTTGCTCAGACAGGTGAACATGCTCCCCAGCAACGAGCTTGCTGCCTCGAGTGGCATCGAGGACTAAGATCTCGCCCTTGAGGTTGACAAGATGGCCCCTACGGAAAGACCAGAGCTGGCTTGCATAGTCGGTGCTCTTGATTCGCGTGAGAACAGCATTGACGCCAGATTTGATATCACCCTCAACGTCAAGGACATAGCCATGGAGATCACTCTTAATCAAAAAGAACCCAGCAGGAGGGAAAGCACCGTGGTGGTTCTTGAATCGGACAATCTTTTCAAATCCAGTAGGAATGTAGTCGTTGGTGGAAGTGAAAATATCGGGGCGCGACGAGCGAGATGAACGCGAAGAGTTTGAAGAGCTCGATTGCTTTCGAGTGCGGTCAGTGTGGGCAGTCGAGGTTGCCTTGGAAGCGCCTGAGGCAATAGATTCATCATCGTCCTCCTCCTCGGAATCAGATTCGTCTTCTTCGGAATCAGAGTCTTCGGCACCGGATTCCTCCTCTTCAACGAACTTAAGATCTTGCTCCTCAGTACCTTGGATTTCGCCTTCCTCAGCCGCGGAATCAGCGGCTACAGCTGCGGTAACACCGGCAGCAATGGCAGCGCCAGCGACAGCGGTTGCAGCTTGCTCCTTGGAAGAAGCACGCTTGCCATAAACGGGATAAGAGAAACCCCACTTCATCCAGGGCTTGGCGTTATATGTCACTCGCTGTCTTCCGTCCTCAACGGTCTTTTGGATCTGTAGCTCGGCCAGGCCAACTTGAGCACCGTCCACAGAAGCGCGCTCACCGGCGGCAACGCTGACGACCATACGCTCGTTCGATCGCAGATGGATCTCACCGTCAATACTGAGAGCCCAGAATTGCGACTCGGATTCGGTAGCTTCACGCACATGAAGCTGCGATTTGAGGCCATATTCGACGAGGACACCTGATACAGCTTCAGCATCTAGCGCAAGTCCAGTTTGGACGTTAACGATATGGCCATCCTCGTAGGACCAGTACTGCCACTTATGCTCCTTGAAATTCATAGGTCGCACAGTAACAGCATACTCATCACCGTGAGCGCCTGTTTTTGCTTGACGCTCCACTGTCAAGCCATACCGACTATCGCCATAGTTGACGCGGATAAAGAAATAGCCCTCGGGGAAGACACCCCAGCGCCGCACTACGGTGTACTTTGTCACGCGTTCGTACTCCTCGCGGCTGCCAACCTGGAGAGCGGCTTCACCGATGTCCTCAACCAAGGTATTAGTACGGCTAGGAGTCTTTGCGCCGTAACGAGGCTGCGCGAACGTCCACTGCTGGTACTCTGCTGAAAGCACGCCACGGGGCTGGAGCTGCAGATCAACACCCTCACGGACCTCGTTGTCTTTGGGGTTCAGCACGAGACCAGGACGAGAACGAGGGTGAATGTGGCCCTCGACAGACAGGCCCCACTGCTGGTTCTTGCGGCTGCGCCAGAGGAATTTTTCATGCCATTGAATGACGTTGCAGTCGGCCGAAATCTTACCACCTGCGATGTCGATCACCAACGACGACTCCATGTTCGTAAGGCAGCCATCGTCCTCACAGCGCCACAGCTGACGCTTGTAATCTTTGAGGTTCAGCTTTTGCAACGTGAGACGGGCACCTTCCTTTTTGCTCGTGGTGGTAACGACAAGTGACTTGTCATTCTTGGAACGGATGAAGAACCAGTCGCTAGGGAAAATGCCATACTGCTGCGTGACAAGCTTACGCTGAGATTTGGAGGTGCCTGTGTAGGGTATGATTAGTGATTTATACGCTCAGCATCTATGCATGTGCGGTACCTCTGCGAGAGGCGATCATGAGGATAATAATCTCCCACGAAATTAGGACCAATATTTCTTTCTTGTGCACTTCATTGTAACGACGCTCGAGTTGTCCATAGCGCAAATTCCAGTTGTAATGCGCAGAGCTCTTCTTGTAATCGGTCACTTGAACTTGCCAGCCATCAGTGCTCTTGACAAGGCCAAGACCAAGGTTGGCACGGGTATCAGAAGCGATGACACCATTAGTTTTGAGCGTCCATAGTTGACGTTCGTCTGCCCGCTTATCATCCGAGATAAGTTTGGCTCTCAGCTGCAGGCGATCACCGCTTGTCATGGCATCTGTCAATGGGAGCACTTTTTAGCTTTTCCACGTTGCACGTTACACCAAGTCACCAGAAATACTTACCATGTGCGTGCAGCACCAGACCCGTGGCACAGTGCGTAATATAACCATTAATGAAAGCCCACTTGAACAGCTCGCAATCTGTGTTGGAATCCACCTTGCGCAGCTCGACGAAGGCAGATGCCTCTGGTTTCTCGGGAGCCAAGGCATAGCCATCTTGAGTGGTGATAAAAAAGGAGTCTTGGGGCCATGCTGCAGTATGAACTGCTGGCTTAATTTGTTGGGAGAGTGTCTTATGGCGCCACTCCTCAAGCATAGCTACAGACCAGCGCACAAGGATCTGCATGCTGTTTTCAACTCGAATCTCTGGGATTAAAAGACCCCAGCGGTGCTCCTCCTTGTACGAAGTATGCTGGACGAGAGAAAGCTTGAAGTTGCTTTCGCCATCGGCGTGCGGAGCAAGCGTAAGGGTGGGTTCAGTGCCATGTACAAGGTAGCCATCGATCGAGAGTTTCCAGCGCTGACTCTGAGGACGTGGCTGAATTGGGCCTAGCTTAAGGGTACCACCTTCTTGGAGATCTGTGGATTCGCATTGCAAATGAGTGTAACGGATCTAAAATGCAACGTGCTTGTTTATGATTTACCGTTCACATCAATAGCCAGACCCGTGCCATAATTGACAAGGACACCTGACGCGTACGACCACAGCTGATAATGCCAATGCTCATGACTAAGACGTGTCATGAAGACAGCCTTGGTCTCCTTGTTAACCGAAAGGACAAAAGGACTCTCCTTGGTAGAGCCTTCGACGAAAGAACGGATGAAGAACCAGCTGCTAGGGCACTGGGCGTAGCGGTACGTGATAGCCTTGGCACCTTGTGAGGACTTGATAGCGGCCTTTTGAGCTATATTAAACCTGTATGAGTGACTACCCCGAAGACTACCTGCGCATTACTATACCTTGCTTTTTTTTAAAGACAGGAAGGACAAAATTCCATCGCTGCTCTTTGTGATCGCCTGAGAGTCTATCCGCCAAATAGATACGGGACGAATCAGCCTTCTGAACGGAAAGAACAAGACCACGATTGCATTGCACATGAATAAAGCCTTCCTTGGTGAGACCCCATATCTGGTTTTCAGAGCCATGCTTCTTCTGGTCATAGTGGCAGAGAGCAGTATTTTTCACCAGAGTGCCTAATAAGAAAAATTAAAAATAAGAAATTTGCTGTTATTAGTAGCTGCGTTTTAACATACCTCCACGGACGTCGAGAACAGTATTAGTTGCTTTGTTGATTAAGAAGCCGCTCTTGTGTCTCCACAGCTGACGTGAGTAACTTTGAGTGTTGATTTTTGCAGCAACAATGTCAGTGCCAATTTTGGAGTCCAGGATGGTGAGAGCCAGTCCGGTTTCTTGGCTTTTGACAAAGAACCAGCCCTCAGGGAACTTGCCGGGTTGGTCCTCATGCTTGACGGTATGGGTCTTGAAGATAGGCAAAGCGACGGTGAATTTTTGTTCGTGGTTTTTGCCCTTTTGTTGCACGTGAACGCGTGCACCTTCACGATTCAAACTGAACCAGCTCTCCTTCAGTCCCAGCACCCAAGAGGGATCATGCTTTAAGCAAATCTCATTCTCGTTGGTGAGGGTCCATGTTTGCAGCTTGGGGTCACCAGATGGCTTCTTCTGGCACGCATAAGCATCTTCCTTGAGAGCCTCGACAGAGAGGACGTAATTCGAGTGCTTGTTCACAACTCGGCCGGTCTCAGCATCATAATACCACAGCTGGCTCTCGTAACCCTTCTTGCGTAGGGTGTCAACAGTCAAGTGCCCGCCTTCTTGTGACATGGAGCTGGCTTCGGTACCAATGAATAAACCGGTTTGCTTGGATTTGAGGAAAAAAGCTGTCTCTGGGAAAACACCAGCTGCCAGCTTCTGGCTTGCTTCGTTGTCAAGACTGGGTCCAGCAGAGGAAGCGGACTTAACAGAGCGAGCGTCTGATCGTAGGACAGTGAGTGAGGCGATATTAGCTCGTTTTTGACAAACGTACCATCTTCCTTAATTTGGGTCAACCCCTTGCTCGATGGCTTGCTGCTACCAACAGTGCTAGAGCTCGATGTACGCTGAAGGTTAGAAGTCGAGGATGAGGATGACGACCCAGCCGGTAAGACAAAGTTCCAGTGCTGATCCTTGGAGCGCTTGTCGTCGGCTTGAAGATGAAGATGGAGGCCTTCACGACGTGAGAAGAAGGACTCCTTTATGCCAAGCACCATGTCAGGCTTCTCCTTCAGGCAGATATGACCTTCCGCAGTAAGAGCATAAGACTGCGTAGCACTGCTGCCGTCAAGACGCTTCTGTACGACGACGTCGTTGCCAGCCTTGATGTTGCCTAGTCAAAAAGGGAAAAAAAACATTGAGTGGGCGGGGCTCAAAATCAAGACAAAAGCTGCAACACCAATGGTCGTCCTAGGGGCGCGTTCCCTGAAAAGGGATCATTGGGGCCACAAAGCAATCGGATGCACTCCCGAGGGCGCGAAAAAAAAAATCCATCCCATGACAGCACCTGCCAGCCCGCCTTCCACCCCACTCGCCCATTCAAAACCAAATACCAACAAATAAACTTTAACATACCCTTGGTAATGTCCATCACAAGACCCGTATCCTTGTTGATGAGATGACCTTCATCATCGTGGCGCCATAGCTGGTCGTCGGAATTCGACGTCTTGAGTGTAGCAAGCACGACGAATGCGCCGTCACCTCTCTGCGAGGGTGCGAGCACGTAACCATTTTGGTGCTTGATATAGAACCAATCTGAAGCACATGTGATAGCAGAGAGGACGCAACGGGGTGGTGTGAGCTTATAATGACATCGGCATACAATTCGGTTTCACTCACTCTTCGGGAAAGCTTGCGACATCTTCAAAGAAAGGTAGTATCGTAGAAGGGTATCGCAGGTAGGAGGGGTATGTGTAAAAGCGCTGTTATTTCTCGGCCCTCGATATGAGGATGGGAAGAGAGAAAAGGAGCAACATCGACTGGACGCACAGAACTAGATATTATATGTGAGAGACGCGCGCTCGGTCTCTGTGTCTGTGACGCTGACCTACACGCACAAACAAGGCATTGATCGGCCACTACCCCGAGACTTTTTGACTTTGAGTTTGGACACAGCATATCATGTAGCAGTAGAGGAGTACGCTAGTGGCTTCGCTGGATTAAAAAAAAGCATACCACTGACTTCTTGATTGTGATACATTCGTCTCAGGCTTCCAGGTCTTACAAAGTTCCTAATTTGAGCTACTGATCTGTAGCAGCCTAGGCCGGACGCGGCATCTCAAGCGCAAATGGGTAGCACACGTACTCGGCTTGTACTTCCAGTGTCGATGGTACCACCGTCAAGCTTCTTTTTGCTTAAAATTCACTCGCCTGAACATGCCAAAAACTGTAGTAATGCCGAGATGAAGGAACTTCACGCGATGTATAGTGATTTTTTTTTATTTCTTGCCTTTTTCTTTCATGTGCAAAATGGCTGATCTGTCTAGTCGTCTGCACAAATTTAGCATCGTATAGCACCTATCAAAAATACACTAATTGACGG
Organism: Syncephalastrum contaminatum; assembly: GCA_013461545.1. Classification (NCBI taxonomy): domain Eukaryota; kingdom Fungi; phylum Mucoromycota; class Mucoromycetes; order Mucorales; family Syncephalastraceae; genus Syncephalastrum; species Syncephalastrum contaminatum. The sequence continues at coordinate 14,939 of VAFG01000170.1, forward strand.
CTGATTATATCGTTGCTTCACTATGACGCCTTTGTGCTTCGCGATACAAATGATTTCCTTCTTATGTGAGAGTCCATGGATCGAATGCAAGCTCGATACAAACCATTGGGGTGGTATTATGTCGCGCAATATCTCACTGGCTATAATTAGCCTTCACAGCGCCGGTATTCCGATGTCACAGTTATCCGCCAAATAGCTGACTCCAACTCTATAAGAGAATGCCGAGATACATACATATGCTTGCAGTATTTACCATCGTGTGGCCGGAAAACATTGTTTTCGGGTTTTGTTTACTATACTTTACAGCAAGTACATATACATGAGAACCAATCCAGTCGATCTGCATGCCATAAAGATCACAAACGACTAGGGTATTATACGTACGCGGTATCTCGTGTTACAAAGGAAGAAGCTTCTGAACGCGGCAGCAGCCCACCGCCTTGAAAAAAAAAAAAAAAAAAAAAAAAC
>VAFG01000170.1:15617-26542 GCA_013461545.1 Syncephalastrum contaminatum
GAAATTCGCCACATAAAACCATAAAAGAACTCTCAACGTTAGAGAGAGCACCCGAGCGCCTTCCCGTTACTTAATCAACATTCCTGCATGTGCTTCTTTGTCTCGAACTGTAAAATGATTCTCCGAACTGTACAAACACTATGGAAGATGTCCTTTTCAAAGCTGAATCCTTCCAACTAATTTTTATTAAATTACAGCGTCTTGTTCCACTACATGTCTTAGTTGAGCAAGTAGATGATCGCTACTGCTTTTGGCTTGTAGACACTGTATTTTCGACTATCATTCACGCTCACGATGTACATGTGACACGGCTTTAGAAGCGCCGCCGTTATAACACCGTAGCGCGACGCCCACAGGGGGGCAGGGGCTACACGCCACCTCTTGAATGCTTCTCAAAGATGTGCACGGTCTGGTTCCACGGGTATAGCTTCCAAAGTGCCTAGCACGTGAGATGGCCAGGCTGCATATGGTTTAAAATGCGCTTCGCACAATTGTCGCATTTATGGACCTTCCAAGAAGAATGTGGAGGCGTCGCCTTAGCTCGCCCTACTAATAAAATCTTAAAGATGGCTCTATACTATTTCAGGGAAAAACTTTCCCGACGAGTCTGTTTCACCCACCCTAATGATATCCCTGCAACCTCTGTCAGTCTATGCTGCCATTAATTGGAGCAAACCTTCTCGAAGAACATACGACACTCAAACTTGCAATGTCAAAACCTTTAGAAACCCCGTCTGCTGCAGCATGAAGGATTCTCCGGAATTCTCCGCAAGAGTTGAAAGGTCCCTGCTCCCTGCGGCATGTAGCACCTGCGGTTACGTTTTGAGATATCTGAAACAAATACGTACCCAGATACTGGTAGCGATGTCTCAAATGGATACATGGAAATCTAATCGTCTCTGAGAGCATATTACGATGTAATACAATGATTAACTTTTATATACACGCGCACTCCCATAATAGCTCGACGTGTTTTGTCGCCTGATATCGGTAATATGCAATAACAGTTTCATCTTATAATCGTATTTAGATGAAGAGCAGCGGTTTGATACGCGTAATTCTGTAATGACCAGTATTATAATAACGCATATACCAACCAGTGGCTCATTTAAGCTTCGTCGGGTGTTAAAGGTGTCGACATGTAGCGACTTGACACCCTAAGTAATTGAAAGCAGGAATTTTTCAGCGCAAATGGTTTAGTGTATCATGTTTTTAGACTAAGTATTACTATATTAATATAATAGTGGTCAGCGATCGAGCCTTGCAACAAACACACATGCCGCTTCCATGACGCAAATGTCGAGCAATGTTTATGTATGCAGTAGTACGCGCCGATAACAATGCGACACGAATGCTCCTGAGAGATTTTTTTTTTTGAAACAAGTGCAAGAACCAACAAGCATGCTTGGAAACATATTGTAAAGCAGAGGGCGGCTACGGTCTCCAATTACAGCAAACTCTACAGGCTGTATTTGTTGCGCAATTGTACTCTTGAATGAGCTACCTTGCCCCTCCGACTAAGGGTGTTGTGACACAGGTACTCACCCGGCTTTTTATTCAAGCTTGTTCTGATGCAACACGATGAGCGGTATCCTCCGCCCTGTCCCAGTAACATGGCGCCGTAGCCTCTTCCCATTCCTGTCGGCGCACCGGACCCTTTCCGCCATTTTTGTTCTCGAAGGTTTCGGATAATCGCTTGCAGCCAAGTCTCGGTTCTCGGCTGGTATATACGCTTGTGAAAGCCTGATAAAAGTAGGCGAATTCCCCTTTGTGTGAATTTTATTTGGTTTTTTTCGGTAGTACGTTTGTGAAAGTGGCTCGATGAGTTGAGTGACGACCTCTCATCCATAATGCCAACCATTGTATGCGGCGATTACCAGAGGCTGATTTAATAGACTGATGAGGCTATGCTTCGTGCAATTACTAGTATTACTAGGCATATTTTATAGCATTCTCTCTTTGTGGTGACAACGTTCACCTCTGCTGCGATGGTACAGAAAATATATTGCATCTCAGTTGATATATATGTGTATCGGTGCTTCTATTGATACAACTGTCTAGCATGGAAATATCTTGATATACTGCATCATAATGCAGCAAAGATAATAGCTTTGCCTTCCATGCAAAAGCGGAACCTTTTCTGAGTACCATGGTCAATCAGGGACGATATTTTTAAAGACAGATACCATCGAACCAATGGGAATAGAGGAGTCACCATCTGAGGAGGACAACAAAAAAAGAAAACAATCAATTTCTCCTTCTAACTGTTGCGAGTCAATCATGTCTTCTTACTCATCTTACCGTAACTCCTCGCGTGATCGCAACGGATCAAGCTACTCTGGTGGAAGAAGCAGCAGCAAAGGCTATGGAGATAGCCACTCTTCTCGTGGCGGCTCTTACCGTGACCATCGTGACTCTTCTCCTAGAAGATCCAGCAGAGGGTAAATATATAAATCTTTCATTCCAACTTTGTGTTGCTTATTGTTTTCCTCTATAATCAGTAATGATTATCGCTCCTCCTCTCATCGCGAAGATCGGGGCTACAGCTCCTATCGATCCTCGAACGATTCTTACCGTGATTCGTACCGTGATTCGTATTCCCGAGGTGGCAGCGGCGGCGGCTATGGCGGTAGCGGCGGCGGCTATGGCGGTGGAGGCTACGGCGGTGGCGGTGGCGGTGGCTACGGTGGTGGTGACCGTATGGGCCAGCTCGGCGCTGGTCTCAGAGACATCCAGTGGGATCAAATGACTCTTCCTCGTTTTGAAAAGAACTTCTACTCGGAGCATCCCGCAGTTGCTGCTCGCTCGCAGCAGGAAACCGATCAGATCAGAGCAGCTGCTAACATGACTGTTGTTGGCCACGACGTTCCCAAGCCCTTGCGCTCTTTTGAAGAGGCAAACTTCCCCAATTACGTCATGTCAGAGCTCACCAATCTCGGTTTCTCTGCCCCTACCCCTATCCAGTGCCAAGGCTGGCCTATGGCCTTGAGTGGTCGTGACGTGGTCGGTGTTGCCGAAACTGGCTCTGGTAAAACATTAGCCTACACGCTTCCTGGTATTGTCCACATCAACGCTCAGCCTTTGCTTGAACCGGGCGATGGCCCTATTGTTTTGGTTCTTGCACCTACTCGCGAGCTGGCTGTTCAGATTCAACAGGAATGCACCAAGTTTGGCCATAGCTCGCGCATCAAGAATACCTGTCTTTATGGCGGCACCCCTAAGGGTCCTCAGATTCGTGAGCTTCAACGAGGTATGTGACTTTATTAGAAAGAAAGAATAAGGAAATATGTATCTAATGCCGTTACTTTACAGGTGTTGAAATTTGCATTGCTACTCCTGGTCGTCTGATTGATATGCTGGAAGCTGGCAAGACCAATCTTCGTCGTGTCACCTATCTCGTTCTCGATGAGGCTGATCGTATGCTCGATATGGGTTTCGAACCTCAGATTCGCAAGATTGTGAATCAAATTCGTCCTGACAGACAAACACTCATGTGGAGTGCCACCTGGCCCAAGAGTGTTCAACAGCTTGCTGAGACTTATCTGAAAGATTACATCCAAGTTAACATTGGCTCGCTTTCTCTGTCTGCTTCGAAAAATGTCACTCAGGTCGTTGAGATTTGCGCCGAGGCCGAAAAGCGCGGAAAGTACGTCGATACATGGCAAATCAAAAACATTTATACTCATCTACTTATGTCTAGGCTTATTACTCATTTGGAGCGCATCATGGAAGAAAGAGAAAATGAGCGAAAGACTCTTATTTTCACGAGCACGAAGCGCACTGCTGATGAGATTACGCGCTACTTGCGACAAGACGGTTTCCCTGCGCTGGCGATTCATGGTGATAAGCAGCAAAACGAGCGTGATTGGGTCTTGAACCAATTCAGAACGGGTGGTCATCCAATCATGGTTGCGACGGACGTTGCCTCGCGCGGTATTGGTAAGTTTGAGGATTGGTAAACAAAACACTCTCGTGTATGCGCGCGCCTTTGCGCTCGCTTCCCTTAGGAGTCCCGGTCATGCATATTTCTCGACGCAGTATTCTTGCGATATTGAGGAGATTTGATTTACGTTGGCGTAAGCCTGACAGGGATGTTTATCGTGTGTCATTCTTGATCGACGGGCACGCGTTCCTTTCTTGCGCTGACGTATACTCTCTTTGCATGCTTGGGACTCATAAAATGTAGGGGAAGAGGTGTTTGTTCTTTCGATTGAACTTTACTGACTTCTATCATAGATGTTAAGGATGTTAAGTTCGTCATCAACTATGACTTCCCTACCAACATTGAGGACTATGTACATCGCGTCGGTCGTACTGGCCGTGGTGGACGCACTGGTTCGTCGATCACTTTCTTTACAACGGACAACGCTCGCCAAGCCCGTGATCTCGTCAACATTCTACGCGAAACAGACCAGAACATCGATCCTCGTCTGCAGTTGATGTCCGAAACTTCCGGTGGCCGCGGTGGCGGTCGCGGTGGTGGTCGCGGTGGTGGAGGTTACCGTGGACGTGGTGGCGGCCGCGGTGGCTATGGTGGGGGTGGCTACGGCGGCGGCTACGGCGGCGGTAGCGGCGGTGGTTATGGCGGCGGTGGCTACGGTGGTGGTGGCTACGGCGGCGGCTACGGCGGCGGTAGCGGCGGTGGTTATGGCAGTAGATTCTAATTGCTTTTCCCTTTTTCCTTTTGCTCGATTCGCTTCTATTTCCTCCTGAATTCCTTTTGATCATTTTTTTTCCTTTCAACAAATGCACCCAAAACCATAACAATGTTGCGGCGATACACAATTTCTAGAGCATACAAAATACATAAGATTGCGCATCCCACACATGAAATAAAACAAAGTATATCAGTAAATTGTATTGTTCTTGGGGTGAAAGTATTAGATCGATGTATGTTTTTCAGGTAACACTTCTCATCGGGCATTAGTGTTCATGTTAATAATAGCGTAGTTTATATGCAAGTTGCCGTTGCTGGAGAGAAATATGGCAATGGAGAGCAGCTGTTCTCCTCGCGACAATTATTATACTGTGTAGAGAGTTGTGTAAAGAACAAAGGCCCTTTCTGTGGCAATGATTGGGTGTCAATGGATAGGTTTGGTCGCATACGCCGTTCGTGCTTTGGCTCCACGCCATCCATGAATGCAGGCGTCCGGCGGCATCCGTTGGGTATACTTGAGAAATCCAGTGGCCGTATAAACGGTCTCTTGGAAACGATTTGTGTCGACTGTTGTGAGGAGGCTAGTTTTCTTGGTGGTCGCTGTGGTTCGCTGCACTGCAGCACTTGATCGCGTGCTTGGCAAGCAGCAGTAAAATGGCGTTGCACGTAAAGATGTGACCGGTCGTATTCGACCCCACTGTAGGTGTATAAGATAGTATCTCCTTCCACACTGAAGTGTACAGATTTCTTTGGTGAATGCATGGTGGTATACTTTGAAGAGTTAGAATGGAGAGCTGAACAAGAAGGGTGGGTATTTATGCAGCTAAGCAAGAGTCAAAAATAGGACAACTGGACCTCGGCTTTTTTTGTGTCCGGCCCCCTGAGAGGATGGCATCTCAAGCCACGGTTTGTTTCTAATTATAGATTGTGGCTAGAATCAATTCGCCGATCTCCTCGGTGCGTTGTACCTCGCGAATCGCAGCAATTATGCCAAGGGTTCTTGTATGCTTGGCCCTGACGCATTCCCCCTTAAAATCGGTTAAACGTGTGTTGCATCAGCACTTCCACGCTCTTTTTTTTCGAAATTTCGGTACAGCATATCCTTATACTTACTAGCGCTTCGGTCTTCTGGCTTATAAAGCTAAACTTTTAGCTATACAACATCATGCGTAGACCAATGTTTGTCATATGACCTGTATGAATAGCTTCCGTACTACGTATCATTAGAAAAGAAAAAAAAAGACTGAGGAGCAATCCTTGGCAATTTCCATGAGCCAAGTATCGCATTGAGAAGCGGCCACAATTAGCCAGCGTTACTATTTTAGAATTAAAGAAGGATAAAATGCTTTGACGACGATTGTATATTTGAATGCAAAGAGTTTATGTGTGCTGGTTTTTTTATGATTTACGATTAATGCCATGGCTGCTTCCATATAACGTTTCGCATGGTATCACGCACTTCCTTTCGGATAGCTTTCGCTTTAATCGAAGGAGCTACCTCCATCGTCCTTTACTATGAGGAAAGCTAGTTATTCCATCTTAGTCATTTCTCAATAGTATTAAGAATGCTTTTTTTTTTGGGGGCAGACTGAGCAAGACGCAAAGGCAGTGGTTACAGGCTCTTTTTCCCGGTGCTCTTAGTCTGCCAGTATGAAGGCGGGAAAAGAAAAAATTTTCACGCGGAGCTCTGCTACTCCCCTTGTCTTTCCTTTTACATATCATTTATTTTGACTGAATGCTTTGGTTGTGTATGTAGCAAACATCGTTGAGCGAACAAGCCGTAAAAGCTATATCCACTAGTAATTGACGAGTGCAAGCCCATCTTTTTGGAGGGAATCGCCCGGTAGCTATGGGTCAAAAAACCGGTACTGTTTCCAAATTATTAGATAAGTACCGTTCATATGTATTTATCTTATCAACTTATCTTCCGCAATGACAAGGACACCAACTTGTGGCTGCACAACTTCCTTTATATCGCTCAAGAGATTCGCAATTTAATTCTTCGTCCTTCAGACTTCTGTGGTAACTCAGGTCTACATTTATTTTACTCACACGCTCAAGGCTGCCAACAGAAAACTAGTTGTTTGTGCAAAAGATAGTAGTGACATCTAATTGTATAGTCTACCACTACAAACAGAAAGAGAGACGGTGAAGCCTTCTACGGCCGATATAAATGAACACGATATGTCAATGGAGTGAGTTTGTAAATAGTAAATATGAGAAATCAATCAGAACGTACTATATCTCTCACTCTTCTGCTATCCTCTTTAATCGAATGAGAATAATTGTGACTATACTGTAGCATCCAGCAAGTATACATAAACCAGAATTTCCGGTAATCACGCGCAACAAAAAGTTAAGCAATGTACTCAGTCCTGATAGTCTATAACTACCGGCACTGATTTTGATTGTTCGCCTATATTGTCCGCGTCTCAACGTCCTTTACATATATGTATATTCTCATTAGTTATAGATAAAATCGGCCATGTGAATTGACTGGCTAGGCATTCAGTATAGATGTAACAAACCGAGAAATATTGACATGCTGACCCTTCACAGTATTTTGCCTAAAGCCATCTGAGGTGGCAGGATATACTGGCACATGAGTAACAGCTCCTTTGAAGCGTAAATACATGTCACCACCTGCATTACTGTACATATATATATATATACTGTTACGAAAATATGGCTGGCTATAGCGTGACATGATTGTCCAATATAAATAAACAAAAGTATATTCCTTTATATGCAAACCAATGTCGCGTTAAGAACTGAATGCATTACACGATAAAACCATAGACCTTTGAGACATACCTTCACTCCGTGTTCCAATAAAAATGCAATGGAAACCCCTGGTAAAGGATGAAGCTGCATTCCCACTCTATTCTGAAGCAGTCCTTTAACAGCTGGTTTGAAAGCATTCGATCTAAACAAAGCAAAGATGGTCATCGTCAGACGAACGTGTTATGATAAGTAGTACTCAGCATAACTTCAGTCAAACTCCACCACGAATTATCCTCCTCCGTCCTCTGTTGTCTCTATCGTGTCTGCTTCTTCCCGTGTATCACTATTGCTTCTACTTGAGTATAAATACTCAAGTTAAACAAAAAATATATGTTTCTTTTCTTTCGATACTTCTCGCTTGGACTTAATCAAAAAGAGACAGAAGTATTTCGAGAAACCAAAAAGAAGAAATCCAATGTTTTCGAAAGAACGACAGCTGCAGGACTCGAACCTGCGCGGGCATAGCCCATAAGATTTCGAGTCTTACGCCTTAACCGCTCGGCCAAGCTGTCCTTGCTATATTTAGAAGATAGCAAGATTACTATTTTCTATTATTTTTGTTCCCACAAACCATAATATATTATACACAATAAAGTAATTATAAATAAAACATACACAAGATGTATATTCATAGAGTTCATAGTCATATTTGTCTTGGAACTCAAAAAAAATGTCTATAGTAGACCAGAAAGAGAGTTAGAAATTAAGAGATGAACTGCTTTCATTCGAGATTCTTATAAGCAATCCAGATGTTTTTAATTGCTGGAGTTGCTAGTTGCTGAGTGGCCTGACAATTTGACGTGCTGTATCCTTTTCGTGCCTTTTGCTTCCAACAAGGCAAAACAGCATTATTATAATATATTCTATTCCATTCAAGTAAATATACTTGTATATGTACGTGCCTTCGTATAAAGTGAAAAAAAAAAGAATTGCCAGCTCATTGCTTGGGTGCCAAGGTAAATCCCACACAATTCTAAAATTCAGAATGTTACTGCGTCTACGTTTAATTTCAAAGTACCAACAAGGCTCATCAGCCGAAGAGCATAATGCGGTGCCAGTATCGCGTGACTACAGCCTATATGTACCAATTGTAGTCTGTAGATTGATCGACCTCAATCGGCATGGAGATGTATTCACAAACCGGGGCCCGCTTATCATGAGCAGTGAAAACACGTCTAATACAAGGCACAGTATCATCATATTATAATATTTACTTGGAAAGATGGAATGGACAATGCAAGTTGTACAGAAAATGGAATGGATATACAAGAAATACGAGGACAGAAAGCGAGGATAATGAAAAGTACCAGGATCGTCTATGATATAATAAAATTAGATATCTATGTGCCAAAGGAATTACAAGCGGGTCTTCTCATCACGGCGCTGTGATTCATTGTATCTTTCTGCAGCGTATACGCCGCCTAGGACCAGCCCAAGCTTCCAGAGACGACCCCACCAGGTTTCGAAACGGGATGGGTCAAAACGTGCTGGATCATGTTCATCACCGCCCGCATGACCAGCCGCTCGTCGTCGTTCCGCTGCTTGAGACATTCGTGTCCGCCGTCGACGTTCCTCCGCCTCGTAGTATCTCGTAAAGTGCTCGCGATGCACGTGAGCTGAGCTGCCTCCTTTCATGCCTTCTGCCTGAGCACGCGCACTGGCAGAACCTGTCTGTTGCTGCTGTCTTCGAGCCCGTCCATGCCATGCCTGCGAAGGACCAGTTCGGAAGGCAGCACTGTAAGCACTATAGGCGGACTGAGAGGGTGATGATGCACCGTAGCTCGTACCGCCCGCTTCTTCTTTATCGTATTCTGATTTGCGGGCTTCATTGCCTAGGATGGCATACGCTTCGTTGATCTCGAGGAAAAGCTTATGTGCTTCCGAGTTGTTTGGGTTGAGGTCGGGATGGTACTGCTTCGAAAGTCGGTAGTAGTGTTTCTTGATTGTCTTTTTGTCTGCATTCCGTTTGACATTGAGGACATCGTAAGGACTCCGTTGCTTCCACGCAGAAGAAGTGGAATGGAAGCAGCGTTTGAACATGACGCAAACGAAACGAAAGAGAGTTCCTGCTGAATTAATTTTCGGGAGAAAGAAAAAAAGAAAAAAAATGTCAGCTCGCATATTATGAATACATATGATCTTTGGCTGGTGCTCTCTATTATCTCTGATATAGACTATCGTGCTCTATTTCATAGTATGTCCGTATCAGCTACAGCTGAGTAGCACTTCCTTAGTCCATATTAATGTAATAGTATATCAATGCTATATATATTCGTATTATAGACAGATGGCTTAAAGAGCCATCCAAAGAAGGGCATAGCACTAGCACGCAAAAAGCCTCGGTAGTTAGACTTGGAAATAAAGCAAGATAGTATGAAGGGTAGATACGGTCATCCTTTTTGAAATACGTGTAAAGGAATCATCCCCTGGTATCAAAAGATTCGAGCGGGTGACTGTGGTGCTTCAAATACTACTACTTTTTTGATTTTTTATCTTTTGACACATGGCCGACAACAATACGGACAATGGACGTCAGGACGACACACCCAACGTGTCCATCAAGGATATGAAGAAGTTTGAACGGTGGCGGAAATCACTGCAATACCTGACTGGACTTGGCATGTCAAAAGAAGAGCAGACTGAATTCAGAAAGGCGCTGGACGTCGAGATCGAATCGTATCAATGCAACCAATGCGAGAATTGGCGTGACAATCTCATGAAGAACAGTAAGTACTTCTATAACAAAGCAATATAAACTTGTATTGAACGTCATTGTTCTATAGGTCCACCTGTACGCTTTATGGCTGAACACCTTGAAAAAGTAGGACGACCCATCTCGCGAGACGACTTTTTGTGTGCACCCTGCGACGAGACGCGGTCGGGCGGGTTCTCGCCGGAGCATGGTATTCTCTTGTGCCAGAACCGGACCAACTCAAAGACACATCAGGAACACACGATGGTCCATGAAATGATTCACATGTACGACCACCACCGCTTCAAAGTCGACTGGCTCAACCTTCGTCACCACGCCTGCTCAGAAGTACGAGCCGCTTCTCTCTCCGGTGACTGCAACTGGTCTCGCGAGTTCCAGCGTGGTTTCTACACGTTCACCAAACAACACCAGACCTGTGTCCGTCGTCGCGCCATCCTTTCCGTCCAAGAAAACCCCTCTTGCCACTCGCGGGAGGAGGCTGAGCGTGCCGTCGCTAGCGTCTTTAATTCCTGCTTTGCCGACACACGACCCTTTGACGAAATCTACTGATAGTCCGTTCTTTTCCCTTTTCTCTTACGCTCTTATGTCTCTTGACAGCCATGTTATAAATAGAACACGCATTTTTTTTTTGTTATTTCTTGGCCAAGTGTGTGTCATGAGCCAGGAACATCTAAAAAAGGCAAATAGAAACCAATGCTCAATGTTGTGCAACGTCATTCACAGGGATTACCCTATAAAAGCTTTCTGCCTTTTTTTTTTTTTTTTTTTTGC
>VAFG01000170.1:36331-50316 GCA_013461545.1 Syncephalastrum contaminatum
AGCTGGTGCGCTTACCAGACTTTCTCGGTAGAGGTGCATAGAGCAGAACTTACTTAACCTGTACGGCCTGACCGTCCTTCTCTGCAACTGGTCTGCAAAATCAAGACTACCAACTTTTTGCGATCACGTGAAAAAGAGATAGAAATGCTGCGAATAAGTTCGTCATGTAAGAGCGAAACGCAGTATGATTTATAGCAATACTCATCGTTTCATTGCTAGCCAAATGTCATACGTCTCATACACTACGAGGAAACGCACAACAAGGAATACTTTATCACGCCATTGTAATCTGTGGATGCAAGTGCGTCTGAGAGACCCTACTCACCTTTCTACTCTCTTACCATAGGGCTGCGGGTGGGACGCTTCAGGAACGAATGGATGAGGCGAAGCAGTCCGAACTAAGCAAGACATGCCCCGAATCAATCCTTTTTATCTTTTACCAGATCTTGTTCGGGTTGAACGTAAGTAAACGGATAACCCTTGCCAACGTAGGATGTATTATGCTGACATTTGACTATCTGATGAAAGCATTTACATAGTCTCAAGCCGCTAATTATCCATGGAGGTATGTTGTGTATGGGTTTCTTTTCGCGAATAATAACTAATAACTATGAGCAGATATAAAGGTAAGGAATTGAAGCGAAAAGTAAGTATTGTGCATTTACTCGAAATAGCCAGCAAATATTCTTCTTTCCGGGAACAGTGACTTCCCACATGTCGTCGTAGGAGATCTCGGTGTCTCTGTACCAAAGGACGAGGCGGAGCATCTATATGCCTGCGGTTCTACTGCGTGCGTATCTCTAGCTCTCCACTTTATGATATGACTGACCGTGCGTATTAGCTATCACTCGCCCGAGCGTATCGACCCGAGCTTCGGACCATTGGATGAAAAATGCGATGTCTGGTCAGCGGGTGTGATCCTTTACCAGATGATTACCAGTCACTACCCCTTTGGTCACGGCTCGCCGGCTAGGCTCAAGCGACGCATTTTGGAGCGGGAGCCTCCCTTCCACGGGTCTATCTGGTCACAAATTGACAGCAGTACGTCTGATTTAATACCATTGGATAACAAAGGCTCTAATTATGCATGTACGAGCTAGTTCGCGCTATGAGCCAAAGTCTGTTACAAAAGAACCCAACAGAACGGCCCACTGTACGAGAGGCGGTACGACACGATTGTTTCTGGCTTATTGGCGACGTACAAGGCAAGCATGTTCGTGTCATTGAAAGAGATATCAAGGAGAAGGAGCTGTGGGAAAGTTGGGATGATGAGTACACTCTGCGCAAATGGGATACCGTCTTGGAGGATGTAGAAGGCACCCGAGCCGAATACCGAAAATTGCATCCTAATGTCCAGCCCGACGCTGAGCCACTTAAGTTTGCGAACGGCGAAAACCAGATTTAACGGGGACAAATTTCCTTGCATAACCAGGGAGAATTCTCTGTTCTAGGTAGTGTAGCATAGCGATGTAAATGATGTGAATGCTGATATGGTTATGTACATATCTATATGTGCGTCTCTTCCAGTACGAAGCAAGCGTATTATGCAAATATAATGCCATATTTCTCGCAGTTACGTTAGTGCGATACTATGTAGACAGCAAAAATGGCGCGATAACCCATCGAACGCATATGGCACTTAAAAAACATAGGTGGTCCGTCTAGGAATAACTGATACATCACTGTATATGTCAATGACCCTTTCTTTCTCTTTTGCCCTTATTTCGAATAGGACTTATGTCTAGGTCAATCCCTTGCTGTAGCTTACTCCCGCCCGATCGGATCAGTAAAAGCCGAGCTGTCCAGTACAAATGACGATGCTTTTATGGGGTATACCAGCGGTTGGCTTTTGTGTATTTCAAAAGAAAGGCCCCATCTTCATTATGGCGGTGCATGTACAACAACTCGGCTTTTGAGTAAAATTACAATATTCGATATCCGCAATGTAGCGTAAGTAATACCTGATGGATGCTATTTACACAATTTATGACCTGAGCGACTTGTTATTTGTAAATAGCTTTTGTCGGCAATGATGCAAGATGTACCGAGAGTTACAATATCTCGTTATGACTACGAGGAGCCATTCAGGGTACGCAGGAGCGATTGTGAAACGGAACACATGTATGCAAATAGAAGCTCTGGGCCCGCTGGGATCACGCATATAGTTCGACCGGCAGGTTATTATATCAGGAACCCTAGAAGCTACAGACCAGGGTTGCAAGCTTTTATGTATCAAGACCTAAATGAAGAATACATCCTCCTTGCGAATGGTGAAAAGTAACTCCATACACTTTTTCATTTCCGCCTGCCATACCTAGAGTAAGGGCTGAGAAGCGACTAATCTCGGATCTCGTGCAAGCTGGTGATAATGTTGCTGCTATCCAATATGTTAACAAGATTATAAGTATCATCTTTTACATAATCACTCAAACAGCAATGAAACGGTGGTTATCAATAATAGCTTGATTTTGGCATTTCACAGTCAAGGTATTAGTCAAGGCAGGAACCCCGCGATGTACAAATGGCCCGTGCGCGCAGACGGTATATCTGGGAGCGGGCCAATAAAAGAAGCCAATAAAAACAGAGATAAAAAAATATACACAGAGTGGCAGGCACTATTTCTCTAAACTCGGATAGCCCGCTTTCTTCCTTTTCTTTTTCACTCAGACTCACTTCATTCCACAAGCAAACACCTCTCCCCAATCATGAGTGAATCGCGTTGGCTGTTGATTAAGGCCGATAAGGCTGTCCTGTCCCCCGAGACCAAGCCCGGCCCTGCCGTTGTTCTTGTTGATCGCACTACAGGCAAGATTGAACAAGTCGCGACTGGTCCCGACGCAAAGGTCGACGACAAGCAGGACGTTCAAGTCATTGAGCTCTCGAACGGCCAGGTGCTCATGGCTGGTTTGGTCGATGCCCACGGTACGTCGTATACGGAATATGAAACAGATTAGTTTTTCTAAACCATGTTTTTGATATTTTTGCTTCTCAGTTCACCTGAACGAGCCTGGACGTACCGACTGGGAAGGTTTCGAGACGGGCACCAAGGCTGCAGCGGCTGGTGGTATTACGACTGTTATCGACATGCCCTTGAATGCCATTCCTCCTACCACGACTGTAGCTAACCTCAAGACCAAGTTGGATGCTGCTCAGGGTCAGTGCCACGTCGACGTCGGTTTCTGGGGTGGTGTCATTCCAGACAACGCCAAGGATTTGCCCGGCCTCATGGAGGAGGGCGTCCGTGGCTTCAAGTGTTTCCTCATCGAGAGCGGTGTCGATGAGTTCCCTTGTGTGAACGAGGCTCAGGTTCGCGAGGCCATGGACAAGATGGTTGGCTCCGACAAGGTGCTGCTATTCCACGCTGAAATGGAGGGAGGCTGTTGCAACGGCAACGGAAAGCAGCATGAGGAGAGCCACCTGGACAGCCGTACCTATGCAAGCTTCCTCAACTCTCGCCCTCAAAGCCTCGAGACGAACGCTATCGAGATGATCATCCGCTTGACCCGCGAGTACCACCAGCAGGGCAAGAGCGTGCGCACTCATATCGTCCATCTTTCGGCCTCGGACGCCATTCCTGCTATCCAGGCCGCCAAGAAGGAGGGCCTGCCCCTCACCGTCGAGACCTGCTTCCATTACCTTAACTTTTCCGCCGAATCCATTGAGGATGGTGCCACTCACTTCAAGTGCTGCCCGCCCATTCGCGAATCATCTAACCGCGAGAAGCTCTGGCAGGCTCTGCTCGATGGCACTATCGATTACGTCGTCAGTGACCACTCGCCTTGCACGGCCAACCTCAAGGATCTCGAGAAGGGTGATTTCGGTACCGCTTGGGGCGGTATCGCTTCCGTTCAATTTGGCCTGCCCGTTCTGTGGACCGAGGGTCGTACCCGAGGTGTCACGTAAGTGCTACTAACGCTAAAGAGGAATATCATGGGGCTGACATTTTATAAGGCTGCAAATGCTCGCCAAATGGCTTTGCCAAGTGCCCGCTCAGCAGACCCGTATCAGTGACAAGAAGGGTCAAATCGCTGTTGGCTATGACGGTGACTTTGTGATCTGGCGTCCTGAGACTCCCTACGAGGTCAAGGTTGAAGACATTCACTTTAAGAACAAACTCTCGCCCTACGTCGGTCACGCGCTGTATGGTGAAGTGGATCAAACCATCCTGCGTGGTCGTGTCGTCTTTGACAAGCAGTCCTCGAAGCTCTTTGCCCCTGTTCCTGCTGGTCAGCCTCTGCTCAAGTAAATCTAGATAACCATACCCGGTGTTGGAGCGCATTGTGGTAGATGTATATAAAAGTGATATTTCCCAGCAATCTGTCTTGTTTTAGCCGTAGAATTGGATGTATTCTCATAATTGACCGACACGCAAAAGTTAAATTTACTCTGGACAAGTCATTTTTTGTTAAACTCGTTTCTACATGCACGTTTTCGATAGAGTAGATTCCCGGGATGCTCTTGGTCAAAGGGAAGGCCTATCAGTCATCATGAAGCGATACTTCTATCTGCCTAATACAGCAATACTATGAAAATGAACTTGACTCTACTGGAGTAGTAGGCTCTCTGGAAGAGAAACTATACCGCCAGGAAGTCTTCATACTCTTCCAATGGCAAAAATGGCTTTACGATGCATCTGTAGATGCTTCTATGCATTATTTGGATAGTATTACGATCAGCTCTGTATGCGTTGAATCCCTGCTTGAAAAATACATGAAATATAGAAACCCGAAAATATCATTCTCCAAAGCTGGCTCTAATAAAGACGGAAAAAGCGTGCTCGCACCATACTCTTTGTTGGTGCCGCATTCAAGTTATGAGATCCCACATGACGGTTATCCGCGGTTATCTATATTCTTTGTCTTCAAAAAAGAAAAGAAATAGCAAGCTTAGAGACTCACGTTTGAACTGGACCCATAGATACAACAATCCACAGTAGATTTTTGGAAATGATGTACTTGCATGACGGAAAAATTTTATGGTCGAGGATCTTAAAGGGCATACACTACATACAAAGGGTTACGCAAGACAGTAAAAAAGCTGTATAACGAGCATAGACAAAACACATATACATATGACTGTGTTGATCAAAATATAAATAGATACAGCGCACTGATAGGCTAGCTTGTTTACGTTTCTGTTGTTCTTTCTTAATATATGCTCATGCCTGCATAGAGCAAATATAATGGCTATTATGTTTCTTTATTCCAACCCTTTTATTTAAATGAAGCATGACCGGGTAAAACATCATTCGCGCTTGTTCACGCTTCGGCCTTCACTCCTATGGCGACTCTGTATATCATCCCCCCACACGTTTCCAAGTGTACCTCGGCAAGACTATCATGACGGTCGCCGCCTATCCTCAGCACCTCTAGCACCCCCTGTTCCTGTGAAAAGCAGTCTACGACAGAACGTCAAGAAACAGCGGCGATTGACTCCCATGGTTCCCATGGTTTCTTTCTTTCAGCCAGTTAACAATATCCCCGAAAACGAGCGAAGGATTCAGGACATTCGAAGCCTGCGTCAGGAAATCGTGCCGCTCCGCGAGAAAGTGCTGTCCGCACTCGGAGAAGTACGCTTTTTGGCCGAGCAGCTTGCCGAATCCGAGCGCGGTGCCAAGGTATTTCAGCAACAATGCGTCCAGACAAGAGACCAGTTGGGTATCTTTGTTATTGAAAATAAGGTGCTCCGACGCGACCTTGAACGCGTCGAGGTGGCATTACACGAGTCCGAAAACTTGCGACGCCAATGTAGACGGCGTTTTGCATTTTCCTTCTCCAACAGCTCCGGCGACACAGATGCCTTTGGCAAGGCAACCATATTCCAAAGTCAAGCACTCCCGAAAATCGAGGTCTGCCTACCAATATTAAGCAACTTCTTAAAAGGCTGTGATTCCGTCTATAGAAACCCATGTATTTCCTTCGCAGAAAACAATCTACTTGATTATTTTGTCAAAATGAAGCGCCTTCGAAAGCTATCTATAAAGCAAATGCACACTGGATAACGATTGTTTCGAATTCATCCTTTCTTTTCATATCAATATCTGTATGCTGCTGGGGTGAATAAGGTCCCGATTTTCTTATTTAAATGTTGGAAAATGCAGCGCATACATTTTATACCTCAAATGTGTTTCAATTATGATGCATATATGAATTGGTTGTAAATGATATGGAGATGAATGATGGAGGAGAGAAAGGCACACATTGTCCTATGCTACATACAAATCTCCCTCCTTAAAGCCTATGCTTTTGCTCCTACACGACATGCAGTTAATGGTGTACCTTTAACGATGATGATACGCGCGTACTAATAGCGGAGAAGCAGCAGCGACGCAAGGTAACACCAGGATTGAATAACCGAGAGAATATAATTCATTTACTAAATGAGATCCGATACAAGTAGTATATGCAATATCGGCACGAGAAGTAGGGCGAGTGCTATGTTTATTTCAAGCGATTGATATCGAGATAGGTTGATATAGATAAATGGAGTAAAGCAGCAGGCACTCAAAATACACACCTTTTTTTTTTTTTTCCTTTTCTTTTTTGGTTGCCCGACAGACCAAAAACGAACTCCCTCTCCCTTCTTTCTTGAGTGTTCCCTTTCTCTTCTTTTCCTTATTTTGCTGCCCGACATTCATCTCGAGCTCGCATTGCTTATTAACCGTGCCATTGCCAGATCAGATAATATTCACTCGAAGGTAGTGTCTTTTGCAGATGATCGCAGGGTGGATCATGTCGGCTATTGCAAATAAAAAGGAATAAAAGCGTGTGACTCATACTTTCCCTTTCAGTCATGAACAACGATTGTCCGGACAATATCTCGGTGGACGCTATTATTGAACGTCTTTTGGAAGGTACTAAGCTACTTTTCATTGTACGGGGCTGAGCTGAGGCCGGTATTCTTCCTTCGTCTGTAGTCCGCGGAAGCCGTCCGGGGAAACAAGTCCAGCTGTCCGAGAACGAAATTCGGTTCCTGTGCATCAAGGCGCGTGAAATTTTCATCGGCCAACCTATCCTCCTTGACCTCGAGGCACCTTTAAAGATATGCGGTACGTTTGTTATGTTTATATGCTTTCATCGTCCATCTAAACTCTATCCAATATCTTTCCATTTTTATTAGGCGACATTCACGGCCAGTATTACGATCTGCTCCGCCTGTTTGAGTATGGTGGATTTCCTCCCGAAGCAAACTATCTTTTCTTGGGCGATTATGTCGATCGAGGAAAACAGTCACTCGAAACCATCTGTCTGCTACTCGCTTACAAAATCAAGTATCCCGAAAACTTCTTTATCCTTCGTGGCAACCACGAGTGCGCCAGCATTAACCGCATCTACGGTTTTTACGACGAATGTACGCGCGCAATGTCACGCTTGCATGAATGTAATACTAAACACAGAGTGTAGGCAAGAGACGCTACAATATCAAGCTGTGGAAGACCTTCACTGATTGCTTCAACTGCCTCCCCATCGCTGCCATCATTGATGAAAAGATCTTTTGCATGCACGGCGGCCTTTCGCCTGATCTGCAAAGCATGGAGCAGATTCGTCGCGTCATGCGACCGACCGACGTACCCGACACAGGTAAAACAAGAAAGAAAAAAAGCTGGTTAATAGCATCGGGCACTCATCACCAAGCTAGGTCTGCTCTGCGATCTGTTATGGTCGGATCCTGACAAGGATATTACGGGTTGGAATGAAAACGATCGCGGTGTTTCATTCACCTTTGGCGCAGATATCGTTACCAAATTCTTGCAGCGGCACGACATGGACCTTATCTGTCGAGCGCATCAGGTGGTAGAGGACGGCTACGAATTCTTTGCAAAGCGGCAACTGGTCACATTATTCTCAGCACCCAACTACTGCGGTGAATTTGATAATGCCGGCGCCATGATGAGCATCGATGAATCGCTGCTCTGCTCCTTCCAAATCCTCAAGCCTGCAGAGAAGAGACCCAAGAATGGTTACAGCAACAGTCGGGGCGGTCGTGGCAAGAAGAACGCCTCCAAGACCATGTAAAACAAAAGACAGAAGCGCCTAACAGCATATCCATTCGATTCTCTTTTTAAACTATTCGTCGCCTCTTTCTTCTCACCTCTCCGCTTCCTCTTTTCTCCCTCTCTCTTTCTTTCACACACACTCACACGCACACCTTATTACCATCCAGCCTATATTTCTTTCCTCCTGTCTCTGTCACTCTCCAGTCCGCCGTTTCCCCCTCCTTCTGTGTAATGAGTCAAGCAACAACATTATATTTCTTTTTGGCATTGCATTCCTTACTAATGGCGTGCTGAAGAGCATTCTGGACGATCTTCTGATCGAGGCCATACCAGTGGGGTATCTTGGACACTTTTTTCATATCAGTGTCGATGACCTTAATTGCATATGAATAGCGCGTCCCGTCTACCTCGACCACGGCCAGATTGGGGTCGTACGGGTATAATGCCATGAGAATGGAGCAGTCCTTGAATGTCATGGAGAGAACGTATTCCAGAATGCGCTGGATAGGGTCGTCCTGTGCTTCCACAGTGAGAAAACGCTGTACGACGGACTGCCAAGTAGCGGTATCATGGATATCCTCCAAAGGATGGCGTTTGTAGAGTGTCCATATACCCTCGACGTCGAGTGCATCGAGTCTACTTTGGAGATCTGCAAGGCGAGGCAAGAGACACGCATCATCAGAGAGGATCTCGAGAGCAGCTTGCGCAGGCGACACAGAAGATTCGTTGTGTAACACTCTAAATTTACCGTCGCGGTCGTCTTGCTGGATGGCGTGCAGAGCGCGGATCATGCGGTGGCGATCGAGGGAGTAAATGTCGAGGGGGCAATAGTCCGAGAGAGATCTGTGTTTGAGAAAACTATGCATGCAGAAGCGGCACATCGTTGACTTTATGCGTGCATGCTCAGGTACGATATGCCTTGATGCGGGCTTGAAACCCCACTTTGGCTACAATCGATCATTACCCCTTGCTGATCAGTCTCTATTTTTTCCCACTCACCACAGTTACGGGCGCTCTATTCCGTTTATGTTCATTTACCTTAAGCTCACAGGTGAGAATACTGCGATACGTCAAATCCTTTGCGAGCAACCCAAAAGGCGCACGGTGGTCTATGCCTCGGTGATGACGATGGTGGGGGCGATGAGGTGCAATGGCACGCGCAATTCCTTGTAAGAATGCAGGAGTTACAGACACGCGCTTCTGTCTGCTACGTTAGACTTGGACACGAACAATTATTAGCGTTGTTATTACCAGAGATAGCAAGTAGTCTGGCCCTAGTAAAGGACCAATCACGTCCTGAAAAGCGACTGGATCATGCGAAGCTATCTCGCCTCCGTCGTCTTTTCTTAGGCGCAGGATGGTCCCTAGCTTTTCACAAGTTAATGGGTAAGATATAGAGGATTCAAAACGAGACACGAAATTACATAGTGAGGATCATTACCCCGATAGGCGAGGATAATATTAGCGTTTCCTTCAGCGCGATAGTGCCAATGGGATACATGAAAACGGTCCATAAATATAAAAGAAGAGAAAGCCACAAGTCAAAGTTAAATTAGCGAGAGAATGGGGTGCGGCGGGAAATGCGCTGAGGTTCCGGTAAAAAAGGGCGCGTCACGGGTGCAAACCCAATGTGACAAGAGAATCTATTGCTCTTGCGGTATGGCAATCAAGACATATCGCGCGCATAATTTTTTGTACAGGCGGCGTACTTGCCACTTTAAGTGTGCATTGCTCGCTAAGCATGGCTTCGCTTAAGCCGGCGCCGCCGCCAGTATTATTTATAGTAATAAAGTAAAAATGATATTGAGAACACTTTCTATTACATACACAGTTACAAGAGAGAATAAGGATCTAATATATGTGAAATACACTCAATTCATATTCCATTAAGGTTCTCCAGTTGCATCACGACACACCAACTCTTTTCTGTTTCTCTGCCTTAATTTGACAGTTCTCCTTTCTTGTTCAGCGGGACAAGGTTGTGCGCCCTTTCCTTTTTCGCATCCTTTGCTCTCTTTCTCTCTTCTCTTTTCTATCTTTCCTTCTTATTCCCCTTTTTTCTAACAACACGCCATGTCGTCTGCGCAAACGACTCGGTCACCATTAGCAGATGCATTTATGCTGGGCAACAACTCCGGGCTTCATTCGTCTCAGAAACACCCGCAAGGCACAAGTGGCAGTAGCCCCGCTTCTCCCGCGCAGCAACAGCAGCAGCAACAGCAGCAGCAACAGCAACAACCTAGCAGCACGAGCTCCCCTTCGTCTTCCACGTTGGGTGGTACGCCACCTATTGGCATGGCGACTGCTACTGCACCCCCCGCCGATCCTCCGTCGTCATCCGCTCTGGGCGGGTTTCCGGGCAAGTCGACGTCTTCCGGGTTAAGACCGCCCTCATCTAGCCCATCCGGTTCTGCTGCTGCTGCCAGGGCTGCTGCCAGGGCTGCCGCTGCCGCTGCCGCTGCTGGTAACCCCAATGCACCCGCAGCTGTCCGTTCTCCCTCCTCGTTTCATCGCAACAACCAAGCACGACCCCTCTCAGAGATCATTCGTCCAGAGAGCTATGCCTCGCCGGAGAGTAAGTCGCAGTGAAATAAAATATATAGCGGTATAGTAATCAAAGATGCTATTTAGCCGAAGCCCTCGATAGGTGGTTTGAGGATCTACAAGGATACGAGCAGAACCTGGAATCCATGGCGTCGGCAAGTCTGGACCCGCGGTTCAAGGACGAACTGCAACACGTGGACCAATGGTTCAGTTATTTGAACGAGGCAGAGCGAACAGCCACGGTCTATACTCTGCTGCAGCATTCAAGCCAGGTTCAAATGCGCTTCTTTATTACTGTCTTACAGCAGATGGGCAAAAAGGACCCTGTCGGCTCCCTCCTGTCTCCTGCCCACCCCGAAAAAGGTACACAAAGAAATCACCCCTCTCTCTCGAGACCGACAAGACCTAACGTGTCCAAAAATTGTATCAGCCGACATGCAGGCACAGCTGGCAGGCGCAATGGCAAAAGCCGAGCTGGATGCAAGCCAAAAGCTGCTCTCGGTCTGGCCTTACCGGAACACCAGTGCGAACCTAGACCGCCATTCTTTTGCCCTCGGCGACACCGAGGTATTCAACGGGCTGGGCCCAGACTTTCTCTCTCCATCCAACCGCAACTCGTTCGGTCTCAGCATGGACGAGACTGCCTTCCGTTCGCGCCTCAACAGCAAGCCTCATCAACGCAATCCCATGTTTAACAACTCGGCGCGCCCACGCTCTGTCATTGAGGGCGGTGATCTCTCCTCCATGTTCAACGCCTGGAACTCCTTCAACAGTGGTGCCAGCAGGCAACCTTCGGCGGCTAGCAGCAGCGTCAATCCTGGTATGGTAGGTGCCCAACGCGCCGCGGGTGCTGGCCGTCCCAAGTCCGCCGACGTATCCAACTGGTCGTTCGCCAGTCTCTCGGACGCTTCCAATGCCATGGCCTCCTCGTCGCCATGGGCGAGCAGCCTGTCTCCGACCGTCAGCTCTTTTAGCGACCATGCCAAGACGATCGAACGCCCCAGTTCTGCATCAGACGTCGATCACCTTACTACCCTGGCCAATAACTGGCACCTGTCGGGCCGCAGCAGCGTCCGTATTAACGATGACACAAAGAGCTTCCCACGCCGTCGTGCTGCCGCTGCCGCCGCCGCCGCCGCCGCTGCCGCGTCCAGTTCTGGTGCCAATGGCTCCGCAGCCAACCGCACCAGCATCCCTGGAACCGTTCACGAAACCGACGAAACCGCCAACATCGTGCTGAGCATGTACGACGATGATAATCCTCAGCAACAGCAGCATCTTCAGCAGCAACGATCACCTTCACCCGTCGCCTCAGTCTCCAACTCTTCGCACCTGCCCTATGGCATGCGTAGTCCACGTGCATCTCATAGCAAGCAGTCTTACGGCCAGTTCCTCAACCCGAACGACGTTATCGATGCCTCGGGCGACTATGATTACATGAGTGATCACAGCGATGCTTCCAACGTCAGTGGTCGTAATAACGGTAGCAGCAGCGGTGGCGGCTTCCAAGCCCGTTTCAACCGGCGACGCATGTTCGGTGGCCAGCGCAGCAACAACAATAGCAGCGCTCCCTCCAACAAGGAAAAGAAATATTCAGATTCAGTCGATCTGCAGCTTCTTGAAGGTAAGCAAAGAAAGGCACGGGTTTAGAAACAGGTATTCATTCGTGTCATTCTTCATTATTATAGATATCCCCGCATGGCTCCGCAGCTTGCGCCTGCACAAATACAATACCGTGTTTGAGACCATGAGGTGGCAAGACATGGTCAAACTGGACGAAGAGGAGCTGACAGCAAAAGGCGTGGCTGCACTGGGTGCTCGACGCAAGATGCTAAAGGTGTTTGAGCAAGTGAAGCAGCATTGTGAAAAGAATGTAAGCAAAATGGGAATAGAATAATGTACGGATCTCTTCTTGTGTGGGTAAGCTAACCACATCTTGATATAGAATATACCCTATTAAATCTAGGATACCATGTCTATATACAATGGATCATACACCGAGAATTTTAAACTTTTCGCCTGTGGGTACTTGACTGATGACGACGCGCCCTGCGTAGGATAGCGAGGCAAATGTCCATGTGTCCGCGGGACTCCAAGCTACGGCGTACACGCTGTCTTCATGTTGATCATATGTGGCAATGAGACCGTCCGACGGGCGATAACTGGGGGAGAGTGTTTAGATAAAAAAGAAGGAAAAGAAGGCGGGAGAGGAGAAATATAACTTACTTCTGCCAATAATCCTCATCCTCGGCGCCTTCTTGAGAGGGTGATTGTTTCGACGGTGGCTGATCGCCATTGTTTTTGAGGTAAGATGCGGAGGAGACCGAGACGACGTTATGAAGATGAACAAGGGTATCCGAGCCAGAGGTGAGGAGGAGCTGGTCATGGAAACTGTTGAAAGCAACCGACCACACCCAATGCGTATGGCCCTCTACTGTCATGGCAGGCTCTGTCAATTGGCGCACATCCCATATACGCACTGCAGCATCATCACCGCCAGTAACGACGTGATAAGGCCGGTTGGGGTTGATGTCGATGGCGCGTATGGTGGCTTTATGGGCGTTGGTATGTGTGAATGTCTGCTTTCCTGAACGGACGTCCCATCCCGTCATGCTTTGGCCATGTGTTCCTATCAATGTATCGTCTTTCCAAGCTGCATTCTGAAGCCATCCTGTCGGCGTGTCCTGGATGGTATCCTGGGTATCAAAAGAAAGTATACTGTCAGCCTTATCCGCTGCAAACAGCTCGATGGTGCTGGTTCCGAGCGCCACGACGCGTGAATTCTCTTTGCGTGGATCCCATAGGACTCTTAAGTTCGTTAACAGGCGAGTAAAAAGGTGAATCTATCTTGGGACGTACTTTTGGAGGCGAGTTGCATTGAGCGTGATCTGATCCTGCAGAGTGTTTTCTGGGTCGTCGTTAATCATGCGCCACAGTGTGGCCTTCTTGTCTTGCGTCGGGTCGCTACCCACTGTCTCCTTAGCATTGAAATATGCATAAGCTCCACTCTTACCTGGACAGTGTGTACTGAAAAAAAGGCGCTCGTTTACCGGGCAAGCGGCGAGGTCCCATACTTCATCGGGATGAGGATAAAGAACTGAGGTGATTTCCGAGGCGTCTTCATCAAAAACGAGCTGCACGACAGCATTGTTCTTGACACCGACCGTGCCAACAAGGAACTTGCTTTTCTCGGTGCAGTGTGCCACAGCTGTGAGACATCGTGCCTAGAGATTGTTACAATAAAGCGCAGAAGAGTGCGCAAATAGGTACCTGGTGTCGCAGCCCATAGACCCAGGAACTGTCTGCCATACTTGGAAATTAAAAGTAAAGAGAGAGGAAATATTCTCGCGTTGGGAATTATTATGTCCACACTCTTTTTTTTTTTTTTTTTTTTTTTTTTTTTTTTTTTTTTTTTTTTTTTTTTTTTTTTTTTTTTTTTTTTTTT
>VAFG01000172.1:0-27222 GCA_013461545.1 Syncephalastrum contaminatum
GAATGTGCTTCTGGTGGACAAACAGAAACTCATTGTGAAGATCGTCGACCTCGGACTTGCCAAGTTCACGCACAATACCAATGACTTCTTCTCCACTGTTTGCGGTACACAACTTTATGGCATGTATAATTTAACAGGAGGGAGATCCGGAGCAACGTGTTAATCGATATTATCAACAGCCGCACCCGAGCTTTTGCGCGGCCGTGGCAGCATGCAACCTAAATTCACCAACAAGGTTGATATATGGTGCCTTGGGATGATGCTATATATTTGTCTCACTTGTCGACACCCATTTGGTAAGTCACTATTCGTGCTGTATGGTAAATGTGCATACTGAAATGTCCTATGTTAGTGGATACATATCAGAAATTGACACCACTAGAAAACCTAAGATATATCGAAGAAAACCCAGTCGAGTGTACCGAAGAAGAATTTAATTACATTAGTAGTGAAGGTGAGCCTCACCTTCTTCATAATCATTTTATTGAATGGAGATATTTTCTAGCTGTTGATCTTGTGAAGCGACTCCTAGCAATGGACCCTCAAGACCGACCGACTATCACTGAGGTGCTCCGCCATCCTTGGCTAGACAAGATCAAGTCACCGCGCACGCAAATAAAGGGACTCACACGATGCCCTGCGCTCATTGAATACCTCAAGAAGAACCCGATCAAAGAAAATGAAGGTGAAAACCAAGAAAATTAGGTAGACAATATATAGCATCCTACACCACTCCTGTACATATGCCACCATTAAGATCCGTTCATGTGTAAATACAAAAAGGTTGACTCGTTTGCGTACCTCATTAAACTCTAATATATACTCATGAATCTCCATTTACCCTT
Organism: Syncephalastrum contaminatum; assembly: GCA_013461545.1. NCBI lineage: Eukaryota > Fungi > Mucoromycota > Mucoromycetes > Mucorales > Syncephalastraceae > Syncephalastrum > Syncephalastrum contaminatum. Next base: position 846 of record VAFG01000172.1, read on the forward strand.
TGACCAAGGTCTGCCTATAATGGTGCACAGGTCTCTATGATGGATGGCATCGTTCTTACTACGTATAGATAGCATACATTCCAATATCATAATTGAAAGTGCTGGTGGGAAGCATGACCTGCTATCATCCACAGCTTTGGTGTGCGATCACAAACATCCTCAGTGTTTGTCTCATTTTAGGGGGACAGCAGTTTTACTGTATATCGTTCAGTCTTTTTTTTTTTTCCAGCAAGTGTCCCACCCCAAGGATCCGGCTCATGTGACCAACGACCAAGGTTGGATTGCCTGTCTCTTCTGCGATGACCATAAGAGCAGCCCTTTTCTCCAATCACACACGAGAATCCCACTTTTAACAATTTGACAACGCGATGCACAAACATGTGATGATCTTATACACGCTTTAAGCGCCTCGCTCTGTCGTCATAACATTTGATGACCGTAAAAGGACTAAAAGGTCATTTATGTTGGACAACATTTTTTTGTTGTCAACTGTTTCACCCGTAACGACTGTGTATCTTCATCACTTGAATTGTTTGACAACTTTATTCTTGTAGGACAATAACGAGTGCCCTCACTGTATTCCAATAATGATGGCTTACATACAGTTGCTTCGATTTCCAGCCATGCCGTCCGGTATGGAAACAAATGTAAGTGTGCACCGGAGAAAGTATGTATCACTGTTCTGGTTACGCGTTTTTTTGGTCTCAAGTTCAGCCCATAATCAACAATCTCGCTATTGTGTGGGTGCTGCTGTTATGAAGCTCCTGTCGCCTTTCCCCGTCTTGCTTCTAAACCTCATCTTGCTCACTCCAAACGCAAATATAATTTTTTTTCATTTGAATGTTTTGGTCTATAAAAAGAGCATAGTGCTCAAGAGTAGGCAAGAGTATCTCTCAGCGATACATAGTCAGAAGACTGGAGTTTACTTCTCCCATGGAAGAGTGTTTCCAGTCGAGATCACAAGAATATTCATCATCAAGTAGTGAGTAGATACTCTTGCTCCACTCTGGCGCAGTCAGGCAGCTTTTGCAATATCAATCAATGAGAAATCATGAAAAGATTATCATCATCCTGCATGTTTTTACTTTCTGCTCGAAAGCGAAAGAAAGACGAAAAGTAAAGCCGTGGATCCGTGCGCCCTTTTATGTTGCCTTTTCGCGCAGCAAGGAGTTGCTGCGGCACGTGACAGTATCATTGTTGTCCATGAGGTCATGTGCACTAACTTTTTTAAGGCCGCTTTTTTACCAGAGAGGGAAATAAGGTAACTTTTATATATTGAAGCAAGAAGAAAAGGAAGAGGCAATAGGCACAAGAAGGTCGGGCAAGAGAGCTCGAGATCGTTGATGAGAACCATGTGCGAATGCCGAAGGAACAGAGGGAGATTTCGGAGAAGGACGATGAGCAGGTGAAAAGAATAAACATGTATATGTACTTTATGTCGACTTTTATCACTCTTCTTGTTCTTGTAATCTTGACGCGTATCGTCGTCTCGGGCTCGCAATGTACCGTTGCAATAATGTTGTCCTTCGTACCAGGCCGTTTTTTCTTCAATGCAAACCGTCTTAACTTCGTGATCCAGGGACCAATTTATGAGGATACATTGATACTTTGGTATTAGTTGAGACGAAAACGCTTTGGCAAAAACAATAAAATGGAGGACATGGATGCGGCTAGATTTCTTACACGTCACTTTTTGCCGTTGTGCCTTGTTGTAGGCGTCATAAAAAAGAAAACGAACCCAATTGCAGAGCGGCGATCGTGTAGCCACCATGGTGCGGGCGGGCCGTATGGGGCGATGCTAGGTTCGTGCTCTTTGACCTGGAGAATCTATCTGACGCGCTTTTTGACCTTATAGGATATTCGTCCATTGTCGGCTAACAACGCACTAGTAACGGCCGTTTCATCGGAGGAGATAGCAGAAAAGCTGAAGGAGGGGCATCCATGGACGCATGGCGAGCCACCAGTCATCCACGTTTGCACTTTACATAGAAGTCGACTGCGTTGAGAAGTGGAGGAAAGACTGCCTCGAAGTGCGTCTTCGACAAAGCCATTGCTCCTGGAGGAGAACAAGATTCTGATGGTGATGGACGAAAATAATTGAAACAGCAGTAATGCTACACGAGGTTTCACAATCACATGGCCCGAGCGCTTAAATCGCCACTTCTGCTGTTGTATCATCTAATGCACTTAAACTTTCTGTGTAGTTCCTCAACATACAAGTATGCTTCGGACAAATCAAGTGTAATAGATGGATGAGAAAGACACGTTTACTATTAGGCATGATATCGACAGGACGAAAACTGTCGTGGTTATCACTGCTTTGGACCTATATCTTCAACGACGGATGCTACCCGGAGCTCGGAATACTCGGCTGCCTTCTGGTTTATTTTTCTACACACAATTAAAAGCGCTCATGTGCAAGTTATCTATGAGAGGGTAAATAATTGGCTGGAAGGTGGGCCACAATGTGATATTCAAAATCTGTTCACGCTACAAGTCATGTGTGTACTCACAGGAAATCCACCGATACGATAGCTCCTGCCAGTAGCAACCAGAAAAAAAGGCACGCTGACGATGACGCCTGAACCTACGGGCTATGCAACCTCCATTTCCAGGGACTGTTTGTTTTGCCCTTGCGTAGGAGAGGTTTTTTTTTGAGTAGCACCATTCAAGTGGTATATTTTCTGAAAAGTCCTGATACTTCTGTGCTACACGATTGATTTTTCAAAGCTGCAATGAAGGATTATTTCTTCAATATAGAGTAGTACATAGTTTTATTGATGACCTTAATTATGTCTCCGGGTGCCATGAACCAGAAAAGGAGTGTAGCGTTGCGTTGTTGTTGCCACGAGGGCTGGCCCACCGCAAAAGATGACACAACACTGTACCCTCGGCGGAATACATAACTCATTTGTGCCCAGCAAGAAAAGTGCAGTCTACTTGCCTAGTACAGACACATATGATTATGGTAGGCACAAAAGAACGCATACCACACATTAATCGCAAAGATTCTTTAGTCATTGGCTCTTTCCTTGTATTTGTATAGGTAATTCTTAGCTAATCAAGATGTTGTCTGCTGCCAAAATTGTACCAACGATTTGGAAAGCTGCTTCACCGTAGTAGGTGTGTTGGATAGAAGAAGCGATCAGCTTGAAAAAAACAACGACTGTCCAGCTGTAATATAAATAGCACTGTGCCCAACGACGTGCCAGGGACAGTTGGTGTTACGGGCGCGGCATGATCGCTCCATCTTGTAGTCAAAAAATATACTAATAGGAAAAGTAATCGGTTGGTCTCACTACAGGACTGAGGAGCTTATTGAACGTATCTCTCTTCCCGTTACCGACCACTAGTCAGCACTTTAATAGGTCTATTATAATTGAAAGCTAGTATGTATTGCAGCTTGCAGGTCTTCCATTTGGTCTGGGGAGCACTTCTGGTCTTACGCTATGCAGTGTCATGTAGATACATCTGATCAGCACCGTAGAAAAGGAGTAGTGGGTCAAGATCTTTCATATGACTGCTCACCCGTTAAAGCGTTTTATTACACGAGTTACAGAAACAACGAAGGTTAATAGCGACGAGAAGCATTCAGATATCTGATTCGTGTGCCTTGTTTCAGCATCTGTCACTCTTCTGTTGCGGACATTTTGGTTGGACAAACTTTTTCCTTTTTCCTTGAATAGTTGACATAATGGAGCCAGAGAAAAAAGAAGTGTCGTCTGCGATCGATGTCAATGATACCGAAAACTCGAATGCCAAGTTCGGATCGCGTCTTTTGAGTGATCAGGAGGCCGTTTTCAATCACAATGCCTGGTATGCATTTTCAAAAGAAGAGGGAAATAACGAAATAAACTGATCGAGCTCAGGGATCATGTAGAGTGGGATGAAGAGCAGGAGCAGTATGCTCAGTCTCAAGTCCAAAGACACCTCAACGCTCCTGTCCCAGCTGAAGAGCAAGGTAGAGTACACATGAAGTAGGAAGTCGTAAATCCGTTATTCATATTGTTGCGATCAGAGCAGTACTATGACCAGCCCGCGGAATACTGGAACAAGTTTTACACAAAGAACGAGAACCGGTTCTTCAAGGATCGTAATTGGCTTCGTCTCGAGTTTCCTGAGCTTCTCGAGACAACTTTGCCCGAGGTAATGTTCTGGATATGCATAAGCGATAGTTTATTTAATAAGACAGAACAGGCTGGTCCGAAACGGGTGCTTGAAGTAGGCTGTGGTGCAGGCAACACACTCTTCCCTCTGTTGGAGCAGAGCAAGAATCCCGACCTTTTCGTGTATGCGACCGATTTCTCGAGCACGGCCGTTCAGGTCGTTCAAAGCAACCCTCTGTACGATACCAGCCGGTCCTGCGCCTTTGTCTGGGACCTCGCCAGCCCTGATCTTCCAGAGCAAGTCGAACCTGGTAGTCTGGACGTACTCGTACTGATCTTTGTCTTGTCTGCCCTCGCACCTGAACAATGGGACCAGGCCATGAAGAACATTCACAAGGTAAGCCAAAGAACTGGGCTGATCAAGGCCATTTTATTCATTCCGGTTTCTGTTCAAGTTGGTCAAGCCAGGAGGTTTGGTCGTGTTTCGTGATTACGGTCGTTATGATCTTGCTCAGCTGCGTTTCAAGGAACGACGGTTACTCAAGGAGAACTTTTATATCCGAGGTGACGGCACGCGTGTCTACTTTTTCACGCCAGAAGAGGTGGAGGAATTGTTCACCCGAAAATCACCCCAACCAAGCTACACAGTCGAACAGAATGCGGTAGACCGGAGGCTTCTGGTGAACCGAGGCAAGAAGCTGAAAATGTACCGTGTTTGGCTACAGGGAAAATTTAGAAAGTTATAGACGAAAGGATATCAGCTTTTAATAGATCCATATATTTTTTGTTCTTATTGTTGGTGATGGATCATGCAGCTGTCAAAAGCCAGGGCCGATCTCAATAATCTATTTTAACTTGTCCATATCAGGAAAATTCTTTTTTTTTCTTTTCTGTTGGTCCATGTCCGGACGAGTCCAACAGCTGAGCGCAGTAAAACAACGCCTTAATGCTGTCTTAACCGCTGTATCAGGTGCTCAGCAACGGAAAGTAATACATCAACCCACTCTCGCTTCGTCTGTCTCCAACATTTCCACAATGACGAACGACAAACCAGCCCTCAAGCCATCGCCCCTTTCTGCAAACGCTGCTCCGTTCATTCCTTCTTCAGCTGCTCCTGTTGTTGGCCCTACAGAAGCATACAAGGCCGTGTCTCTTGAACCGTCGGTCGAGCTTGACACTCCCTCCAAGAAGCTGCTCATTTTGGATCTGAACGGCACTCTCGTCTCTCGAGTTCAGAAATCGTCAATGTATGTCCGGCCCTACCAGGATCGCTTCCTTGATTACATTTTCGAGCACTTTACGGTCATGGTCTGGAGTTCGGCGCAGCCTCATTCTGTTTCCAGAATGTGCCGCTTGTTCAACCAACATAGCTCCAAGCTAAAGCTCATGTGGGATCGCTCTCACTTTGGTCTTTCGAAAGCCGACTACAACCGCAAATGTACAACACACAAAAATCTGGACCGTATCTGGACTGTGCTGACCGAATTCGATGCGACCAACACGGTTCTTTTGGATGACTCGCCCGCCAAGGCAGTGTTCCAGCCCTACAACAGTCTGCATTTGTCTGAATTCGACCATAAAAGCCCTCTCTTTCAAAAACACGGCGAGCGCGAGCTGCTCAACGTCATCCGATACCTCGACATTCTCAAAAAACAAAGCAACGTCTGCAGCTACATGCGTCAGAACCCTTACACACCCTCTTCGCCCGCCGACGACCCTGACCAAGAGAACAGTTTCTCTGTATATCACTACGTATTTCACCAGACAGACCGCCGGTTGGTAGATTTCAGACCCAAGCCCGCCCGAACCACCGCTGCCACAGAAGATATCAATCATGTTGCAGACAAGATGGGGGCCATACATTTGTAAATAGAACAAGACAGTTTATAGACATAATTTAATAACCAAGAAGAACTAAAGACACGTATTTGCACAAAGACGCGGGACTATGCTGTCTTGGCTGACGACTACCAATAGTGGTGGCCCTCATCGTGGCCCTCTTAGTCATCATCCTTGCCGTGCCAGCCTCCTTTGCCACCATGGTGCTCGTCTTCTCCACCGTCGTGACCATTTCTTCCGCCTTTATCACCACGGCCGTGTCCATGGCCGTGTCTGTGATGGTGGTGCCAAGCGCCTCCATGTCCGTGTCCGTGCCCATGACCATGACTAACATACCACATCATGCTATAAGCGACTAACATTATCATATTTTTCTTCTAAACTCACCCGTCAGCCTGGACAGAAGTGTCGACCACAGGCTGCTCAGAAGGAGCAGCAACAGCAGCGAGAGCAAAAGCAAGAGAGCCAAGGGTTACAAGAGCGAACTTCATAGTGATAAACGTGATATAATGAGAAGATGATACTCCAAATTGCTTCTGCTGTATGGTACATTTTATACCTTCTTCTCTGGTTTCAAGTGTATGATGTCTTCTCGGTGATTCGATCATAGTAGAATTATTCCGCTATACCCTGGAAGGGTTAGAAGAGCAAGGGAAGAATAATAGCCGAATCAACAAATGTAAAGACCAGCAAGAAGTGTTTGTTGATCGATCGACACGTGCCATTACTGTGTCGCTAGCCAGACATACCAATCCACGTGGGATGGTTGTGTAAATTCTTTGGGTTCGGATTATTCATGGTTTAAGTCTTAAGACATGCAGCCGTGCAATATACTGCACCCCTTCCAGCGATGGTCTTTATTGTTACTGCACATATAATAGCTACAGGAAAGATATTGAAGCAGATAAAGTTTTGTTATTACACAGGGGTAGATGTTACTCTTTTACTGTGCTTCTATAGAAGTGCATCGACCCATATATTCGAGCGACAAGAAGTATGTTTGTGATATGTCTTTCGACTAGGCGAAAGGGGTTCCACAATGCCCAAAATCTGTTTCCACATTTGAGGGCAGCTTCCACACAAAAAGCAGCTTCCACAACGGACTCAAAAATTGCTTCCACACACTCGAAAGCTGCTTCCACAAGCAGAAGGAACTGGCACGTAAGGGGTGAATTTGGAATATCTGTAGCAAATGGAAACCGCTCCAGTGATAAAAATGCTGGCGTTCCGGAAAATTGGAACTCGTCGGCATTGATGAACGATTTACAAACGAAAATGTAGCATGGTCGACACGAGAAAAAAGGGTAGTCAGCTGTGCTTCTGATATAGTCAGGTGCATTTCATTCACGGCACACATGTGAATGTAGGAGTCTCAACCTGGTCCAATCGATATCCACACTGGCAATGGGTCGTCTTTAACGTCGGTCCACGAACGCTGGCCCGCTTTGACGCATTGTGCGACATGCAAAGGATTATCCAATTTCTAGAGGTATGGCGCCGGCATGTATGAGAAAGGCTTTTCAATCTAGACCTTATTTTTCTGGAGATGTGCTGGGTCAAGCCAAAGACGCGGTAGAGACGGAAGGAAGTGCTACGCCCCATAGAAGACCCTTCATCCAAACCGCAAAAACTCGCGAAAGTAGACGGTATGTCTTCTTCGTTCAGAACACATGCTTCCTGGGAGGCACCTAAAAAACAGGGCTGTTAAACGGTTTTGCAGGCAACAATGTGCCGGATAAGCGAGCGGACTCTTGTTTCATGTGCACACCGCCCTCTCCGTTTTGACCCTCTTTTACCATTTCTTTCCACTTGTCTGAATTTGTTCTGTGTAAATCCCTCTTCTCACTCCTCAATATCTGAAAAAAGAGAGCCAGTGTCAATCTACATTGGATTGGCTCGCCATTTATGCGCGCATGAAGACATAATTTTCTATCAGAAGCGTGCCGGCCCCGCAAAGCACTACGAGTCAACCGAAGGGAATCATGATTTTGCAAAGAAACCCCAAGCAAAATACCGATTGCCAGGAGGATTAACGCGAACACAAAACAAGTCTGAAGCTGAACTGGTGCTTTACGGCTGCCCTGGCTGTGGTTACCTGGCTGAAGAACTTGCACAGATAGGAGATCACTTGGCAGAAGCCCACAGTGAAGAAAGGTACATTTAAATGCGCGTCTATTTCGTGACAAGTGCATTAAACTGGAACATGTAGCGTCTCAGGATCGGCAAATACAGCTTTCGATGATTGATTTCAGTCGGAAGTCTCCCTTTCTACGCTTCGTCTTTACCGTCGATTCGCTGCTTCCCCGTAATGATGATGACAATGCCTTCATCACCATTCCCACTGCCGATGAACACAGCAGAAAACGACGTCGCTACGACGAGGCGTTGCATACTGCGTTGGAAGCTGACGATAAGACCGACAAAGAAAAGCATCCAGCCGAGTCCTGGCAGGCGCCATCTTGTACAATTCAAGTAATAAGAAGGCTACCATGCTCAATAGCGTGGAAGCTTACAGCCGGACTCGAAACGTAGACTCACACCGTGAGAGCTTTGGCAAGCTGAAGAACGGCTCGCAGACAACCTCTCTTCTGCCACCTATAAAGACACCGCACCCTGATCTCTGGCCTGTTGTCTACAAAAAGGGTGATGGTGAGAAGCTTGTTCTCCGAACACAAGTTTCGAACGTGCTTGTGACGTCCAGCATTCGGCTGGACCGGAGACTTTCGCCCTCAGTAGGCGGTTCTACCGTCCACTTCCCACTCCCCGCCACGAAAGACTCGCTGGCGTGTCAGCTATTTGATGATTTCGAGTCGGTTCAACAGGCTCTTGTCCTCGCGAAAGACCCCTCCGCCGACAAAACACCGAACACAGGCATGCTGATGGAGCATTTTCGCCATCTCAGTACGAACTTTCAGTCCCCCACCACCTATACCCTCTACCGAGCGTCGGGGCCACTCACCAAAGCCCACGCATGCATGCCCTACACGCTGTTCGTGTTAAGCGATGTCGACCGGCAAAGAAATGCTTGCGCTCCACTTTTCAGGATCATCGGCCTTGAGGTGGTGCAGCATGCTACGCATGTCCAGCTACAAAAGGCCCTTGTAACGAATATCTGGAAAGCGGCGACGGGCTACCAGAAGAATATCATGTATGATATTCTGCCTTTATTCGACGACGAAGTTGCTACGCTGCCTGTACTCGGCAATGATCAGCTTAGCAAATCTCTCAGCAAGCTTGCGATTCTTTTCATGCCATCGCTTAACCAAGCGAACGAAGAGGTAGCAAAGGAGATCATCAACATTTTTGAATATTTGGACTAGTATTCTACCTAATTCATAAATGTTATCGAAGCATGGTCGCACATATGCGCCTCTTCGTTGGCCAAGCAATACATAAAAGCAGTGGCTGCAAAGCATACTTTAGTCGTATTTCTGTTTCCTCAGATATAAGCCAGGCATCGCCGTTATAACATCACGCATGGACATGGACGTGGGGATAGGAAGCAGTTAGGCGGTATAATAATCTTATACAAGTTATGGTATCTGCACATAGTAAGTAGACCGAATGAATGACCAGTTATAGGGTGAAAAAGGCTACGCTGGTGTGGCTGCGAGATGCGAAAGTGCGGGTATGATATTCATAAAGAGGAGCTCAGATTGTATTTTGAGGATCCGGCCCGCTCGTCATGCAGCCGCTTGTCCAATGCTTCCGCTCCGTGTAACATGGTCCGGTTCTCCAGCTCGATTCTACGTAATCGCTTACGACGGCCTGGATAAGGAGGAATGAACAAATACAGCAGTTATGAGCGTAAAAATAGGCTTCTGGTACGTGCCCGTGAGCCATCCCCCATTGTAGGAACGATATCCTTGAGCTATGGTCTTATCTGCTGCAGCAGAAAATAATAAGGAACAAATGAATAAATGAATATCTCAATGTGCCCTTTTTAGTTTCTTCCAGCCAATCAGTGAGCATCCACTTTCTTTTTTTATCCCACACTCTTCAATGACGATACAGCGACCACGTATTGACGAAAGCCAACGATGGCTGATGCTCGGCGCCCATTACGAGGGACTGAGTGATGCAGAAATCGGCGACATTGTCGGGCTCCGCGCATCTACCGTTCACTACTGCATTCAGAACTTTAAGCGCTCACGCCTCGGCACCGGCTCTCGAGATACCCGCCAGCGCAGAGGTACAAAGAATAGAATGAGCCTGACTGGAATGAAATGGCTTACAGTGCATTAGCGGCTCGCATGCGTACTTTGGCACAGCTTCGCACCAACAAACCCTCGGTAGGCAGGGTAGGAATAATAGATGGGGTTGGTGCTCACACATCTTTTAGGACTCGCTTTCCAGAATGGATATGACACCTCCTGACCTCGACGCATCAGTCCAAAGGCATCCAGTTACACGCGATATCATGCAGCACGTTATTACGACTGCTCACCAAACCAATAATGAAACACCTTCCCGTGATCCTGACAGCAAAATGACGATTTGCACCTCGTCAGCAGTGACGCCTGCAATAGCCAAGGAGGACGTTCCTCGACGTTATTCCAACATGTACGCTGATGCCGACAAGGCCGATAGCCCATGGACAGAAGAAGACGACCGTGCCCTGATGCTGCATGCCCTCTCCCAGTTGGGTCACTGGGATGCATGTGAATCCAAATTCGAGAATCGCCACTCAGCTGACGCCTGCCTCGCGCGGTGGGAGCATCTGCGAGATATATTGCTGGATACCATTGATCAGACGGGAACGGAGGCTTGGTAAACATTGTTTATTGATTTTGGGAAATATACGATATTATAATACCAGGATGCTTTCTTTGTCCTGGGTTTCATACCAAGGGTAATGATGATTATTATGGTGTATGAGATAATGGAGTAAGAGTATATAGATTCATGTGTACAGGAAAAAGGAGATGTACAAGGGATGATTTAGGCTGTCTTCCTGATCGCGCTCTGACGCAGCGCACCGTCCATCATTTTCTGGACGTCGTCCACAAAGAAAGGCACGATTTTGGGTATCCATTCGAGCTTGGGTCCTTCGGCCGAGCCGAGGCTCATGGCGCTGTCACTACGCCTTCCGATGCCGCCGCTGCTGCTACTGCTGTGACTGGATGTACTCTTGACACTCTTCCCGTCTTCCTCGTCATCTTCGTCTTCGTCGTCCGAGCGGCTCGCGTCATGCTCGTCAATCTCTTCAATATCGTCAATGATGCCCATCGCATCGGTGCCCTCCGGCAGCAGCTTGAGTAAATCGTCGTAGTCTTCCCGCGCGGTCGTGTCCGCAACCTTGCGCCGTGTGCGACGCAGATGCTGCAGCTTTTGTTGTCGGCGGTGCTCGCAAAGCGCGTCAATCTCAGCCCGCAGCGCCGGATACGCCTCCGCCGGCACGCCGGCCGTGCGCACCGTCTTGTCCAGATCGAGCCGCTCTCCGGGCAAGATACCGTGTGCAATGGACGACAGGACGTGGTCGACGTAGGCAATCAGCTCATCAAAGAGGTGTGACGTGTCTTGGGCGTGCACACGGTGCACAAATTGATAAAAGTTCTGTTCGTGGCGCTGCACGAGCGCGACAAAAGGCTCGACTGTGTTGGTGCCGACCTCGACGTCAAGACTGTCAATCAGCGCGAGCAAGTCATCCACAAACGCGGCCAGGTGCTGGATAGACTCGCCAATGTTCGCCGCCTTGTAGACCTGGGCGAGGGGCTGGTAAAAAATGGCAAATAGCTCCTTGAGCAGCTCGCCCGTGATACCTTGGAAGACGAGGGTCATCAGGAGCTCTTGCTCGCGCTTGCGGGCTTGCAGAACCCAGAGCGCGTGGAGCTGCTTGACCCGCTTGCGAGCCTTGGCGTTGCCCTTGTGATCCGGATGCACCTGCGCAATCTTGAGTATTTGTTCTGGCCCGAGCGCGGGCGCCACATCATCTCGTTGGAGCAGCGTCAGCGTCTCCATCATCGGAGACGCACCTAGATGAAGTTAGCCTTGTTGTTTCACGTTCTATGTCGTCTTACTTGTCCTGGCTTCCTCATCATCGCCGAGGGGCGTGCTCACTGCGTTTGCCACCTTGGCGCACAAGACAGGGTCGCCAATCTTGCGTTCGAGAGCCTCAATATCTTTTTGGAGCGCCTTGGCGTCATCCTGCATATTGGCCAGAATGATTCTACATAGGACACGTGAAGATATGAATAAAGGATATTCCGGAACACGAGTATCTCATGTTACCGTTGAAACAGACTACGGCCGCCGAGGGGCTGGGCCAGAAAAAGGTCAAGAACGCCCTTGACGATGGCCATCGGGTTGGATAATTTGAGGATGGTGGCCATGGTACGATAAGGCATGAAGCCGTGGGTGCGTTTCAGCGTCGCAATGTTCTCCGTGGCCGAATCATCCGTGATGAAGTTCTTGTGTAGCGTGAACGCAAAACTATAAAAAAAAAAGAAACTTGTCAGTCCAGCATGTGCTTATATGTGACATCCGACATTACTTGATGCGGCCCCATTCGAACGCCTGGCGAAGCGAGTCCGGCAAATCCGTAAGGAGCTCGGTCGCCTTGATAGTCTCAATAACGTTCACGAGACCACCGGGCTGCATGACTTGTTTCTTGAGCATCTCGAGGAGGTCGTTCAGTGCCACGACACGGTCGTCGATCTCTTGGCGGAACACGCGCTCCTGCTCGGCACGCTTCTCATCCGCGAGTATCCGGGCCTCGACATCTTTTAGTTCAGCGTCTGACAGCTGGATTGGGTCCGCGGTCAGAAAGTCAAACACGGCCTGATGCCGGGCGAGCTTGGGCTTGGCGACAATACGGCGCAGGTACGCGCGCAGCATCAGTCGGTCCTTTTCGCGAAACAGGGTGCTGGTGTCCTTGGTGGCTTTGGTGGGGACGAGGGGCACCTTGGTGGGGAACTCGGCCCGCAGGCGGTCGTAGAGGTGTCGAAACTGACCATGGCGACGCGCGACGTGATACGTCACGGACCCATAAGTCGCCTTGACAATGAATTCGGCATGCGCTCGAAACCGCCCTGGACGCACGTGCCGCTAAAATAATATTAATATCACTTTTTTTTAGTCACCCACGTCAGGATGATGGTGTTTAATTTTAAAAACGTACCACCAGCACCACGTTGACGTCGATCGGCTGATCCATCTGTGTGCTCTTCATGTCGTCATCACTGCCACTATGACTCTCATCCTCGGTAGTTTGATCTGTGGCCTTGTGCGTGCTGCTATGGGTACTACTCGTGTCACTGGTGGTGGTTTGCAAGTCGTCTGGGGTGACCTTGATACTCTCTTCCTGACCTTGGACGGTCTTGATACCGACGTTGAGAGCCAGTATCAGGGTTTTTTCGAGCTTGCGGATCATGACCAGGCGCTGAGAAGCGTCGGCCTGGCTCGGGACATAGGTGCTCAACTGGACCTTGCGAAATTCTTGCAGAAATTCGTGACACCGCTGCCAAAAGTCGTCCTGGCGCCCACTCTTGAGGAGTGGAAACTCGACCACAATGTGCTGAAACACATACCGAAGGAATGGGAATCGCGCTTCGGGGGTGATTGACTTTTCGCCCAACAGCGGGGTCAGATCAGGGCACTCGAGCATCGCGTCGAGCTCGTCTCGCAGCTGGAGCGAGAGGAGCTGTCGCTTGAAATAATGCAGTTGTTTTGGCGTCAGGTCCATGCAAAAAAAGTGAAACGAAACGGAAAAGTAAGGAGGAGAAAAAAGAAAGGGCGGATCATTTCTTTTTCATTTTTATTACATATGCGTTTCGTCGTCGGCTGACAACCAAAAGATAATAATAATAATAATAACCCGCCCTAGGTCCTGTTTCAGGTGCCAAGTCGTACAGGAACTGACGTTTGTTGATGCGCTGTAATATTCTCTTATTATTATTATTTTTAAACATGGACAGTCTCCTTCCAGAGCGTATCGGCGAGGTAGTGCACGTTATCGCAACCGATGCCCTTGTTGATCTTGCGGCTAATAGGATGGAAAATTAGAAATATAAAAATGAGTGTCTCACTATCATACTCGTGGATGACGTACATATCATTTGTGCTCATCTTGAGCCAACCAATGGCCAGTGCGTTCTCCTTTCCTTCCGCCATGATGGCCACCATCGACTCAGCTGGCAGCTCAACGTCCATGCGAGCTCCCTTGGAAGTCAAGCCAGGACACATGATGTTGGCGCCTGACAGTACAAATTTAATCGCACCACGATCCACACGCAGCTGGGGCAACATGTCCGGGTCTACTCCAAAGTTGAATATCCTGATACGACCTCATTTTTATCACCATTATTATGCTTACATTGGTGGAGCAGCTTGAGTGTCGGGAAATACGGGCCGTCAAAGTGCTGGAAGAAAAGGATCTCGCCATTCACAGACAGAAACGTAATATGTTCATGGCTTTTAACAGAGATGAGTGTATGCTTTGGGCGTCAGACATGCATTACCCTTTGATTTGAATGATGGGCGTGCGCTTAGGCATGAGGTCTTCCAAGATCGGCTCAAGCAGAGGAAACTGGTCTTGGATTTTGGTGCGGATCGCGCGCTGCACGCTCGACTTTAGCTGGGACTGACCCGCGATATTCTCTTGGAAGCTGAACCTGTACAAAGTGTAAGTAGAGGTCTGATTCTTTTTTGGAGAAAATGATTTACTTTTTGAACATGGCGCGTAATGAAAAGAGCGATCTCGACACACCACACTTTTTTTATTTTCCAAGCGGACTGAAATTGTTGCTGATTTTTCTGCCATCCATATCAACTGCTTATTGATATGACAGTCAGCCCACCTTCTTCTCTAGTCAGTCCACACTTTTAATGTTAACACATACACAGGACAGAGCGGTAGCGCAGGGAGCAACCATACGACATAGTTATGTCCGAGACAGGGCTGGCAGCTGTACCGTCGACATGTGATCTGCAACACCAATAATAATGATTCAATATAACCATTTATTGCGGATGGGGCAGTGAGAACGTAAATGCGAGATGAATGGAGAGAATGGAGAGGGATATTTGAAGATGAAGCTATTATAGTCTTATGAGGTGGCGGGTACCTCCCGGATCGCGTTAGGAGGCGCGTTACCCTGTGATTCTGTCATTGCACTGTCGAGAATATACGTGTATGCGCCGCGTTTCCGCTCTTCTGTCATCTCGTAAGCAATAGGCAAATGGCAACCTAATATAAACTTTTAGCTTTTCTCTCTTTTTTTTTGGAAAAAGTCGAGAACTTACGTGGACAAAAGTATCGGTACTGCTTCTCGTATCCGTTGGGTCTAATGCACACAAAATCAATTAGAAAAAGATACTGCATGTAATAACCTATACAAGGAATATATTTTACCTGGAGAGAATGACAATCTCAGGACCGTCTGCAGAGAGTTTGTAAGTGCGGCGTGTGTTGGAGACAATGATGGCATTGTCAGTTCGCCTCCGAGGCATGTCTTCGAGATTGGCGTCGACGACGAGCAAGAATTCTGAGCATAAGCAATAATAGACGTGCAGCTTGTCGCGTGTGTCTTCGGCTGCGGTATTGTTTTTGGAATGATCCGACGAGGAGACGATGGAGGACGAGACGATCTTGGGCATATTGCGCTTTGAATTTGTTATAAAAGGAAAGAGGGAGGGTCGGAAAGGGCGCACATAGAGGGAATTTTATTTTAAAGTGAGGGGCTCCTTTGCACGCTGCTTGTCAATTCAATCAAACCGTCAAAGCTGAGATATGCACCCGCTCTGTTTCTTGGTATGCGTCACAGGGGATAGATTATTCTTTTTCGCTCGATGGGCTTGCTTTTTTTGTACTGTGGCGAAATAATAATTAATAGAAAAAGAAAAAAGAAAAAGCAGATTGATATCCTCAAGAAGTTCATTTTACATTTTTAAACGCGTATGCATGTAGCAGTAGGTGGGATGATGCCACGAGAACGGTAGTTGTAATTCAAAGTAACTGAGAGCATAAGAGAGCCAGCAATGGCTGAAAATGCGAGTATATTTGTATGTATGTGTATAAGCATATCATAGGGCAAGGAGGCGAGATGCCGTATGAATGTATGTGCGAACGTTTGCACGTACCTACGCGGCGCGACGTATTATTTGTAGTTGCATGTTAAGTACAGAGAGTTGAAGAATGTACGGAGCAGGATGGAAGGTATAAAAGATCTTGCTGAAAAGGGTCCCTTCCGACACAAACACACACTCATCTACAGACGAAACAATATAATGAAGGTAAACAAACGACACATATATACCTATCTTATCATGGGTGACTAATTCTCTTGAATGAAACTTATCGACGGGCGTCGGCAGACATCCAGCACTGCTCTTTTCGCCACGCTACTGATGATGGCATCGACCGTACTGGGCGACACCGTCGAATACTTTGAGACGCCCAAGGCATCGTCCGTTTTCCAACCCGGGTCGACGATTCGATTCTCGGTAAATGATATACCCGACCACCACGGTCATCGCATGCGGGCGAACCTGTATCAGGAGCCGTCGAACGGGATGTGAGTACAATACAGCATAGGCTGTAGTTTATTGTACTATTCTAGAAGGGGACGTGTATTTACATATATGTCATAGGCCCCTGCAAACGCTGCGGATCTGGGAACCCAGCAGCCTCGACGACGAAGACAAGTACTTTACGTTTGAATGGACACCGGCGGAGCGAACACAGAAGGGCCGGTACTACGTCCAGCTCGACGTGGAAGATGAGGATAACAACGACCGAGTACGCAGTCGCACGTTTGCAGTTTCGCCTGACGAGGTGTCGTTTGACTCTGTCGTCTAAGAATGATCTCATTCCCTAATAATATGATTTTCTTACTCTTTTTGGCAATCTCTGCGTACCAGCGTGCGTCTGCATGTGTGTGGGATTTTGTCTATCCTGTCTCTGCGTGTGTCTCTCTTCAATGCTGAGTTATTTTTTATGGTGTGCGCTGCTTTAGCCCTTTCCTTTTTTTCCTTTTCCCTTTCGCTTTTCTCTCTCTTCCTATTTTTGTATATTGAAAAGCCATGGGCGCCAATGCGTCAAAGGATTCAGGCTTGAGTCGGTCTACGCATCACAAGCACCACAAGATAGAAGATTTGGTCGACTTGGGTTCTGTCTTGCCAAACAACATTTACCCCACAACCCAGCAGGATTACGATGCGCGGAGTGTCCGTCAACTGATCGTACAACGCAAGCTTGCCCCCTTTTACAAAGGTAAGTAAAGCACTTTGGGATATTTACAGGGTATTCAGATATTCGTGCTTCAAGGTCTTCCTGAAGCTCCGGAGCCAGTGACCGAACCAGGCGCGGGAAGTACGCCGCCGAGTAACCCTTCTTTTAACAAAACTACGAACGCCGCTCCTGGCAACAGCAGTTCTTCAGGTGCTGCTGGTGCAGCGAACACCGCCAGCTCACTTCCGCCCCATCCTCCGGCTCCGAAACAGTCCTCGTCCTCGTCTTTATCGCCTCCCCTTCCCCAGCACTTGCGCCACACATGCCCCTCCTCGGCTGGTTCCAGATCCCGTTCCGCCTCCAACGCCTCCGATAGACAAAGAGCCTATGTTGAACGCATGCGTCAGCGGGAAAAAGCCCTGTACGACGATGCCACAGAGTGCCCTATCTGCTTCCTGGTAAATATAGAGAGTCCTTTAGGAAAAGGGAAACAGGTGCCAAGTGACATGATACTTATTACCAAGCTGTATGTAGTATTACCCGGCCAATATTAATCACTCGCGGTGCTGCGACCAGCCGATCTGTACAGAGTGCTTTTTACAAATCAAGCGACCTCCCGAGACCCCTACCGAACCCGCGTCTTGTCCTTTCTGCATGGAAGTCAACTTTGGCGTCCTCTACGAACCTCCGGCCTGGAGTGAGAAGTACGAGGCGCGTCATGCTTCGTCTGCAAACCGTGCTCGCGTCGGTCCCTCCTCGCCCAGACATACCACCTCCGGTGTCAGTGATGGTTCTAAACCTCGCCGCAAGAGCGTCGGCGCCAAGAATCCCAATGTCGTTTTGATTGGTAAGTTCCCAACTTGATACTAAACCAAAGACATACTCATCCACCTTCTCTCTGTGTTAGATCATGTGCGCCCTGACTGGAACAAGCAGTTGGCCCCGAATCCACGTGCTACCTCGCGTCGCAACTCTGAATCGAACGAGGGCGCCTCGCGCTCCTTTTTGCGCACCACGCCCATCTTCACGCGTCCCGGTCGGTCTGCTTCTTCGGCTGCCTCCACCGAGTACAACCACTACCTGGGCGCCATGCGGGACATGAACATGGATCTCGAGGAGTTCATGGTCATGGAGGCCATCCGCATGTCCTTGGCTGAACAAGAAGAACGTGAACGCCAACAGCAACAGCAACAGCAACAGCAGCAACAGCAGCAACAGCGTTCGTTGCAGGGCCAGCCGGAAGAACAAGAAGACGAGGACGATGACAATGAACCGCTTGCAAACAATATTCAAGGATACCAGCCCCCCAGCGACACGGCCACGTCCGCCACCGCGAATGGGGATCATTCTCACCACCATCAACAGCAGTCGCCTGAACAGCAACAAACACAACAACAACAACAACAATCATCGTCTTCCTCTGTACAGAAATCGTCCTCGGATAACACCCCACCTGCTCCACAACAACTCGCCTGAATTGTATTTTTTGTATAAAGACCTTTTGTTACGCTCCTTTGACATCATCATGTTTGTTTGCATGACGCACGTGAAAACAAGACCTATAGCTAGCCATTCTGCTCATTTTCCTTTAAGCCTCGGGTTTTTGGCGGTGCATGACTCCAAGCGTTTCAGTATGATGCATTCTGGCAAAGGAACGGAAGAACATCATGACGAAAGGAGTATCAGCGTCACCTGAATATGTAAATATGTCAGGCCACCCCATTGTTGCGCTGTATGCGAATTCTGTCGATCGACATCCCGTACGGATTTGTCATGCCTTGCCCCTGATCCATGCAGAAGAAAAGCTATTTATCCGTGCTGTAATACAATCCAGCCAGCGCCCCTTCTAATCTGTCAGCCTTGACAATCCCTCCTCCCAAAGAAAGAAATAAAAGAACTAATAGACGGACTTGACATCAACATGTCAGCTCCTTTCTACGAAGCCTACTCTGATAGGTCGACGACGATGATATGGGATGCATGAATGTCAAGGAGCAGGACGGGACCCATTTTTTTTTTTACATATCCGAAAGGACAGGCTTAATGCTCGTTATGCTGACAACCTAGGAACTGGTGTTCCCACGTGTCTCCTGTTCTGTATTACGGAGGATCTCCTCATACGTTGGCGGTATCTATATCCCAGCAGCATGAACAAACCAAGAGGTTGCAGATCCTTGCTGTTGTCTCCCGGTGTATGCGAAATAAGTTATTTTTATCCTTTGAGCCACAAGACACACCCATCCATATGTCTATCCGGAATGACGAATGGAGTTGGTTGCACAATCATGCAGTGACTTAACAAAGCACATAAGCTTTTTCTTGTACTCTCCTAACTACGCCCACCAGCTCCGCATGAGCTTGGCGTCTGCCCTGACCCTTCTAATTCTCCGGTCGTTGTTCCAACCTACAAGGGAAATAGAAATAAGACGTACGTAGCAGCACTATTGCGGTAGTATTGGATAAAAGTGAATCAAAGGGGGTTGGCTATGTATATTAGTCCTTATAAGAACGTGGCATATAAGGCCTCTCCTAGAGTATTATGAATAGCTCACCAGCATTCAGTATATCATTGTATATCTGTAATGCGATGCTTTAATACTATACTCTTGCCTATACGCATCAAATCAACGAGATTTTTGATTACACATGTGGCCATGTATAGGTCAGAGTAAGCATAGCCAATCGAATAACTATTACTGCGACTGTATACCGTGTGTCTATCTCTATACCTTTAATTGGAATAACGACCCTATCAATATTCTTATTGTTACCGGACTATGTATTCTTATTTTGTTGCACAAGTATAGCCAAATGTGTCGTAGTCATGGCAAAGCAAGTATAGGTATTTGTATTTTATGTTCATTCATCCATGCTACGGACGGAGATCGAAATGGATTCTAAAGAGAGGGCAAGGAGCGTGTTCTTGCGTGGCTTGAATCCTATCCACTTCTTTCATGCCATGGCGTCGTTCGCCAACACGCCGATCTCGCCACCGACGCCTCCCATCGCTGCGCCTGTAAAACCCACATGCGCTTCTTATAAAGAAGCCTACAACGCTACGCGATTGAGACAAGGCCGCTATGCATTGGCCGCCCTCTACGCGTTTGCGCTTTTTTTCACCGTGGCCTTCCAGCTCAAGCTGGGTAAGCAAGACACCCAGTAAACTGACACGTTACTCACCCAGCGTAGCTCTGCCTGACATGAGCTCGCTTGTGCATACATTCTTATACTCGATTCTCCTTTTTCTTCCTTTGGCGGTCTTGCTCATGGCACGCATCAGTCTTTCTTCAGGTACGATTCACGAGGATAAAGGTATACAATGTTGACACGAGGAACCTTTCAGTGTGGGAGCCCATTCCGCCGAGTGATGCTGCTGAAAATTTGTACAAGCTGACCCGTCGCGATCACATCATTGTCTTGTTCTTGTACATGATCTCTGGTGCTTGGATCGTCCGCACTTACTTTTCCTATCTTCAAGGCGAGACCTATCTCGATAACTTCTTTATCTATCCGCACGGGTAAGAACCTGCCTGTTCTGTAGGGCTTGAACTCACTTTGTCTTTTTATCTTCGTATTACAGACAACGTTTTGGTACACGTCAGATGAACGAGGACAACCTCTTCATTACCGTCTACGGCCTTGCCCTGGGTATCTATGCTTTGATCAGCATTTGGAACGATACCTGGAAGCTTCAGATGCTCGCTGTACAGGTAAATTTCTAGACAGCCGTTAAATGTTTTACTGACCGGACGATAGCAACCCAAGGCGATGGCACTCAAGCTCAGCCTAGGCACGGTCGTTCACGATGGCGGCAAATTCGCACTCCAAGTCTTTGGTGGGACCTACGTTGTCTTTATGTTCTTTAACGGCACCATCTACCGTCTCGCTGCTTATGTGTTGTCTGTCGGCCTCAAGTATGTTTAAATATCAGCAACTGACACACCTACAGAGAGACTCACCTGATGCTCTAGTATGCTGGATACCCCCGTGGTGGGCTTTAGCTGGCTCGACCTCTACTTATTCATCCGCATGATCTTAGGCGGCGCTCTGGCGTCGAGCTGCTTTCAGGCGGTGGATCGTGTCTTTAACGTCTTTTTCAATACGGTAAGCCTGGTGGCTGAATGGCAGTAACTTTTTTGTAATGCGAATTATAATAGGTGGAACCGATCTCGGCACCGTACGCCAACGCCCATGCCTGTCTCTTGTCGGGCTTGCGCGAACGCGAGCATCGGACCGTTCAATCGCTCGCGTATGCCGAGTTGGCACAGATCGCTAACAAGGATCCTGAGCGACGCCTAACCATCTTCCAGGACATTGCCAAAGAACAAGATGGCTCGGCCTACGAGCGCCTGTCCAAGGAGTGTATCCACATCCTCAGTCTCCTGCGTAGTGACATTGAAAAGGAATATACCGGTGCAGGTAAGCAGGAAATAGGGTATACAGGCTCAAATGGAACTGACACGGTCTCTATGTAGCTCCCAAGGTAGTCCCCAAGCCTGCTGCTCCCTTGGCAACAACCACTTCGCCGAATCGCATTCAAGTGCTGGACCAAGACGTGCTGGCCGCGCCCAAGACAAACCACGTGATTTTGGACGACCGGACAGGCAGTCTGTTCACATATGCCTCCACGCTGGCTGAACCCCATCTGACGCAGCCCCACCCGCCTGTGCCCAAGCAGCGCGTGGGCAAAGTCCTCCAGTGGCTCGAGGCGCGTGTGCAGCGCTGGGGCTGGTACCAGCGATGGCTGGCGGTGACGGCCACCCGTAGAACACGATCGCTGTTTAGCCACTACCCCGTACTCATGTGGGCCACCCAAGGTAAGAAAAACACGCACACACATAACACACATAAACAAACAGGCTCTGACTCATTTGTTCTGTAGCGCTCGGCAATCTGACGGCCGCCTCCTATAAAGAAGATCCGTACGGCCTGGTGCAGCGCGACATTTCGAACGTGCTCGATGAGCTGTTGGCGACGTTGATTGCTACCGAAAAGTTCCTTCGCACGCCGCCTGCGGCCGTGACCAAGCTGGCCAGCACCGGACGTGGCAAGGTGATGCTCTACGAGCCCGAAGTCGTGCTTTTAGGTAAAAAAGAACTAGTGATTCGTAAAACGCCTTGGAAGCTCACATTTCAAATTTAGCTTTGCGCGACTCGATTTACAACATTACGACGACGTTTAAAGACTACATGGACCAATTCCCGGTGCGGAGCGAACATGCGGCCAAGCTGAATGAGTTTCTTCAGTTTACCATGGAATAGCAAGCAAGAACATAAGAAAGATCTTCAGAAATAAAAATGTACATATCTACATCTTAACCAACAATGGTATCTTGATATGAAGGAGCCCGATGGTTTCTGTCCGAATGACGTCTATGTTTGTTTTCATATCGCGCGTCGATCGCTCATATAGCAGACCATGGGGTAGCCACGGTCCGCAAAAAAAGGAAAAAAGATCAGATTGTATTAATCATCGGGCTGACTTGGTAAAGTTCAAACGGATTGAGACCCTTCCAGAGGATGAAGCGTTATACCCGCCACACACGTCATTTGGATTATACTATCTGCATATTCCCCGGCATTCCGCGCGCGGGCGGGTTGCACGGCTCGGATGTGCGTGATCGCGTGTGTATGTTTGTGTTTGTGCAATGTATTCGGCAAACAATCTATTTTTCATTCCATGGCATCTCGTTGGCTGGCCTGTGTCCTATTGCAAGACTCTACGGCTCAAATCCCAAAAACGATGAAACATGGTATCCCACCCCGGGTATTCTTTCTTTCTTTTCGAAACAGAAATTCATTATTGTTTATTTATCCCAAAGTAGATATAGAGTGACGAAGAAATACAAAGCAGAACGGCAGATCATCCACATTTTTCTTTCTCTGACATTTGAAACAACGCAGCATGGAAAGTCGCTGAATTTCGTTGTGCTCGGTTGCGCGCGCGCGCCCGGCCACGCGCGGGGTTGCGGCTAGGGCTTGACATAAGAACGGACCGTTAATTAACCGTGTCCGCCAAGTGATCATTGGCGGCGACACTCTCTTTAAAAGCCTGTCATTCGCTCACTCGATTGCGTGCTCTGACGAGATATCTCGTAATTACACCAAGCAGCATTATTAAAAAATCTCTATCTCCATACCACTGATTTTTTTTCCTTTGTTGTCGTTTTCCTTCTCTCTTGGAACTTATATACCACACCTTCCCTTTTCCCCCCCTTTTCTCATCCCAATACATGGCGACGACGGACTCAACTTCGTCGACGGCGGCACAAACGCCCGCGGTGCCCATCATCCTCGACTATGAGCCGATCTCGTACTTTCAACTCGGCCTGCGCACCGCCCGACGACTTCCTCATTACGCCAAAGTATACCTGTCCAGCTTCTTCCCCATCGTCTTCTGGATCCATCGCTACAACCTGACGTGGCTCATCTCGGATATTATTGCCGGTGTCACCGTTGGCATCGTCGTCGTTCCCCAGGGCATGGGCTATGCGAAAATCGCCAATCTGCCTCCGGTAACTATTACAAATCAACACATCGCGCTTGAAATTTACTTTTGTATCTTACAGGAATACGGTCTCTACTCGTCCTTTGTGGGTCTGTGCATCTATTGCTTCTTTGGCACATCCAAAGATATCAGTATCGGACCCACCGCAGTCATGTCGCTCCTTGTGGGACAAACGATCAACAACGTCAGCGCTCAATACACCGGACCCCAAGTAGCCGTGACGCTCGCCTTGTTTGGCGGTGTCATTGCCGTCGCTATTGGCATGATCCGTCTCGGTATCCTCGTCGACTTTATCCCCGAGCCCGCCATTGCTGGCTTCATGACAGGCTCGGCAATCACGATTGCGATCGGTCAATATCCCAAACTGTAAGTTTTAAAAAGAATTTTACAATCTAATCTGCTTGAATGCTAAACCCCGATAAGGTTTGGTATGACAGGTGTCGACACGCATGAGTCCTCGTATCTCGTTTTTGGCAACTTCTTCAAGCATCTGCCCGACACCCACCTCGACGTCGCTTTTGGCCTGATCGGCATCTTCTTCTTGTATGGTGTCCGCTACGGCATGGGCAAACTCGCCAAGCGCTACCCGCGCCTGGATAAGCTCTGGTTCTTCTTGAACATCTCCCGCAACGGCATCCTCGTTATTTTTGGCACCCTGATCGCGTACCTCATCCAGCTCGGCAAGAGCAGCAGCCCTGTCAGCATTCTCGAGGACGTCCCCGCCGGTTTCAATGCGATGGGCGTGCCCAAGGTGGATGTCCAACTTTTGTCTGAGGTGGCGGGCACGCTCCCCTCCGTCGTGATTATCTTGATTCTCGAGCACGTGGCCATTGCCAAGTCGTTTGGTCGCCGTAACAACTACAAGATCAACCCAGACCAGGAGATTATTGCCATCGGCATTGCCAACATCCTCGGCTCGTTCTTTGGTGCGTACCCCAACACAGGCTCCTTCTCGCGTACCGCCATCAAGGCCCGTTCCGGTGTGCGCACTCCCCTGGCCGGCGTCTTCTCTGCCCTCGTTGTGCTGCTCTGCTTGTACGTTCTTACCCCTGCCTTCTACTATATCCCCGATGCCATCCTCGCCGCTGTCATTATCCACGCCGTCCAGGACTTGGCCTCCGGCCCCAAATTCGTCCAGCACCTGTGGCAGATCAACCCGCTCGAACTGTTTACCTTTATCGCGGCTGTACTGATCTGCTTCTTCACCTCTGTCGAGTACGGCATCTACGTCTCGGTGGGCCTGTCCATCTTTTTCATGCTCATCCGCATCGCTCGGCCACGCTATGCCGTCCTCGGCCGTGTCCCGGTTCGCACGTACGACGACACGAAACAACCTCAGTACGTTTACGTCAAGGAAAATCACGCCTCACTGCACGAGCTGGTCGAGTTACCCCCGCCCGGTGTCCTGATCTTCCGCTTTGACGAGTCCCTCACCTATCCGAACGCCGGCTTCATTTCGGACAAGATTATGCATTATGTCCAGGATAACTTTGTCTCGGGTCAGCCGCCTCCCACGCGCAAGGGCGACCGCGCATGGAATGATTCGCGTCCGCTCGTGAAACCGGAGGATCTCGAGGCCGCCCAAGCCGCTCAGGCCGCGGGCCGCAAACTTGGCGCCATTGCTCTCGACTTTAGCGCGGTCAACCATCTTGATTCAACGGGCGTCCAAGCCCTGCTCGACCTTCGCCTGGCGATCAACCGATTTGTCGGCCGCGAGGTCGAGTGGCACTTTGCGAGCCTCGCGTCGCCTTTCATCCGGAACGCCCTGATTATTGGCGGCTTTGGTAAGCAGAATGGCCGCGAGTCCCACCCGCTCGAGCTTCTGCCCGTCATTCCGCCCCACCGAGACGGCCAGCAGCAGCAGTCCCAAAGCTCCACAGACTCCTCTTTATCATCTTCGGATCCGTCAGTTCAGTCTGCGGTTATCGATGTTGTCGTGACAGAAAAGCCTCACGAGATGACGGAGGAGAAGATCGAGGCAGTGAATGCACTACATCAACAGCAACAGCAAGCAGAAGAAAATCATCCCGGCCTGCAGCAGCACCGCACTTCCTACTATGCGCTGCTCGAACGCGGTGTACCGATCGACCGATACCCATTCTTCCACTGGGATTTGGAGGACGCCGTGCGGGCGGCCACGATTGCCAGCGAAATTGCGCTCTCGCGCGAGTAAATAGCTCTTTTTTGTAATTTTTATCACTTGTAACATCTCCACCATCTCCTTGTATATACCAAAAACCACCACTTTTGATTTGTAAACTTATTAAAAGAAACGAACGCATGGCATGATCGCATCATAGTAAACTTTTTTTTTCTGTGTTTCTGTGGATTTCGACAACGACAAAAAGAGACAAGGAATTACGTCGATCCAGCCCTGCATGATGACAGTTGTCATTCAAAGCAAAAGAAAAAAAAACGTAGAGATAAACAAGGAAAAACGCCATGCAGTCAACAACAAAAGCGCACGTACAGGCAAGCAAGCAATAATAATAAAAATAATAATGTAAGCATGTACATACGTCTAGGAGTCTCCCTTCTTACTGGGATTTGGCAGAAAATAAATGTTTAAAGAATGAAATCAGCTTATGAAACAACACAGAAAAAAAGGCGACAAGATGAATTAGAAACTGGCGTCTCCCATCAATGCCGAATTTCATTCCACACTGGCCTGCCTGCCTGTGCTATCATGAGTGAAGCGCAGAGCGCTTTCTTGTCCATTGCCAGATTTGGGAAATGACATGGACTGGATAAGTGC
>VAFG01000172.1:27456-39681 GCA_013461545.1 Syncephalastrum contaminatum
TTACATCGGTCCTGCCTCCGTTTCTTCCTTCCTTCTTTCTTTTTGCTTTATGATGCAACGTATATAAATCCTTTTTCTTTTTTTTTTTTTTCTTTCATATATATATAAATTCTACCCTTTTTATTATATTGCCCCTTCCTACTTTTTTTTTTCTTACTCTCTCTTTTTCTTTCCTTTGCTTTGTCTTTCGTCCTTCTTTCCCTTTCTCCGTTCCTTTTTATTTTCATACATGTCTGTCAACAGCTCAGCCACGACCATCATACAACCACCGCTATCACCCACATCGACTGCACATGAGGTGCAGTGCTCTAGCTCCAAGCCTAAAAACGTAGTCATCAACTTGGAAAAACACGACAGTCTGAACCGCGAAGAGATCATCCATTATCCAGCCTTCGACGACGATTGCTCTCGATCGACCTCATACGCCCCCTCTAACTCCTCTCGCCCTTCCTCACTGCCAGTGCACCCGTGGGTCACTCGTTTCCGTCAGTGGCGGCACAAGGTAAACCGTCAACATAGGAGAAGCAGAAAAAAAATCGCTCATGCATGACAAGTATCGCGAATATCTGGCGGAGTTCCTAGGCACATTAATACTCGTGCTGCTCGTCGATGGCGTCTCGGCCGAACAGACGCTGCCTGTCACGGGAAGCAACAAATCCTGGCTAACGACAGCCTTTGGTAACGGTATGTATCAACCCCCAAAGACAGAATATTTTGCAGAAAAAAAATATATACAAACAGTCCATTTATCTGAACGTGATAGGTCTCTCGGTCTTGCTCGCGATAAGTGTATCAGGCCACATTTCGGTAAATATTCCCCCTACTTTTTCCCCTCCCCTTATCAACATGCACTTACACATACTTTTGATAGGGCGCGCATATGAACCCAGTCATTACCTTGACGTTCTGGTTGTTCAGTGGATTTCCGAGGCGCAAGGTACCGGGCTACTGTGCTGCACAGCTCGCAGGATCGTTTATGGGCGCCGCCACATTGTATGCCATCATCAAGCCGGCCTTGGACCAATACGATGGCGGCGAGCGCGCCATCCTAGGCAACACGGGAACAGCCGGTATTTTTGCAACTTATCCCCCGCTCTATGTCGGTATTGGAGCCGCGGTCGCGTCTGAAGTGGTCGGGACCGCTATCCTCCTCGTGTTGGTCATGACCACGGGGCACCCGAACAACCAGCCGTTCTGCGGCGTTCAAGGCTTCGTCGTTGCTTCCGGCATCAGTGCCATCCTGCTCGCCATTGGCTACACCTCCGGCTTCTCCTTGAACCCTGCGCGCGATATTGGCCCTCGACTCTTTACTGCCTGTGCGGGATGGGGCCATGGTGTCTTTACCGCAGCCCACTACTATGCGTTCGTACCCATGTTAGCCCCCTTCCTCGGGGGCCTCGTTGGTGGTATCACGTACACCATCTTTATCGACCACGCCCCCGCCACCTAAAAAACAAAAACTAGCACGACTCCATTTGAACGACAGACAAAAATCATATCCATATACGCACAGCAAAACGCACATCTCCACCATACTCTTTTTGTACATAGCACACTACTATCAAAGCACGCAACACGCATACTGACTCACACATCGCAACTGCAAATGAAAATTTCTTATAAGCATGTAATAAGAAAAAGAACGAGGCTCCCAATTTCGCCACTTCTTCTCTTTACTTTTCCTTCTCCCACTTGTTGTAATCCGTAATAATAATGCGGTAAAGCTGACTTGGCCGGCTGACTGCGTCTCCTAAATCCCAAAAACAAATTGCTTTCCATGGTCCCCCCACCACATGCCCGATCGGATCGTGCAAGAACTTTAACATAATGATAGATATAGCGTCAGTTACCCAGTATGTAGGAAGGCTCACTGCTCGGAAAACATTGATGTACGTTTCCCCTTGTTTATTTTTATCAACAAGTTCTCGACCTTTTTTTTTTCTTTCTTTCTTTTTTTCTGTTCATCTCGTTTGCTGGAACCTATCGCCAACCGAGTTGCAAAACAATCATTTTAACTCTAACCTTTTTTTACCCTCTTCCTTTATGTTGTTTGCTGCCCCATGTTACCCCCAAACTTGGTTTCGAGTAGGTGAGACACAATATGCACCTGCATTACATTGTAACAAATTGATAAGTGTTTTCCAAAAAAAGAGATAGAGATTGTTTATAGTATCAGTAATGCTTCTATGTGTATGCAAAGAGAGAGAAAGAGAAAAATAATTTTCCGGATCAACCCATTTTTGTTCTTTTGGTTGTGCGTCTATCACAGATTACGTACGAATATATATGCTGATCAGGCGACCTGGCAGATATCGACATCGTCGATCATGGCAATGGAGGCGCCCAAGCACCAACCGGTTTCGGCACCGCGGATCTTCTTGGCGGTGCGCACGAGACGCTCCGGCGGCACGTCGTAGCCGATGCGCAGAAGACCATGGATATAAGTCAAATCGAGGCAATAGTCGGGGTCGGTCAATGCATCGAGAGCGGACGGCACGTGCTTGAAGGGATCCGTATCGCCACGGCAGACACGCTGAGTCAACTCGCCGAGTTCCTGCACAGAAAACTCGGACGGCATGCCGAGCGGCTGCGTCAAGTCGTAGAAGAAACTAAAGACGTACAGGTCGCGCTGGGTGAACGTCTCGGTGATGGGCGGTTGGTAGACGCCGTCAAATGCGCATGGCGCAAGCGGGCACAGCGCGTCCTTGCGGAACACGCGTTCGACGACGCCGCGACAGGCGGCGTGGCCTGCACCCGTGCCAATCAGCGTCACCGTGGCGTTCTCGTATGTAATCGTCTCATTGTGTCCATCCGGAAGGCAGGGATGGAAGACCTGGCCGGTGCGGTCGGCCTCATCCTTGAGTCCGTCGACCATTTCTTGCTTGATGCGCTTGCGCGCCTCCTTCAAACCGTAGCCGAGGTACGAGTGCTGGTATAAACCGTACTTCTCGCTGCCATAGTCCAAGACATACTTGTGCTCGCCTTCGAGCATCACGTCGCCCGTCGAAAAGGTGGGCTCAAACACGATCTGGGTTGACGCACCGCCGAGATCAAAGATCGCGGCCGAGTGGCCCTTTTGCGACTGACGCAGTTTGCCCAAGAGGTAATTCACGGTGATCCAAGCATAGACACCCTCGTCCTTGCCGTCCATGACTTCGACACCCTTGACAGGGAAGGGGTATTTGGTTGTCAAACGCTGCTGGACGGCCTTGAGAATGGCGTCACTCTTTTCCTTGCCGAGGAGACGCAAGCCGGCTGTGGCCTTGACGGCGACGGGAGTACAGCTCACCTGGTCGGCCGGGACGTGCTTGAGCGCAACGTCCATCAGCTCGTCGAGGGATTCAGCTGCACCTTGTGCGTCGTCTTGGTAGGAGGAAAGACCGGGCTCGATGGGGTAGAAGACTTCGTCTTCGAGCTCAGGCTCGGCGCGGCAATAGTTGAAACGGTAGACGTGGATGCGCGAGCCAGACGAGCCGGCATCGATCATCAGGGCATACTGGACCAGTGGCCGTCCTGGATGCGGTGTGGTGCAGTGCTCTGAGCCAGAATCCTCCGTAGTTTCGGGTGTGGGTGGCGTAGGTACGGATGCGGTCTCTGTGACGATCACTATAGCAGCCCTCCGATATGAGTATATATCTATTAAAGCTAAAGTATGAACGGACCTTCGTCTTTGATGTCCTGCTCGCCTTGAACGATGCTAGCGGCAGTGTCTGTGGAGGGGAGGGCCGGTGATGAGTAGGATTCGGTGGGGAAGAGGAGCCAGAGAAGAAGGAGAATGGCGGCGGCTGCGACTGCACACTTGATGAACAGCGATTTCCGAGTGTTGCTGTTGGTTGTGTTCATCATGCGTTGAAACCAGCTCCGCTGTCTTTCCTGCTTAATGGTGATGGAGCTCTGGCGCTGATGATGAGTGGGCAAGGAGGACGCGTTGTTAGCCACAGTGGATGAGAGTGTATATAGAGAGATGTAAAAGAATGGAGGGTCTCTCTTGCACAGAAAAAAAAAAAGAACAGATAGGTCGGTTTCAAAAATAGGAGCGGACCAAAAAGAGTAAAAAGGGCACCAAACCGGATTGGCTGAGAGGCACCGGAAAGTCGATCCGACACACACAATTGCGTAAATGTTGTTGTTCTGCAATTGGCATATTTACAATCCCAATTCCAAGTATGTAACCGCGGGAGGGGCTGTGCGCGCCAAACTTGGCTGGAAGATAGATGCAGCCATACGATAGCCCTTTCCTTCTCGTTAATCGTAAATGAACCGCTCTATGCATGCAGCACACATTCCTCACCAAACTAAAAGCAGAAAAAAACTAAAAAACTAAAAACTAAAAAAAGCTGAAAATGATTGAACAGAAATCTTTTGTCTCGTTTTGATTTGCGAACGGTTTCATATCTTGCCAAGAAGAACAAAATAATCCAATGGGACGGGGCCAAGCGAGGCTGAAGGCAAGAGCCACAGCGTGCAATAAATGAGAGTGATAATCGACGATAAAGTTTCGATTTGACACCGCGCAAACAAAGACAATTAAACAACCCAAGTGGCGGCGAAGCAAAAGTGGGCTAGTGTTTTCGCCATGGATGCTTTTCTGCAGTGGAGCAAAGACCAAGGCGTCGAGTCTGCTTCTGTAAAAGTCGAGCGTGATTTATACGGCGGCTACGGTCTCTTTACAACCACCACAATCGAACCCCAATCTCAGCCTGTTCTGCGCATCCCTAATCACCTTGTCATTGATGCTAAACGCACCTTGGACGACCAAGGCCTTGCTGAGCTTCTGGAGCAGTTGCTCCCTCCGGGCCCGCTCGAAGAGCTCTTGACCAATCCACCGTTGCAACGCCTGGCGCTCCGCCTCTTTCTGGTCTATCATCGCGAAAAGGCCACGTCGTTCTGGAAACCTTATCTTGACTGCGTCCCAGACCTATCACAGATGAAAAAGCATCACTTGTTCTTCCGTACCGACCTTGACCCCTGCTACGATGGCACAAGCGTATCACTTGCCGTCAAGTCCAAGCGTGAACAGCTGGAACGGGAGCACGCACGCATCTCGAGCTGTGCGCCGTGGTTGACCCTCGAACAATGGACCTGGGCTGAGTGTATCTTCAATACGCGCGTCGTCGATCTTGATGAAAACGAAGACGATGAGCGCTACGCTCTCGTGCCCTTCTTTGACTTTGCCAACCACAGCGGTGACCCGACCATTCGCTGGCGGTGGGGCCAAAACAGTCTCGACTTTGTACCCTTTGAGGACCAGACCCGAAGCATCAACCCCGGCACCCAAGTGTGCATCTCCTACGGCCATAAATCCAACCAGGAGCTGCTCTACATGTACGGGTTCAGCCTGCCAGACAATCATGCGCCCACACGCATCGTGATGGAGCAGGTCGATCTCTTTGAAGTCCGCGAATTTGACTTGCACAACCCATGGGAGATCGCTCACCTCTGCTTTATCCAGTCCCAGTCCGAGACGCTCCCGCCCATTACCTACTTCTCCCCGCCCAAGGAGGACGAGTCCCACATGGACCCTCCGCACAGTGTCTTCTCCAACACAGGCTGGACTTTTGCCGCCTTAGTCTTCATGTACCTTGCTGCACTCGATTCCGACACTGCTACGTACTACGCCGACCTGCCTCACCGCGGTGGACGCGTCGCGCTGCATACCCTGCACGACCTCGATGCAGACGAGCTTGCAGACACACCTGTTTTGGCTGACATTGGCGGCGAGCTATGTCACGATCTCCAGGACGTCCTGCTTGCCATTGTCAAGCTGCCGCAGCTGCCGCGCATCCAGCAACGTGTCTGCAGCTTGCTCGCAGATATGGCCCGGTATCATATCAAGCGTATCGACGCCGCACTTGAAAAGATGAAGGATAAAGACGACGAGCTCTACCCCCAGTTGCGTATATACTGCTCCGATGAACGACAGCTGCTCGATGATGCGGCGCGTGTCATGCAAGAGCGCCAAAATACCTTGGTTGTTTAACATCACTCCCCCCCCCCGACATTTTGCTTTCTCCTCTTGCATACCTTGACTGTAATTTTGCGACGCTTTACTGTACATCCAATATAAGAACAATTCTACGCTATGAGTCATGAGTATTCGCGACACGCTTTTCCTTCCATTAAAAGGATGAGCCTTTCGCCAAATGATCTCTCCAGAGAAACAGTACGCATTCTTTTCTTTTTTGCTTCTGTTGCTTCTGCAAGATAACGAAGAGATAAATTATATGTCTCTTTCATCCCCTGGGAACAATTGCTCCTGAGATTGTATGGACGTTCATGCAGAGCTTCAGTACAGAGCAAAGTAAAGGGTAGTCTTTTGTCATGCATGTAAGTGTGGTTTTATCAGGAATGTTGTCAGAAAGGTGCAGTCGCTGCTCAATTGTGAATATTTTGTATCATTCCCGCACGGGCGAAGTTCCAAGACGACGTTGAATTCCCTCATTGTGAGTATAAAGCTATCATGCTGCTCCATGCTCTAAATAGGGACCCTTTTATTTCGTCGGTTTAGCACGTACAGCGTTAGCGCCATGTTGTCAGGGCGCATCGATATCAATATCAACTAATCTGGAAGCATAACTCTTACAATGTACGTAAGGGATATTATGTGTCATAGGTCGCGTAAAAAAGCAACCGTTCAAGGAGAGCTGGTGAAAATAGCAAGTCATGTGATTCATTCTTTGAGGCATAAACTTGGTCTTGGTGTAGGTCACAGATATGAAGACGTGTAGCAACCGAAATACATGCCAAGCTTAACCCATCATGTGATGTTGTATGAAAATAGCTTCCCTCTCTTCTGATTTTCCGTCTACATAAGCCCCCAAAACTTGTGAGTATGATAGATACGTTATATGTACAGACTATAGAATAGATGCATAGCAGCAGACGATCACATGTGAGACCGTGTTACATACACGGATATACTTATCTGCTTCTCGTTTCTAACACTAGTTTGTTTCATTATTCACGGTGTCGCTACTCAGCTATGATGCTAGGCGGACTCCTGCACGACTACATAGTTCGCTATATGCATAGTGCAAAAAGAAACATGGAAACATATTGACCGACCAAGCCTATGCATATATTCTATACAACATTGCATCTTTGTGAGATGGTTCTTATTAATGAGCATTTACCCCATCTCTTTAGTGTATAGTAGGCTATCTAAGACGACGTCTGAAATATATGATGTATATCAGCAGCTAAAGTAAAGTCTTAATTCTGTTAAAGATATAAAACATGCGATATATGAATACATGTATGCATTTATGCATATATTTACATTTTCTACAGCATATTTCTTCTACTATGGCACATTGCAAAGAAGAGATGTGTTTGATATAAGCGACCTGAGGACTCAAACATAAAGAATCATGACTAATCCACATAATATAATGTTCACCGAGTTTTTCAACTATTAGCTTAGAATTACGATGTACCTTGTTCCTTAAAGGTAAGCCACAGCCGAAGGCGATAACAGAAGAGGGGTTCACATGTCGATCCAATCTGATTTCGGTTATATCGTCATTCTGTTCCGCCGTGACTACGCTGGGTGCGGAAAATGCTATCAAGATCTGACAGTACAGTAGTGATTGTTTTTACCATTTTTTAAGCACTAAACATATGAGAGCAAGTACACACATACACTGCGCCACTCTTATACGCAACGAGATGCAGGTTAAAAAGCTGATCATCGTTACTTGTTAGAGCATCTCTACTAGTTCGTATGCATCAATCCTCTGGGGCTGACGGGACTAAATAAAGTACAGTATACTACCCGTACAAATTTGAATCAGAATTGTATAAACACACTACCTCTCTAAAGCGGTATATCTAGGTTTTATAGAAGCAGTCATTACTGTCAAGCGCGACAAGTGTCTGCAAAATAACAGTTTGAAGGTGGTATCCATATGGTGTGATCAACTGTTGTATTGCAGTGCAGTCCTCTTCCTTTTACAGACAAATTCCGAACGGTTGGGCGGTGATTGATATCTTACCATGATCATATGAGGATGGTACATGTATATTCAGATGGCCGGGGACATGTTCGTCAACCCGCGGCATGTCAAGTCATGAAGAAAACGGCTGAAAAGAGTTACACTGTGACCTTTTAACTGCACTAGAAGTGTATACAGTTGACCACACTTTCCAAATTTGAAAGACAGGTGGTATCGATTAAAGGGTATGGACAATAAGTTATGTATACTGTGTTGATGCTATTAAACCAAATGAACATATTTTAGGCTTAATTTGTTATGTATTCCATCGTAAATGAGGTGGCTGGCAGCATATTGCAATAGAATTGGAAGACGCTAATTCTTAAAAGATATAGCGCATCTCCTGCCAGTTTCCATGTCCTTTTTGTAGTCCAATTCAATTAGTATGAAGATACATGTTTGAGTACGACGTAACGTTGTAAAATATGTCATTCCATCAGAAAATGAAGGATCTCGAGTGCCGTGATACCAACTCTTATTCAAAACTGCGTGTATTCAGTAGCTGCGAGCCTGTAACCTGCAATGCGAAGTTAGCGTATCACAAGGAGGCGTTTACACAAATTAGAGTGAAAAGATAAACAATAGATTCGTTGATTAAATATATGTATCATTCATACCTGCGTATATGTGCCAATCGAGGAGATATTCTTATTTCATATTAGCATAGTAGTGCACTGAACACTTTCGGACTACGAGCGGATATATTCCTACAGCATCTGCATTAGATCTGACCAGTGGCAACACGGTAGCGACGGATGTCAGTCTCATTTTACTCTACTTGTTATGTCGATTCAACTGCAGTCTGCGTCTCATGTAAATGACACTATACTCTTCTATAGATCAAAATGCTTGCAGCTATATCTCGTCTTCTCCTCCATAGTTTGATCATTATTATTTGTTGTGGCATCGTTGCTATGTTAGGTTTCCTCAAGGTGGAAGAGAGTCGTGTATGCATAAGCATCAGGAATTGGGAACCCGCTTTCACGCGCTTTACTTTTTTTTTCTTTTCTCTCTCTCTTTG
This sequence comes from Syncephalastrum contaminatum, assembly GCA_013461545.1. NCBI lineage: Eukaryota > Fungi > Mucoromycota > Mucoromycetes > Mucorales > Syncephalastraceae > Syncephalastrum > Syncephalastrum contaminatum. The sequence goes on from VAFG01000172.1 coordinate 36,472, forward strand.
TAGATTTTCACTTGAAGAGAGGTGACAGCAAAATGGACGAGCTACTGCAAGGCGCACTAGCAGCCAACAGAGAACGCGATCTTACACGATTGGAACATTGTCTACGTGAATCTCTGGAGCTTGTGCTTGGGTGGCGCACGACTGAGTACCTCAGGGCCGGAAAGCTGGATGTCGCTCTGGATCACGCCAACACGCTCATCGAAATGTACCCCAACTCACCTGTAGGGTACATATCAGCCGGTGACGTCTATTGCGAAAGGTGTGATTACAATACAGCCATCGATATCTATGCCAGAGGACTCGCCAAATCAAATAAAAGGTGCACAGCAGAGATTGCGCAGCGCTTGGAGTCAACGAAGCTGCTCCGAAGCAGAAAGTGTGATCCTCTCGACCACCTGCCGGGCGAGCTCATTGCGAAAATATTCGAATATGTACCCGAGAAACGACTTGTCTGTACTCGTCTGTCGCGCAACTGGCGACGACGGCTCCCGCTGTTGCCGATGTGGTCCACGCTTAACGTGGACCTCAGGCGACATTTCATACCTGAGAATTGGCAACATAGCCTTGCCCAAGTCTTGAAACCCAGTTTGCGTGAGATCAACATTGTGACCGATGTTTCGTTGTGTGTTATTCTATCACTGATGAGTCGAGCCGGATGTAACAATGTGAGAAAAGCAGGCAAGTCTATAATATGCAGCAAGTTAAAGGGACGACGACTGATTGAACTGACACTCTTCCAATTACAGTTGTGTCAGACATAACCGAATACCCCGATGACGATCCATCCGAAGCACAGGCTTCTTTCCGCAAGGCGTTTATCAGGGACTTGGGCATTATAGGAGGGCGTTTGACACATTTGGAGATTACATCGGCTTTGCAGCCGGATAACTTCCTCGTCGTCCTCCTTACCTTGTGCCCCAAACTACAATGGCTTTCCTACGACGTCGATCAAAGCTACCCGATTCCACCCAGGGATTTTGTTCCAGCCTCCACGCAGCCTACCGACTTGCGCGTTCTCAAGTGGCCTGACTTCTCCCATGCCATGTCTACGCTGCAAGTCATACCAACCTACTGTCCCAAGCTGCAGAGCCTGGTGGTGGGTTGTTATGAGACGCGGGATCGCATAGATATCAGCGTCTATCTCGAACGCATCCAAGAACACTGTCCTGACCTGCAAATACTGAACCTCCCCTTTGAAATGGATCAATACGACCTCGAGGAGCCAGTGGCAAATCACAAGGGTGGTCTTCGCCGGCTTTATCTAGGGTCGAATTGCTTCGTGAATCCCAAGGTCTTGAGCAACATCTTGCACCGACATCAGGAGACCCTGGAGCACTTTCAGAGCCATATGGGCGTCGACGAAGCCTCAACTGATACATCACGGCACCTTTTACCGCTGACACTGCCACGACTCAAGTCGCTGGACCTGTGCTACGATATCCCGCGCGCAATACAGCCCCTGTCTCTTTTCCTACACATCGCGCAGGAGATCGAGGAGTTGACATTGACGGAGATGGCCTTATCGGCTCACATGATGGAAGCGGTCGCGTCCTTGCCCAAGTTGCGATCGGTGACATTCAAGTCGTGCTACTGCGACCCAGGCGTGCTGCAGTGGCTAGTCGAAGGACATATCGCCAAGGGGGACTCAAGCACGCTCGAGCGCTTGGATATTGGGGATGATTACCAGGAATCATGGGATGATACCATCTTTGCTCGTCTCGGCGGTTTACGCAACCTGAAATATCTCAAAGTGTCTGCACGTTCGCGGCGCTACGTCAAGGCAACCGCCGTACGGAAATTCCTTTCGCTTGCGAAGCGATCCGGCGCAGCTTATGGGTTGGAGTTCCTTGAGCTTCCGGTGACAAATAGCTTCCGGGCAGCACGGTCCCTCATCATGGATACGTGCCCATCACTCGAACATCTTCATCTCTCTCTCCCTCGATAAATGCAAGTGTTATCATACCGTTCATCATATTTTCTCCATGATTACCCCTCTCGAATTAGCATAGGATATTCTTCCGTCTACATAGTGTGCATATTAAAAATTTGTGTCTATACTTTCTTATTCCTCTAATGAGCCGCGTCTGCGTTACACAAACAAAAACGCATGAGAAAACAGAAGAAATACCGCCCTTCACTTCGCCGTTATTGTATTTTCTGTGACGTGAAAAGGTCCAATTTGGGCATTAAGGGGTATAGCAACGCTCAAACCTGCTTCTACTACAAGCCATCTTTCCCAGTTCCTCTACACAGACCATGCCCACATAGGTTTCTAGTTTTATTCCCACTGAGCCCTTATGAAAAACCTCTTCTCGTGCCACTACGTCAATACATGAAGCACTTCTCTTGAACAAGTGAGAAGTAGCACCTTTGAAAGTATAATGGCAAGCACCAGTCTCAGCAAGCAAGCAAAGAATTTGTAAGTATTATCTGCAAGCCACGATGCTTCGGTCAATCACGTGATTACTTTGGGACTAACCATACAAAAAAAAAACGAGAGAGAAAGAAAGGTATGTACAGCACGGACGTTATATTAGTATCTCATCAGCCAATCCGGACGAGAGCCATTATTCGTTGGCTAGGACAATATACTTCCATAGTACTGTGGGCAGACAATGTTTCATTCTTCAAGGAGCGAATACTAACAAGGAATAAAAAAGGCTCGATTCGTGTCGGACCCAGCTTCCGTTTTACCTTGATCTATATATCTTCCATCTTTACACCCGATTGAGGTGATTCGGTATACGACTATGGCCTTTGAGACGTATCATTATATAGCACATAACATATAGCAAAAAGAGTTACACGAGAAAAACAGAAAAATTGCCATTCGCACTTTGTCACCTGGTGAAGGTGAAATATAAATAGGGCTATGCAAAAGATTTCGATTTGGATGACTCTACGTAGGCGGGTCATGAATCGAATGAGTGAACAAAAAAGGTTAGCAGCTATCAAAAGCGTAAGACCCATTGTGAATTGTGGATTGACTGCTTATTTGCTTATGCTTCTGGCAATAAAGCTTACGCAAGAAAGAGGGAAAAAAGAAGCATCAAAGTTAGAATAATAATGTAAGTAAAAATATAAAAGTATGACCCTGTTGCGCCAAGAGCGAGAGGACGGTGACGAGCGGACCGCCACGATCGGAGACGAATTTCGATTCCCAGATACGGTAAGGTGTATCACCTATAAAAAAAAAAAAAAAAAAAATTT
>VAFG01000172.1:39907-80005 GCA_013461545.1 Syncephalastrum contaminatum
TACACACGCACCAGAAAGCTTTTTACTCTTTTTTCCTCTTTCTCTTCCGGTTCATACTTTTGTACACGTCACCATGTCCAACCCCTTTGAAGAGCATAACCCTTGGTCGAATAAACCCTCGCCAGGTCCTCGTTTCGGCAATGCCTACGAAGACGACGACAACAATGCCTGGCAGGGCAGCAACAAGATGCCCTCTCCCTCAGATTACAGAAGCACGCCCACGAACTGGAACGAGTCGACCAAGATTGAGCAGCCCGCGCCGTCAGCCAGTCCCGCGTACAACTTTGACAACAGCGCGACCCCCGTCGGTGCCTCGGAGAACGCCTACCAGTTCTCAGGCACTCGTCTCGGCAATCAAGAATTCGGCAGCGGCGACGCTTACTCCAAGGTACAGGTCGAGAACGGCGCAGCGTCGCCTTCTCCTGCTCCTACTCCTGCGGGTGGAAAGCCTCGTCCGAATGAAGTCGATGGCGCGTTGCCGCCTGTCTGGGACGATAAGCGATTGAACCCCTCCAAACTCCGGCTCTTGCTTCGCTTCCTGCAGTTCATATCCGCCATCGGTCATCTTGGCTTTGCTGCTGGCGCTTCTCCTGTAAGTTTTATTGCATAACCTTTCTGAAGGAAAGAGCGTTTCCACTGACACAGTCTGTAGTTCTCGGGTGAGGATGTGCCCTTTGACAGCAAGGCCTGTTTTTACTTCCTCTACGCCGTCGTAAGTGATTCATCGAAATACCAAGAAAAACACTATGTTAATAACTTCCCCTTACTTAGGCTATCCTGACCATCATCTGGTCCTTCTTCCATATTATCTTTTATCTCTATCGCCGTGTATCGCATGGAAATAAGCTCAACCGTGTTCTGATGACAGGCACAGACCTTCTTTTGTGTATTTTGTGGGGTATCGGCATCATTGTCGAGATCGCCATGTTCCGTTGCTCTCCTGGCGACCACAATCACTGGTGTGATTTGTAAGTAATGGACATGTCTTTATACATCGTCGGACTGATCTTATTTCTCATAGCTACAATGTGTCTATCTTCTGGGGTTTCCTCGAGTTCGTCCTGTTCATCATTGCTGTGGGCTGGGACTTTGTGGGCGGCTGTATCCGCCGAAAGTAGACCAAGCGCGACAAAAGAAAACTACCCCATACCCTTACTCCATTCACGCCCCCAATACTGTACTAATTTAATGAACTCTTCCCTGAATCGCTGCATGTTTATTCTGAGCTTCCCATCCTTTTTCATATCTGTCACCCTTCTACTTACACTTACAATATCGAAGTTACACTTTTGTCCTTTTACTCTACTTTTATATGTGAAATACGTCTTACAGGGCGCCACTACCTCAGAATATGTCCAAAGATAGGATTTTAGAGCTCTTGTGCTCGTACCACCGCTGTTTTCAGCAAGTTCGGACACCATCCCTAAAGGTATAACACCCCTCTGCTTCTTTGGGACTTTATGCTGTAATTAATACTACTGCAAAAGCCATAGCAACACGTAAGTATAGATATGCACTGTGTATAGACAGTTAGGGAAAAAAACATTAAAATGGAGCTGACTAGCTTGTGTAATGTGTACCGTAAAGACGAGCGCTGTCTCACATTATGTACATATGGACTGAGAGACCCTATAGTATAATTTGGAACTGTCCGAAGAATTGATCTATGTTTGGTCTCTTGTCAAAAACTGACCGCCTACGTCAGTGGTAGTCTTAATCTAGAGTAAAGTTACGTGCGCATAAGAGATATACGCTCTCTTGACAAACGTAATGAATGGTACGTATTTGTAAGCTTGAACGCAGGGCATTCTATGTTAAGCCAAAATCATAGGAAGAATCACCCCAGAAAGTGAATTTAATGATTAACTTATTCCATTGTTCAGGTGGATACACCAGGTATAAGAGCATCTATCCTACAGAACATGAAAAGAAGGGATATTGGCAAGCTTATAGTATCTTTTGGGCAGTGTGTTCGCCAGGGTCGACTGGATCAATTGCAGCACTGCCGTTTTTGCCAGCCTTGCCAGTAGAAGGGCTTTTGGGGTCGTGTGTACCCTTCGCATCTGCTCTTTCGATATGGGGGATCTGTATCATATAATACGCTGTCAATCAGTACCGTGCGCGTCCTTGTCGATGCCTGATAATACCTACCCGTCGAACCATATGCTTATTATGTTTGATCGGCGCATTAAACTTGCCAGGACGCCTGTTGGTATTGAAGAGCGGCGAAAGAGAGAATGATGACATTATACGAGCCCGCAAAAGACGAGTGAAGACTTTTAGCATGACGTCTTGGGGTGTGATGATAGTGGGAAAGAAACGAATGCGACCAAAGCGAATGAATCAAGTTCTCAGTAACAAACGAGCAGCTTTTATAGATATTATTTACTTTCTTTATGCCAACAGGAACAAGGTCTTCCAAGGCAGTGTGTAAATGCCTACGTTACTAATCTCAACTTTTGCTTGAGGCTAGATTGTATCTCGCTTTATAAAAGTTATAATACTGCAAATAACAAGTTTTGCGATCATGCCTCCTAACAATTTGTATGATATCGTCATAAAATGAGCACAGTGCTGGAAATACACTAATACCAAGCAGCGCTTTCTTTGATCAGGAAATACAATAAAACAAGCATCGTAATATTGCGTATGATGCTGCTGGAAAGGGGTCAAATTCAAATTTGCCATTGACGCTACCGACCAATGAGGTGCAATATTTCGACGCAGTAATTCAAATATCCATAATAAAAAGTAGCCTATGGGATATGTGTGAGGAAAGAGAATGGGCCAGCTATTCAGTGTATATATACCTTCTGCCTGAATGGCCGGCTCAAGGTGCGCCACCCCAGCTGAGGGGATGCGACGAGGACAAGAGGAGTGACACGGTTATCAGGTATAGATTGCGACGAACCGAGACCCCAGGCGAGAAAGAGTTCACTTGCGATGATTTGCAGACGACCTTGTCGGATCCAACCACAGAAACTAGAGACGTTTTCTTCAAAAAGTATATATCACAGATTGCACCTCTGCTGCACTCATGCAACTTTTGAATAGCTGTGCTCCATTTATATGGCGATACTGTAAAAAGCGTCTGTACAAGAATCCTACTGCTAGGCACACACATCCATTTCAATTTGTTTAATATAATTATATAATTAGTATGAAGCAGAAATAATGTATTTTCTGGGTTCTTCAATATTCAACTCAAATCGAAGCAGCGTCGAGAGTAAATGGTCTACTAGAGCGAAAGAATTTGAGCTGAGAACAATGATATTTAGCATCAGTAGCAGCAAAACTAAGAGAGTATGAGGTCAGTAAAGGTTGTTAGTGTGGGAGTGTTGAAGCTCAGCTTGCGTCTGACTTTAATCACAATTGAGGCGTATGACACCTTCCGGGCCGGCCAGACCGAAGTTCCCCCTCTTCCAATATGGGTAAGCCAAAATCAACATATACGATGGTAGAATGGATGCATACATGCATCCATCCATCCATCCGCTGCATCCATCCATCCGTTTGCTAACATGATGCACAGGTATCAGCCGCGACTCCCGCCACAAGCGCAGCAACACCGGTGCCAGACGTGTGGCCTACCGCAAAAAGAGAAAGTACGGCATTAGAGAATGAGACGATCGATCCCGGAACTGACATCACCACACAATAGGTTCGAGATGGGCCGTCCTGCGGCTGCCACCAAGCTGGGTGCCAAGCGCATTCACTTGGTCCGCGTGCGTGGTGGTAACTACAAGCACCGTGCTCTCCGTCTCGACAGCGGTAACTTTGCTTGGGGCTCTGAGGGTCAGTCGCGCAAGACGCGTGTCCTGACTGTCGTGTACAACGCCTCGAACAACGAGCTTGTCCGTACCAACACCCTCGTCAAGGGCGCCGTTGTGCAGATCGATGCCACCCCCTTCCGTCAGTGGTACGAGTCCCACTACGCCATCGCTCTCGGCAAGAAGAAGCTCAACGACGACAAGATCGCTGAGGTCGAGAACATTGAGGGCAAGTCCAAGCGTGTCCAGAAGACCCTCGAGGCCCGCCGTGCCAACGGTCAGGTCGACCCCCTTCTCGAGGACCAGTTCGCTGCCGGCCGCCTGTATGGTAAGTCTTGAAACTGCAGTGGTTGTTCAATTCCAATTGACATTTGGGTAATTAGCTATCGTTGCCTCGCGCCCTGGCCAGTCTGGTCGCTGCGACGGTTACATCCTGGAGGGCAAGGAGCTCGAGTTCTACCTTCGCAAGATCAAGTCCAAGAAATAAATTATCTCTCTGGACAACACCTTTTGACAATAAAGCATGCATTTGTAGAATTCAAAAATATCCTTCATTATCACTACATTTATAAGAAGTTTGCATACATGTTGAAGAGTGTTTTTTGTCATGTACGAAGTATATCGGATATGCAGGTCGTACGACTGAATCATGAAACTGCGCATAGAGCAATGCTAGATCCTCACTCGTCTTATATTCTGGCGGAGGCAGTGCTTGTATTGTAGTGGTCAAAATAGCAGTGGTGTAAGTAGTCGGAATTCGGGACGGCAGGCACAAGTATTGGGAGAGGACCCCGCTGCCGGGCCTAAAGTGCATCAAGCCAAATCAAGGTCACCCTCTTTTCCTGCATCTGACATCATGGTATGTACTTGCCGACGCACACACACCCGACATCCATCCACCATCATACAACGACACCATCAACGCTACCTGCTCTACTCTGACGGATGGATAATCCACGGTTGGATGGATATGTGGATGGATGAAATACGGGAGTGCTGACCTGCCTCGACATTTTGGTACAATGAACTCATTCAACTCATGACCATGCCCATTTTGCTTTATAATTCTAGAGCGCCGAAGGACAGCAGAAGCAGAACCCGATGCGCAAGCTCAACATTGAAAAGCTTGTGCTCAACATTTCGGTGGGTGAGTCGGGCGATCGTCTGACGCGTGCCGCCAAGGTGCTCGAGCAGTTGACCGGTCAGACCCCCGTGTACTCCAAGGCACGCTACACCGTCCGTACCTTTGGTATTCGCCGTAACGAAAAGATCTCTGTCCACGTGACCGTCCGCGGCCCCAAGGCCGAGGAGATCCTTGAGCGTGGCCTGAAGGTCAAGGAGTACGAGCTCCGTGCCCGCAACTTCTCTGCCACCGGCAACTTCGGTTTCGGTATCGACGAGCACATTGACCTGGGTATCAAGTACGACCCCTCCATCGGTATCTACGGTATGGACTACTACGTCGTTATGGGCCGTCCTGGCGACCGCATTGCCCGCCGCAAGCACTGCACTGCCCGCGTCGGTGCCACCCACCGCATTAAGAAGGTAAGGAATTCGGCTGGTTGCCATATTTAGTTTGTTGCATATGCTAATGAATATGATGATGGTACCATAGGAGGAGACCGTCGAATGGTTCAAGAGCCGCGTACGTATTGTATTTATCAGATATTGACAATGACTAACCTATTTTTTATATCTTCTAGTTCGATGGCATTGTCCTCAACAAATAAATCATCTCTATGATTTCCTTTTGAATTTATTACACCGTTTGTACATAGACTGCAATGTGTGCGTGTGTGTGTGTGTGTGTGTGCGTATGAGAGGGAGGGTGTGTGTGTTTATTGTGTGTGTATGTGTGAACGTGGGGCCATATGAGTAACCAGGATGGTGTGGCGAAGCGCATTTGGAGGAAAAAGCGAGGGGTATCGGCCAATCAGGAGAAAAACAAGTGGTCACAGTAGTCCTGTTTTACAATACAGACGTTGTAAAAACCCGAGTCAGGGGCCTTGGACCGTTTCTTTCCCTCTTTCACCCGCATTTTCTATTTACTTTTTCCTCTTTCGCACGCGAGAGCCCTTTTGACCCAACCCCACTTTCAAGAAGGTCAAATAAAGAGGCTCCTCCTTTCAGGGAAAGAAGAAAGACAGAAAACAGAAAAAAAAACAAAAAAAACGAGAAGCAACCCCGTTTCCGTTTTTACTTGGTGTTGCTTTCGCCTGCCTACCCAAACGCTCCTACAACCGTAGCAACCATTCCTCCTCAACGAACCTCGTCTGTTCTTCTCAAGAAAAATCAAGATGACTTCGTTCGCACCCGAGCCTCTCCGCCTCACCGGCCCCCACCCCTCATATCACACGTCGACTCAAGCTCGACTACCACCACCAGAGACAACGGCGCCTCTCGGCTGTCGTCGCCTGCGGCAGCAGTCGTGTTTTATCCTGGCCTCTCCACGTCTCCCACCATAGACACGCCCCCGCCCCAGCCTCCACCGCCGTGGCTCTCTCTTATGGACACCCGTTATAATGACTCTACAATACTTCCGGACACCCCTCACCTCTCTCTGCCGCCTCTCAAGAAGCCTGCAAGGTTCCACCCCTACGACCGCAAGCACCCCGAGGACGACTCTACCAATGACCTGTTTGGGGAAATCCCCACCTACTTTCCGCCTAATCCTATCTTTACCACCACCACCGATGCTGATGATGTTGCTGCCGCTGCCGCTGACGCACTTGGGTTCTCTGAATCCGTGCCCGATGATGACGAAATTCTCGCTGATTTTATCCACGACGACTCTTTGCAAGGCCCTACACCGCCGTCTTCCCCGCTGGTGTCTTTTGATGACGACCCAGTGGACGACGACTTTGTCTTGTTCCCATAACAACCTTCTCGTAGTATAGTATAGTATGCGTCTAGTCGTACTATTTTTCTCTCTTTCTTTCTTTCTTTGTTTACGCTTACCGTGCTTTTCTTGCCAGGGCGCAACGTTTTTCTCTTTTTCCTTACATTCTGTTTATCGTTTGTGTGCTGTTTTCTGTCTATCTTTCTATTTTTTTTTTGTCTCTTCTTTTATTACATATAAATTACGTTCTCTTCAGTTGTGCTTTAATGCTATCGACTCGTTCGAGAAGGGCTTGGGCAGTCTGGACGCCAACTTTTCGCTCATGACGGGCCTTCTCGTCCTGCCCGCAGAGGATACCATCGAGTTCGAAAAGAATATTCATGAGCTGTTCATTGAGGTAGATGCCGTATTCTGTTAGCTTTTGGCGCGCCTTGGGGTCTTGAGGTGCATCCAGGACACGCTGTTCGTACTGATCAATGTCGGGAGCAATCTGCTGCGCCAGCTTGTGCGTGGCACCCTGCACCTGCTGCAGTACCGGGTTACCCTCCTCTTTTTTCTAAAACACACATACATGGATATGGATAAGCCCTCAGCCCCATTAAAACCTTATTTTTTTTATATATTAGATGTATATATAGCTTTCTTACCTCTGCAGTGGGTGACGCGAGGAGTATTACTTTTGCCCCCGGTCGTAAGCCGTATGCGCTCAAAAGTTGGCTCTCATCCTTCATCACCGCTGCATTCGGAAAAACCATAGTGAGTGAGCGAGTGAGTAAGCACAATGGGATGTGAACCAAGTGTACCTCCGTAAGCCAAAAGCTTCATTGTATGCAATCCAGTGACGCGCTCGCACTTGGCCTTCAGATCCTTGACAGTCATGTCCGGCTCATAGTCCACCTGAAAACGTCGTTTACCCCATTTGACTTCTATAGTTGCTGCCATTCGTATGTGTATCTTCTAAGTGTATCGGTGTTGAGTTTATGGAAAAAGAAGCGAGAAAAGAGCGGGAAAAAGGGAAAAAAGGACAGGATCCAATGAAGTCTCTATAGAATATATATATATATTGGAAATGTTGGAATGGAAAGCACAATACAAAGAGGAAACGTCATGATGAAAAATAATTAAATCTTTTGTTTTCTTTCGACAAAGACCACATTGGGTGGCAGATCCTGCTGCTCCAGCGTCTCGCGCACTGTCCGTTTCACGGGTCTGGGCTGCACAAAGTGTTGCAAGAGTTCGCTTGCAGTCTGGATACCATTCAACTCCCGGTTCGACACTTCACGACCCAGCTGCTTCATTGCCTCCTTCACCACCTGTTGTCCATATGAGTATCACTGTACCTCATCCGACCATGTATCCTATGTCTTACCGAGAACTTTTGGTCGCCCAGGACAACCGACTGCCACTCGCTCGTGCCAGGGAACGACGATTGCACGATCGATTCCACAATTGTTGTCACTTGCTGGGGATCTTCAATGACAGCCTCGTTCTTCCACCTGTTAAAAGTGTAAGTATTTACACCAAGGTATCTGTAAACAATCGTGTGTCTTACGAGACGATTTCAGGTGCTTCGCTGTATTCGACTTCAAAGGTAGGAGCAGTGGCTGTAGTAGTAGTAGTAGTAGATTCAGGGCTGGCGGTGGGTTCTTGAGCCTCGGGCTTCTTGGCCCATGGGTTGAACCGGCTCAAGCCGCTGCCGGTGGCTGCCAGCTTGGGGGTGGTATGCAGGGCACGTCGAGCAATGGCGAGTCGAAGCATTGTGAATGTGTATGTATGTGTAAAGAAGAAAAAAACAATTTGACGGCCCACAAGCAAGGTTTGAAACCACGCCCTAGAGTTGTCAAAATTTCCACTTTCTGCTTCAGCAAACAGAATGCTGTCTATCAACCTCCCATACATATTTTCTATAATATGCATAAAAATAGTCACTGCCATGGAGAAAGGGATGAGCCATTGAGTGCACCAGAGCAGTCTGTCTAGATTTCACATCTCTTCTTATACATATCAGTCCACATATAATATCTCTGTCTCTCTGCTCGCTGGACTTATACTTTACTACCTATCATCTACATGCAGAAGGCCTTTTTTTTAAACTGCTATACAGATCACATACATTATATAACAAAGTGTAGTACATCTCCAGACACTATCATATCTTGTGATATGAGACCAGTACTGATTCTGGATGAAGCCGTTACTCGACTATATAACCGCGCTTCTTTGTGAACAGCAAATACCCCAAGTATGCGTTATCTGTAAGGTACTTCTATGTCTACAGAAACGCGTTTACTTTCTCTGATAGAGCTTATACAGCATTTATGGAGTAGGCTGCTAAACTTGGCGGGTGGATCATGATGAGTATTGATAGGAGGCACGACTGTGTAATTTATAGTGGATAAATCGGAGTGAATCCTTTCGCTTTTTACACACCTAACTTACACATATACAACTTCCATGTCGGTCGAGAAACGCAGTGCGTCACCGCCGCCGAATGGCAGCGCGGTCGTGAAGCGCGCGCGTCAGGAAGACTCAGAACGCACATTGACCCTTTCGACCGAGCGATCGGGTGCTCCTAATCAGCTTGTCGGCACCGTACGTTACAGCAGATGCATCCGTATAAATACTCAAAAGTGTTACTAGATCAAGCGCACCTCGAGCCTCGAAGCCCCCGTCATGCAGCTCGTTGGTCACTCTGTAAGTTAGCAAATGAAGAAAACGGAATTGCTCACGATTCTCTCTGTATAGGGCGAAATCTTTTCTGCTAAATTCGATCCTTCGGGTGAGCATTTGGCTAGCGCCTCATTCGATCGCCAGATCTGTAAGTTGCCACTAGAACAAGAAGGAGCAGTATGTTGAATCGATATAGGGCTTTGGAACACGTATGGTGAGTGCAAGAACTATGGCGTGCTCAAGGGCCACAGCAACGCGGTCATGGAAATCCACTGGTCCCGAGATGGAAGGTAGTCAACATGCATCGCGCTCTAGAACCACTCTCTCATTTCTGCTACTATTTAGCCATATCTTCTCTTGCTCGGCGGACCGGACACTGGGTATATGGGATGTGGAAGCCGGTGAGCGCGTGCGGCGGTGGAAAGGACACAACTTGGTGGTGAACAGCTGTCAGGTAGCACGACGCGGGCCCGAGATGGTCGTGTCCGGTTCGGACGACGGCCTGATTAAGCTCTGGGACAGCCGATCCAAGGACGCGGTCACGACCCTCGAAGACAAATACCAAGTGACGAGTGTCGTGTTCAGCGATGCAGGCGATGCCATCTTTTCGGGCGGTCTCGACAATGAGGTCAAGATGTGGGACCTCCGCAAAAAGGACGTCGCCTACACGCTGCCTGGTCATCTGGATACCATTGCCGGCCTTGCCTTGAGTCCCGACGGATCTACACTTGTCTCGAACGGCATGGACAATGCCGTCCGCGTCTGGGACGTCAAGCCGTTTGCGCCTGCTGACCGCTGCAAGAACGTCCTCGAGGGCGCGCCCCACGGCTTTGAAAAGAACCTGATCACGCCCTGCTGGTCCACGGATGGCTCGCGTGTTGCGTGTGGTGCGGCCGACCGTACCGTCGTCATCTGGGACGTCAAGACCGGTAATATCCTGTACAAGTTGCCCGGCCACAAGGGCTCGGTCAACGACGTGGACTGGCATCCCAAGGAACCGATCATCATGAGCGCAAGTACCGACAAGACCCTGCTCCTGGGTGAAGTCAAACCCACCGTTTAACAGAAAGAAAAAAAAAAGAGCGTGTTGTTTTTTTGTTTCCCTTTCCTTTTTTTTTGTCTTATATATATGCCATGATTTGAGAGAAAATAATGTACTCGAAATGGGTGGTGGTAGTGTGCCCGGTGGGGATAGGGGGATCGGGTAATGAAGAAGATATGGGGAGTTTAGTTGGAGGATGTATAATGCTGGTCCCAGTGGGCTTTGAGCATCTGACAGCACTCTTCCTCAGTGCCATTCGGATGGTCAAGCTGCCATCGCATCATGACGCGGAACAGGGCAGGAATGGCCGAGCCCGGCTTAGCGCCCAGTACCCGGATGAGTTTTTTGCTCTAGTGTACCATGAGCTCGTCTCTCTCTTTCTAGATACTCACCCCCAGTATTATTCCACTTACATCAATCATATGGTTCCAGAGATAGCAGTCGTCGATTTTATACTTCTTGGCTGCCTCAATTAGAGATGTATAGCGCCTCACCAAAACCGGATCTAGATCGGAATTGATTGTATCGGGCGCCTCCCAGTTTACCTCCGGGTGTTTGGCCAGAACATCCCGCGCCAGGGCGAGGCGAAGCGTGGTCTGCCAAAGTTTTCCCATATCGCGGATCATCATGCCGAGCTCTCCTCGGTCCAAAGCTGTTCCGGCATTCCTGTGGACGGCCTCCATTGCGTTGGGGATGTCGCGAAAAATCGTGGCAGTCGTAGTGGTATCAACGTTGGTGGCCTATGCACGCGGAGCACTTAGAGAAACGTCATGGCATGAATGGGGAGCTTACTTTGATGGCGTCACGAAGGACGAGCTGGACGGGGGCAAAGGTACGCTTACCGCGCGTGACGGGCGGCAAGTTCATGAAGGGCAGCACGCTCGCGGCGAGGATCAAGCTGCGCAGGTTTTCTGGGTCGGTCGGCCACACGCGCTGGATCCACTGGACGGCACCCAAAGCACGCACAGCCTGAGTGGGAGCATCTTCGGGCAAGTTGGGTTCAGGCGGGGTGAAAACGACACCGTAGAGTTTGAGATCACGCAGCATCTTCAGCGCATAGAGCGGTAAGGGGCCGCGGAGCATCTTATCGAGCTCGGTGCCGACGCGCTCGCGGCTGATCTTGTGCACGAGTGCGTCGCGGATCACATCATTCGAAGCGGCCTCGGCCAGCTCCGGGACGAGCTGAAAGTCGAGGCGGCTTGCAAAGCGCACGCACCGCAGCACGCGGAGCGGGTCATCATGGAACGTCTCAAAAGGCGCCAACGGCGTGCGGATCAGGCCCTTTCGAAGGTCGTCCAGGCCTCTCTCGGTGAAATCCTCGACGGCGTGGGCATTCACATTGTAAAACAAGCTGTTGATGGTGATATCCCGGCGATAGGCGTCCTCGGTAGGCGAGCCAAAGCCCTATATCAATGTGAGTCATTGCATCACATGAGAGGATTTTTGTATTACAATGTGCGAAGGAATGCGGCTCTCCTGGGTGTAGACTTCGGTGCGCAGGTTGGCAAAGTCAATGTCGAGGCCAAACAGGCGTGTGGTGGCTGTCTCGAGATGCTTTGACTTGGCCGGATTGCTATCGATTTTGGCGATATGCCGGGTCTCGTAGCCGTTCTCTTTGAGATAAGCGTTGACGTGTGTGGCAAAGTCAAAGCCCATCATGGTGTCCACCGCAATGTCAATGTCGTGGCAGGCCTTGCCAAGCAGCTAGCGCTCCATTCAGTCCATGCCATTCCGCAGTGCATTCTCTCGTTACCTTATCACGGACCCAGCCGCCTGCGATACGCGTCTGGACGGGCGGCAGGTCAGGACGGGTCTCTTTGAGGTGGCGCGAGACGTCTTGGAGAAGAGCGCAAATGTTGGCTTCTGTGTCGGACAAGACAATCTTGAGGTCATGGCCGTGCGAGGTGCGGCCGTAGGAGTGGGTTGCCCGATCAGGCACGGACATTAGGCGACGACGTTTGAGAGGAGACAAACCAGCTAGAACAGGAAAGCGTGTCCGAGACAAGAGCATAAAATGGCATGTAAAAACTGAGCGCTCCCTGAATTCCTTCATTCTCTCATTCATTCATGCTCAGTGTGGCTTGGCCAGGAATACTTTGCGCCACCCACTGCAAAATTTTGTTTCCTTCTTTTCTCTTCCCTACTTTAACTAGCAAACATGGGTCGCATGGTAAATGGCAACATTCGACTACGACAGCAGCAGTGTATTCATACTTTGTTACAATAGCACACTTCTGGCAAGGGTATCTCCCAGAGTGCCCTCCCCTACCGCCGCTCGCCCCCCTCGTGGGTCAAGGTAATGAAGAAATGGAAAAAAAAAATTTTACAATGCACTCATCTAATCTATTTCGTGTATATAGACCACCCCTGAGGAGGTTGTTGATATGATCTGCAAGAGCGCCAAGAAGGGTCTCTCGCCCGCCCAGATTGGTGTCATTCTCCGTGATTCGCACGGCATTCCTCAGGTCAGAAGCGTCACCGGCAACAAGGTCCTCCGTATCTTGAAGTCCAACGGTCTCGCTCCCGCCATCCCCGAGGATCTGTACCACCTCATCAAGAAGGCTGTCACGATCCGCAAGCACCTTGAGCGCAACCGCAAGGACAAGGACTCCAAGTACCGCCTCATTCTCATCGAGTCGCGTATCCACCGTCTGTCCCGCTACTACAAGACTGCTGGCACCCTTCCCCCCAACTGGAAGTACGAGTCCGCCACCGCTTCGGCCCTGGTTGCCTAAGTATCCTTTGTTTGTACTAATTTTTTTTTGACATTTGGTGAAAAAAATTCATGGATTTCTTCCTCTTGTCCGCCTTTTTGGTTATCCGTTTCGTTTGGGTCATTGTGTGGCGTGCCTGGGTTATATCAAGCAAACCTCACCTTCATTCCATTTCTCTCTCTTTCTATGATGACATTTTTTATCATTTTAACCCTACATCTTGCTGCGGGTTTTAGTATTCACGCTGTCTGACTAAAGAAGAGAAAATGAGAAACACGGTAGGTTTGCTTTGGGTTGGAACTATTGAATGAATAAACTTTTATGATTTGCCTCCTCTGTATTTGTTTGCATTCGTTCATGCTGGATCATACGCAACATGCCCGTCATGTGAAAGCACAGACCGCCCATTGTTTTTTAGTGCATGGCTACACTCCAGAAAAAAATTTTACATATAAATAATATTGACTGATTATAGAAGCGCAATACGAAAAAGGGGAGATGTACGTCTAATAGATTACTGTGGGCATAGAGTACTTAATTGGTATACACAGGGGTACAATGGAATAACGCAATAAATTAGTGGTAGCCACTCGTAGAATAAGTGTTATTCATCAATTGAGAGGATGACACGGTCGAGCCAGCGTGCGAAAAGGCATCATCCTGAGTTTGCTGAGGTTGGCGGTCGAAAGGGGACTGAGGCACATAGCGCGGCGGCGTACGGACCTGGCCGGTCGTGGCATTGTAGTTGAGCTGATCTTGCTCCACTTCGCCGACGCTGAACGTCGACGGCATGCCTGCCCCCGTGCTTTGGTTTGGATTATGCTCTTGCTTGCCATAATAGTAGTTGGCCGGGCCGTTCTTCAAAATATCCATCGACATGTCGCTGATGGAATACCGTGGAAGACCGTCGGTGCCGTTGTTGGTCGAGGGCGGGTCTTGCGCGGGCTGGTTGAAGCTGTGGGACTGGTTGCTTGATGCGATGTACTTGTCCCACTTGCCGGACTCGGTGGATGTGATATGACGGCCGTCGGTCGTGGTCAGTCCAGCTGGATCCGACTGGCTCTCAGAGCCAGAGACGTTCGACACACCCAACGAAGCAGTCATACGAGGGCTATACGGAAGTGAGTTAATGATAAGATGGATTAGACCTATTTGAGGACATACTTGAGGATGACGGCGGTTTCGACGAGAACGGTGGCGAGACAGCCGTTGAAGTTCCAGACAATCGAGACGGCGAGGTTGAGGCCAATATTCTTGGTGATCGGCTCACGGAACAAGGCGTACACAAACACGATAAAAGCGAAGCCCCATAAACAGGAGCAGCCGATGAGCATGATCACCTTGACCTTGAAGGCGCCGTTTTTAATCTTGGCAATATTCACCCGCAGGTCGTGCTGCATCCGCAAATGATGCGACAGCAAACGCAGCAGACGGATACCGGCAACCAGAACCATTAAGCCAAGCGAGCCAGTGTAAAAGAACCAGAACCAGTACAGAGCATTACACCAAGCTTCTGACAGGTCCTTATTGCCCTGGTTCGCGTAGACGCCCGAGATAATGACGCAAATGTTGTTGGTGATAAAGGGCGCAATCATGTAGGTGGTTGCAATCATATCGATCCGCTTGGGCGAGTGGAACCATGCGTTGTAAATCGTTTTGCTGCTCTGTAGCATAGATGAGAATGCATTCTGTTGATTCTGGAAAGTCTACTTACGTCAGCAACGGTGTGGACAATACCAAACACATAACAAGCAAAGCAGTTGACACCGAAATGCCATGGGAACTCGTACATCCCTGCATGTCAAAGAATAAGTCACCTGTCAAATGCTATCAGTTACTAAAGACGTACATTGACGGAAGATCGGATTTCTGCCAACATCAGCAACGACAATAATGGCCTGGATCATACGCACTAGTAGAAAACTTAGAGATACTGGATTCATGCATCGTTTTTGGGATCTTACGGCCATTAAAGATGCAGGCGCTGGCCAACATGGCCTCGATGGGCTTTGGGCGAATAAAACCGGTAGGGGTACGGATATCAAAGATGGCTTGCCGTTGGTAGGTAACTCGGTAGTACACGATACCCGCGGCTGTTTGGGTTTATGAGATTTCTTTCGTCTAAACTTAAAAATTTTGCAAGAATTGGCCTACCGAGGATGGCACCTATGCCAGACCATATAGCTTGAATGATGTAGATGATGTTCTGGGCATTATGCTCGTCGCAGTCGTTGATGAACATACGCCAATCACAGTGGATATCACCATTGCCGGCTCGATATTGCCAAAATGGCAGACCATCCGAGGAGCTCATGCCGATATGTGTGGAAGTGGTTGGATGCTGAACGAGAAGAAGAGGGAGAAGGAAGAAGGGAAAGGGGACGGTCGATCCGAGACGAGAATGTGAAAAAGAAAGAGAGAGGGAGAGAAAGACAGAGAAGAAGTTTAGAGGAGACAGAAAAATAGATCTGCACTGTCTCAGAAAAGCTAACAGACAGCTTGAACAAGTTTTTACGGCATATAGGTCTTGTGCTTCAAAAACGGGGCACAGTCGTACATGCTTGTGTGTCTGTGGGCGGTATGGGCAAGCTTGGTGTAGCAGGCAACATCAATCATGTCAAGCGCGCAAAGGTTAATTTCGGCACCGCCAAAGGAGACATTGCCATTGTAGGTGTCTTGCGCTACATCCACCTGCGCCATTTGGCTAAACACGCTTTTCTAGCTGTAGCACATGGCTTTTAATTAAATGGCTCGTCCTTCGTGTGTACTACCCATCGTCCTATAGTACTTATTAGACAAGAAAAAATAACTAAAATCTCTCGCGTTACCCTTCCATCCCGCGCTCGCCAGTCCGCAAGCACACATACACACACTCTATGCTGTGGAATGGAATGAAATCTTCCCCTTCTCCTCATGTAAAACTTGACACTCCCTTTCCTTCGTCGGATCTTTGTTTCCCCGTTCCGCTCCACTGTACGTTATTTCCTGTTTCCCCTCTATAAGATTTCCCCTCGCAGGCAAGGAGAGTTCTAAATGGCGTTATAGTACGCAAAGCGAGTTTCAGGGAGCTCAGGTACTATTGAGGCCTTTTGTGTGGGAAGAGCATGATGGTCGTACAAAAGTTGTTGTCGGACAGGTTCGACTGGCTC
Source organism: Syncephalastrum contaminatum (assembly GCA_013461545.1). Classification (NCBI taxonomy): domain Eukaryota; kingdom Fungi; phylum Mucoromycota; class Mucoromycetes; order Mucorales; family Syncephalastraceae; genus Syncephalastrum; species Syncephalastrum contaminatum. The sequence continues at coordinate 56,092 of VAFG01000172.1, forward strand.
TTATTTCTCGTGCACCCCATCTCTCTCTCGGTGGGATCCTCATACGGTTTTCTATCAGCGTTCTAATCCACAAAAAAATGGATGGGGTTCAATCCATGAGGCCGGTTAATCGAGTGGGTAGAAGCAGAAGTGGCGATATGGAAACGATGCCAGACACGTGTCGTCGTCTGTCGACAAGTTATAGGTTGTCCGCCTCCCCCTATATTGCGTGTTTCCCGTAATGTGCGAGGTGCATAGACTCCGTAATAAGCGCATGCATTCCGAAACACGCACAACAAACATACCATCTACACGACTCACGGACAATCATCATTGTTGAGGTCAGGGTTACAGAATTTTTCATTCGTGTTTTTGAGGTTGGACGAGCTTTTTTGTTCAACATGACAACCGCTGTAAACCGCTTTGGACATGCTTTAATAAGTTTTGGGACTCAAGCAAAGCCCTCGCGCTACTAGAGTCGTCGCACACGTTTGCTGCTTTTTGACGTGTCTTTCATCTCCTATTGAAACACCCATTAATCGAGATTTCTTGTTCCTTGCCTCTTATTCAGGCCAGAGGAATAGGCTATCCATTCAGCAATTATCAAAAAAACACGCTTTGGCCGTGAGTATTTCTTCCGGTTAGGGGAGGTCGTGGATTGTTTTCCCGTTCTGATGACGGACACTAAAAAAGAAACAGAAAAGAGATATGTTTGCTTGTCGGTTGCCCGAACTGTCGGACTCTGCCATCAACAGGGATTGACTGCGCCCAGCAACCCTAAATAAGAACTTAATGTGGTCCTTGCAGAATTACCGAGAACGTGTTACCAGCCCAGGACGATCGTATAGCGGAATAGGGTGGCGTCATCGGACTTGCGAATATGGAAGATCAACATCTGTTTCCTCCCGTATTCGGTTTACCCCGCGTTAAGCAAGGAAAAAAGATAATCATTCTACAAAAGCGCGGCATCAGGAAGAGCACTCTTTTGTCAAGCCGGCATGATCTATTCTTCCGCTTATGCACGCTATAGCAAATCAGCAAGGGTCAATCGGATCATGACAGGCAAGTTACCCCTCACCAAGGTGACAGATCAAAAGATAATCGTTATAGGAAGACTGCTATGTCGAATTTGACTTAATGTCTTTCTGGCTGTGTTTATTTTTACTCGATTGTGCCACAAGACGGACTTTAGTTGGGAATAGTGTGTGTGTCCGTGTGGTGTGTGTGTCAATGCTCAGACGGAGGCGAAACCAAATATCGGTTCATTGACACGCAGTAGTAACATCCATAGTATAGCTTTTTTTTTTGCCTTTTATTATTTCTTCTTTCTCTAATCCAAGTACGGTAGCAAAACCCACAGCCATTGTCTGAATTTGTCTTTGGCTGGAAATTGGTCTGCAAAAGAGGGAAGTACATATAATCTCCCATGACAGCTGAACGCGCACTTAGAATAAATGACCGAAACGCGAAAAAAAAGGAGTCTACGGCGATATGGACAGCATGTAAAGAAAACACGAGCGGCAAGGTATAACAAAGCAGATTGACCTCCGACGCATTGATATTTATCCTGGTGATTCAGATGAAAATCTGTACGTGAGAGCACATTTCTCTGCTTCAAGATGGAATCGAGACCTCCTAGTTGGAAGGAAAGAAAATAAAGAAAAAGAGGAAAAGTAAATGCACACATAGACTGGTGCAACAATTTAAAGGAGTGTCAATCTTAGCCGAGCTCTATGTTTCCTAATAGTACTGACTGCTATAAAGATTGGACCCTGCCCGCTTTGCGAGAGAACAAAGGGGAGGTCTCTTACATGTGAGGCTTATTCATCAGTGGTGAGCTTCAAAAATAGTCCAAACAGGCCGCTTTGTATATAGAATGTGCACAAAATTCTTTGGAATCACCATACCGATATAGTAAGTCTCATATATGGGGTTGATTCTACATACATGTCTATATGATGCTGAGACGCTTGCCGGTCGTGCACTGTATGTCATATGTATAGTCTATCAGACGTATTGATCACGATCGCTTGTTACGTGACATATAGCTGACATTTGGAGCTCGTGTTCTCTTAACCTTACTTTGGACCAAACCATGTGTTTGTTACATATGACATACAAAGGTGCGTGTATGTGTGTGCTGACATGCCAGCGAGCTGGGTGGCGTGCATATGCAGGAGTGAGATACAAGATCTCATACATATGCTAATTTTCACACATATGCGGAGATGGGACCCCGATGGCCGAAGGTGGGACAAATCCTAGCCATGGGGCGGTGGGCTGTTATAGCGGCATAAAGATATGTAGGGTGGTGATGATTCGAAGTTGAAGGGGAAAAGGCGGCAACGTATATAGCAGTGGTGATAAACACCTTGCGAGTATATGATTAAATTGTGCGTTTCAAAACTATTACTAATAGAGGAGCCCGGTGATAGCGGCGCATATCAACACCCAGGGAAATGTATAAAAAAAGAGCTCCGATTGGCGGGCATGGTTTGATGTAAAAGGGCTTTCTTGAAGAATAAGTTCACTTGTAATAGCGGCTAGGATGGGTCTGTGCTATAATAGAGAGAGAGAAAAGAAGAGAGATGACTGGACAAGTAGGAGCGCTTCGGAGCGAGGCAGAGTCAAGAGCAGAGGGAGAAGTGAGAGTGAAAGACGATGAGAAGGTTTAAAAGGGGAAAGGAAATGCTATTAAAGGCTGTCAATTCGCTGAAATGAGCGGCCACCTTTAGGTCGTTCGTGTAGCTTTGGATTATTTTTCGCGAGGGTGTCTAAAAGGATAAATTAGTATGACCAGGAAAGAGGATGAGGTAGAGCCAGAGAAAGAAAGAGCGTGGGGGCGGGCTGTGCGTCTTGAATTTTATTTTTCTTACCTCTATCCAACTTGCCAAAGTCGATCTCGCAATCGTGTCGGTCTGGATATCGATGCGAATCGCAAAAGACATAGTTGCACCGGCATTTGTTGATAGTCTGCTTCGCCAACGGTACCTACGATCGGGCGTTGGTTGATTGAATGAGATATTGATATATCGTGTGTCAAGTGATGATTACCTTGACTCTGCATTTGAAACATCTGCCTTTGTTTGTCTGTATCGGCCGCTCAGAGGAGGGGGGAGGAGTAGAAACTGGCGTCGCACCTGCTGTGGCAGGCTTCCGATCGTCTGCGATAGGCGATGGCGATCGAGAGTGCTTGCGGCTGGCGGGTGTGGATAGCGTTTCCTCAAGGACGGGCGGACTAGCGACGATGCTGCTATTGTGGGTCGTAGAGGGTGGTGATGCTTTTAGTTGGTGCTTTTCTGGTTTTGGCTGTGTTGTGTCTTGGGTGTCTTTATCTTGTGAGCTTGTGCTGGTCAGTGGGGTGGGTGCATCTGTTTGAATGAAAAGTGAGTGGTCTCCATTGAAGCAACCCAGCAAGCTATACCTGAATTGCCTTGTTGGGTTTGGTTCGCTTTCTGATGGTCCTTGTAGCATTTGGAGCACATGTAGTCAAAGACAGGGTTGCCAAAGAAGCCGCAGCCGGATTTGCACAAGGCAGGTTTTTGGGAATCGTCATCCATTGTAAGTTTTACAGACACCAGAGCAAGGATAAAATATAAATGTACGAACTGAGAAGGGAAGGAAACTGGGAATCGGCAAAAAGTCGGAGTCAAAGACTATACCCCGCTTCCACCTTCACTCTTACATGTATACCCATCACTGAGTAATATAATAATACGTAGATATGATATTTAATCATGCGAAGTATGTATGTATACAAATTATACAACAGATGCTCCTGTTGGCTGGGTTGTGTAATGACCTTCCTCTTCATGACCACCTCCTTCGGCTGCCCAGCGTGATGCTCGTCCTTCACCGTAATACCCTGCCAGCGAGTCGTCCAACGCTTGTCGGCGCATATTGCTTGGCGCTTCGATCTTGGGTACAAACTGAAGTCCGCAGTACGCAAGCCCACATACCGCAACCTATCCCTTTCTGTCAGTCCATTGGATTTTTTGTCCTTTTTGATACATACAATGACACCAGATGCAATGCCGAGCGCCGTACTATTGAGAATAATGCAACCGATACTACACATTCATCCAAGGTTACACGTTTCATTCCTTGATTAGTTTTTTCACTTACAACACATAGACTATAGTAAAAAGTTGATCAGCGATTGTCCATAGTATGATCTTGTATTACTCACATATACCACGCCCCAAGAATGAGAACATGTAGGATACATGCTGGGTGACAATGGGCGGTAATCGAAACTCAAAAACGAAAACCATAACACCGAACACTGGGGAAGGTCAGATAAACGTCATTGCATGAATCCAACAACAATGAATATACCTATGCAAAAGATGCCTCGAATAAACTGTGGAAAGCCTGTGCAATGAAATGAGTTTAAACAAAATATATAATAATAAAGACGCTAGACTCTTACCGCCAGTGAGGATGGTAGAGACACCGCCAATAACCATAAAACAGCCTACAATAATGTTGGCCACACGAAATGCGAGGCTTGGATTGATTTTCTCCATGAGATTATTCATCTTGCGTGGCAATAATAAAAAAAGTAAATGGATAAAGAGAAAAGACAAGGAAAAAAAAAGAAGTGAGACGTGCCCGCGCTTTTTCGTTGGCTAAAGCACATGATTTGCTTGTTTGGTACCGTGATTTGTTTCTTACGTGGGACACGGATTTCTGGCGAGTCTTCCTCCCATGTCAAGATTATTCTGTATTGTGTACTTCTTGGATATATAGGTGAGTATCACCAGACGTGAAAAAGTTACGCGCTAAAGGGTCTGCTCACAAATTGATAATCTCTCAAGTCAAAGATAAAGACAGATATGAACGTATTTATGCTGTGCAAAGCAAGATGATGCACCCTATCATGTATCAGAAATATAAGAGCATTATGATGGGCCATTGACTGGATTTATACATACCATACATATGGCAAATTGACGGCTTCTGTCGTGTTTCGGACAGCACCAAGACTATGAAACAGCGACTTCGACAAGTGATAGTCTTTTTTTGGTATTACGTGTACAAGAGGTTTAATTTTACCCACATATATGTAGACGCACAGACAGAAAACGAGAGTACGTGCTGTTTATGAGCTATTTAGCGCAATATATCTGTATTCAACGTTTGTCTCATGCTGACCTAAATAATGGACTAAACAAGCAAGATAACGCCTTGCATATTAGCCACCCAAATTTTTTGCTTTTGTGCAACCACAGAAAACTATGGTCTGTGCTCATCCATCATCTATCATCATCTATCCTCCCTCATATAATCTAATCTGTGCTTTGCAGATGCAAAGTGAAGAAAAGAAAGGTGGTAGGTAGAATATACAATGAACGGATATGTGGGATGTGGCTTGATCAGCCAATCAGGAGACATTGAAATGCAGAGCGAGAGAGAGAGGGAGGATTAAACTCGAACAAAGCTTGACTTTTCTTCCCTTTTTTTTCCTTTGTTGGCAAGGATGGCGTTGAGCGACATGGAAATCAGTTCTTCTGATGAAGAAGAACGTCTTCCAGTGAACCAGTCTGGCGCGCCCGCTGCGCAAGTCACCATGCCGAGTCGAGTTAACCCTCTTCTAAGAACTCCTCCACCACGCTTCCAACGCCCGAAGCTCCCATTTGCCATGGACCGCGTCATGATTGACTTTGGCTCAGAATCAGACGAAGCCAACACACCTGCTGCAGCACGTTATGGCCCTTTTATAACGCAGGACTATGTTTCTCCCCGCTCACAGCCGAGACCTGCGCGAGCCACGACGCCTCTCATGCAGGAGCACGAGCTCAAGATTGCAAGGCTCAAACGAGACATTGCCTTACGAGAGAAAAAAGCCGCAGAGCAATCGCTTCGAGTCAAGAGAGAAAACGGTTCATCCCCCTCGTCCTCTGCAAGTACAATATCGCCAACCACACAGTCGAACGTGACAATCGCTACTGCAACTGTTGTCAATTCACCACCTGTCTCTGTCACCTCTGCCGCCCTTGCCTCTGCGTTGCCATCAATGCCTGTAACCCCCACACCGTCCCCTTCGTCCCAATCCGCTGATTCTGCTCGAACCTCAGTCACTGAAGCCACTGTGCAAGAAATGAGAGGTATCAAACGCCCGGGCTCCCCGCCGCCATCCGGGCAAGAACGGGAACACTTTGAGAAAACGTTGAAAGCCATCCAAGAAGAGATCAACAAGAACAAAAAGACATTGGCTGCTGCATCCAAGGATACCAACCGCCCCCTTGTAAGCAGCTTTGGAAAACTCTCGTTCCGAGAAGGCAGCGATAACAACAGCACGAGCCATCATACCCAACCGGGCCCCTCTCGACCATCGCCCTCTCAGACATCAACACCCACTGCAATCACGGAAACAGTGATCATTGATGATGATCTCTCCGTCGATTCCGATACCTCCTCTATCTCGGCAGACTCAGCTTCTGAGGACGAGTACATGACAGCCCCCGAGTCACCCGATCCGGAGGAAGAACGTCTTAGGAAAGAGCTCATCGAATTGACAGCAAGGCGTGCAGGTGTCGACAAATCGACTGGGTGGTCCCGGAAAAAGAAGACCCACTTTGAGACCGCCGCACTTGGTGTCAGGGCCAAGTTATCCTTGTGCGTCCCACCTGCTAAGAAGCAGAAGCTTGGATCTTCTACGACGCCTCTCTCATCACGTGCGCAGCTGAGACCATCATCAACGACCGCATCTCCTCCAACGACCGTGTCGCAGGATGGATCGGCCAGACCTAGAAACCAGGAGGTAAGATGCGAGGTTTGTAATGACATGGCATGAATTCACATTACTTTACAGGTTCGGCCCGCCCGAGCTGCAGCACCCGCTCCACCGACCTCGTCTTCTACTTCTTTTAGACCGACGCAAGCCGTACCTTTCAGAAACCCTCAAATGCCGCCCTCATTGCCTTTAGCACCTCAACCTTCCCAGACCGCTCGATCGCCTTCTCCTCCTCCACCGCCTTCTGCTGCCATCAGCGCTGTTCGATCGCTCCCATCCAGACCAGCCGCCCCTGTAGCTGTTCCAAGACCCACTCCACCCACACCCAGCCGGCCTCTAGCGCCCGTGACGCCTCGCACTGAATCCTTTAATCGGTCACGGCCAACCGCCGAGCCTCAGCGCCCTGTGTCAACACCTCCCAGGCGCACGCCGGCCGCACAAGCCAGACCTACGCCTAGCTCACGACCGCCACGTCGTGAGCGGGTGGCGTCGCCTCCGATTCCGTTTGGCGGCGTGCCTGACCAACTGCTGGGCGACGATGACTTTGGCGGCTTTCTGAATCATCTCGAAGAGTACCTTCGTTTCCGTCTTCCGGCCACTGATACTGTCATAGCCTTTCCCAAAAACCGGCCCAAAATGCGTGTCGAGCGCGTCATTACGGTGGAAGATATCACCTTGGTGATGAACGATGTGCTGCTCACTCCACTGGTGGAAGAAGTAAGAATTTCGCATAACATGCTATGGGTGGTATTAAGGCTTTTCAAAGATACAGGAGGAACAGGCGAGCGCAAAATTCGAAAGCGTCCTCTACCATGTCCAGCGACAGCCCGAGAATCTTGCGGCGCCCATGAGCGAGATTATTCAGAAAATCAATCGTGCGTTGCCCGCCCAAGCGAACTTTGCCTCGCTCATGGCTCCCAGCGTAGTTCAAGGTCTGCAGAAAACGCAAGATATCGTCAAACAGGAAATCGAGGCTGCCGGTCATCAGTCGACTAACGAGCTCCTTCCGGCTGTGTTCTCGGAGCTCCAGATGCACCTGAACAAGGAAGGACTTTTTGCCAGTCTTCAGTACAACAAGTACTCGGCTGATGCCCATTGGTTCGTGGTTCGGGCAGACGTTGGCATCCATGGCGCGGAGAGTTATGTCAAAAGTGTCCTGTCGTATGCGATGCGGGATAGTCAGATTGGTAAGAAGAATTCCAAGGGATAAAAAAACGAGCTAACTTGTGGACAGATCGAATCAAGGCCTCCAATCTGGCTCTGGAGCTCTTTTTGCGCGTGATGCGCTTCGAAGGCTTAGGATCAGTGATGCGTCTCCTCACGGACGACAGCCAGCTCGTGTCCTTCAATGCGGTCGCGCCCTTTAGCATCGATCAATTCTCCTCGAGGGTCTATCTGACCTATCAAGACACATATACCCTCTGGATGTCTATTCTTGTCCACCAGCTTTCGGACCGCACACCAGATACTCTCTCGCTCGAATGGTTCGACATCCTCGTCACGCATGGCCGCGGGCCGCGACCTTCCGAGCGCAAACTCATCACAATCGACTGGGAGACGGTGACGCTGGAGGCGCACGAGCAGCACTACGCGGTCAACATCTTGGTGTCTTTGCTAAAGCACTTTTATCGTGCGATGCGGGCCGCCCATGAGGGTGAGGCGATCCGCCCGCTCCTTGTCGCGACTTGGCGGACGTTTGTGAACCTCTTGCAGCATTTGCCTTGCTATCGCGCCTCGGGTACGCTCGCGCTGATCCGGCCCTGCCTTAGCATGCCGGATATGCCAGTCGAGATGGCCGACCTCGTGCTCCAGCTTGAGACCCGATTGAACAGCGGCCAAGTCGAAGCGTCGATCCAAAAGCTCTATGCGCCCATGCGGCTGTCCTACCAACTCTACCTCGCCTATCGCTCCGCTCGCGTTTTGCAGCTTGGCCCAGATAGCAATTATATGGACGCAGCCCGTCGTGTCACGCAGCCTCTCTCGTTGCTGTACGATGTCCATCTCCGGGCCTTTGACACGGTGGAGGAAGTGTGGCATCTTTCTCTGCATTCGCTCGGTCTTTTCCAGTCCGCCAGTTTGGATACATTACGCGCCGGTAAGGCAGTAAACCACCAGGTGTACCTGACGTGTGCATTTGCCTGGATCAACACGCTCTTCCTGACTCAGCTGCGCCTCTGGGAGGAGACACGTCTCAACCGCCCGCACATTGTCCAAACCCTCACCGGCCAAGTAAACATGATCAGCCGAGGAGCGCTCAACCACGTGGCCAGCAATGAAGGCCGACGGCTCGTTACCCACTACGCTACATCACTCCCCAGCATGGCCTAGGCCTGTCTGCCCATCTCATTCTCTTGTACATGTTTCTTACACATTTAACCCATTGAATTCTCTCTCACACGAATCCAAAAATACATCTTATCATGGATGAAAGGAGAAGAAAATGATGTGTATGTCCTTTAGTGGGTCGTGTTTGCTGCTATGCGTGCCAGCCGCTCTTCTTCAGCTTGTCGTAACTTCATCATCATCATGGACTCGTAGTCGCGATCAGACAGACTCGGTGTGGGTGCATTGAATGCGGGTATCTTGATGTTGCTGAAGAAGGAGCCTGAAGGCTGACTGGCAAAGGCCGAGCGACCGGGTGTGGCTGTGGTTCGGCGTGTATCGCCCATCTCGGCCAGCTTCTTTCTGGCTTCTTGCTCGCGCTGGCGTGTCTCCCTCATGCGCGTCACAATGGCCGGTTCCTTGCCGGTGGCCCACCGAATCGAGTCAAACACAGCTAGCTCCGGACTGCTGTTCTTGCTCGTCAGCACCGCATGCTAACACAGGGTGAGCTCAAGCAAAAAAACCACTTATTATCACTTACTGCATCCTCGACGCCCTTGAAAACCACGAGCGCACTCCGTTTCTTCTTTTCCGAGAGCGCCACCGTATCCACCCGCCCAATATTGGACAACAGCGTATACAGATCGTCTTCGGTCAATTTTAGCTTTTTGCCTTGGTGCTCAGACCGCCATTTGAGTTTGAGGGCGCAGTCGAGCTCGGTCGGTTCAGGCAGAGGCGCCTCCTTTGGCTGCTGTTCACGCCACTCCTCGCGACGCTTGGCACCCTCCGCACGCAGACGAGCTAGTTCGGCCTTGTACTGCGCCTCCGCCTGCATTTGCTCCGTTTTGGCTTTCTTGTATGCATTCTCCCGCTCCTCGAGATCCTCCTGAGCACGCCTCCGCTTGGAATCCATCTCGCGCGTCTTCTTTTTGCGATCCAGCTTGACCTTGAGCAGCTTGTCGTAGGCGGCTCTCGCTTGGTGATCTTTGAGGACATCATGCGCTTGTGACAGCTGGTGAAAGAGTTGGGCTACGGATCCAGTTAGTTTTAGCGTCGACCGATCAAGAGATACTCACCTGCATCCGGGCTGGGATTCTTATCTGGATGGACCTTCAGAGCTTTAATGCGGTAGGCCTTGGTGATCTCCTTGACAGAGGCTTCTATCGAAACACCGAGGAGCTCGTAGTAATCCACATCAGCGTCTGTCACTTTGGCCATTTTGCTGTATACTGCAAAGAAGAGAGAGACACAGATTGAGAGCCTGATACAAAAATATGCAGCCAATTAAATGTCTCGAAATCTTTGCCCTACAAAGTGAGTCTCAAGGTTAATATGATATACTTCATTCTCTGCAGTGAAAAAAGAAGACGCAAGCGATAGAGAGAGACACTGCACTTTCTTATAAGTTTATCTATCTACCCATATCTGGTCTCCTTCTAAGCAGCCTTATCTAAGTTAATTGCTATGTAAGGGCTTGACGCAAAGGGTTCCTTCTTTAACCTACATATACGTCACTGATGATACACTTCCATATAAATCTGATAAATTGACAAAGTCGAGATCAGTCTTCCCAGTGTCAGCTTCTACATATCCTAGCTGACGAAAGCCAATTTTTACAGCGGAATTTGGAAGCTGGATGAGCATCTCAGAGAAGATTCAGGAGCTGTCGCGAGGAAGAAGATTAAAGCGAGTAACACGAAACGCACGTCTATAGGCTATAGCGTGGGAGCTCTTGATATGTAGCTTCTATGTATATACATTTTTGGGAGCATGTGCCTTCTTTATACTGTGTGAATTCTGTCTACAGACCTTAGACACAGAGAATATTCAATACGTAACGTGGTGAGAAGGAGAAGACACAGAACCGATTTCCACCGTGACAATACTGTATCTATATATACCCGCAGGCTTTCCTTGTCTATACTCGTATACAAAAGTAATATTAAAATGATAAATCTATTTTATCAGTCTTTATGCGCCTGTCAGAGAACGCGTGAGAGCTGCTCTGTAGAAGTACACCACCAGCGTGATATCATTGATCCTTCGTATATAGCCGAGCATTACATAGCAGTATGTAAGGCATCGTATAGCTCCTAACTTAGGTTGCTCCATTTTAGCACACTAAATACCTGACAATATGGAATGATACATAATATTACGGATATATTAGATGTATGCTTAAATACTCTGGCGTCTCCTTTGATCAAAAGCTGCTGGACACTTATAATACATTTTACTTCAGAAGGGGGTGATAAAACTGTTACGCAACGCTGTTCCAGATGTCCAAGGAGGCGGGCAATGGGTACAGGTGTTGAAATGGCGCCTGGTCTCTCAACTGAGATAGAGAGCTTCATCTTTTGTTTGACAGGAGGTGTGTCGTCGAGCAATGCTTTTTAAAATACCTTCTATCATATGTCATATTTGCGTCAAATATTAGTATAAGCTGTATATTTGGCTATATAATGAGTCTAAGCAATATATGAGGCAAAATGTCTCTTTTGTATCTTTTCTATCGGTTGTAGCGGTTATAATGCTTTACATAATCTACATGTGAACAAAAGTAATCCACTAGATAGACGGTGGGTGCCAAAGATATGAGAATCTGTCGTCATTGGTCAAGCCAGATGGGCTGCTGCGCCTTAACAGCAAAGATATATCCAAAAAACGACAGTTCCTAGAACCCTGCGTCTCATTCGTATAGTCTTTGGGCCCTGAGGGTCTGTCTTACATCTATATAGGTTTATTAAACTGCATCCTTCCTTGCTGCTGTTCGCATTGGCTTATGTACCGGGTTTCTGTCGTTCTGTCGAGCTGATTTGGGTGTTTTTCTCATTTTCCCTATTTCTTCCCTTTGGATCCACCTGGACAGGTGGATCAACCCTGCGCTCGGTACTCTCGCTGCTTATGTATGGATTCTAGAAATTTGTAGTCTTTTTGTTGATATACATTTTGCGTAAAAGTGAGAATAACTGGTTTGATGCTGGCCTTCATGCTCAGATACTGTATGCGACGCCATATTTATGTTCAGTTTGCTAGCAAAAGTTCCTTTAAGCAGCCTTCCATTGCGTCCTTCAAATGCAATAGCGAGATGCGGCAAAATTCTGAAAATAAAGTGTACGTTAGAGAGGGCCATGTGTCGAGACAAGCGATCATGATTAACTACTGGTTCACAGCATGAAGTGTCTTATCTGTATCAACAATTATGAAGGAGCCGCTATATTCAGTTGCACGAATTAAGAGATAAAATTATATAGATGACTGGCTTGGTTAAATATACTGGCGAAAATACCATTCTATATCTCATATGTTCTAGCGCATATCAACGGAGGATTAACATGCGCGTCTCTTTTCCTTCCTAGTAGAGTACGTAGTAGTACACAGGCAGGGATCAGTGCAATAGTATGCTGATAACGAGGTTTGAGTATTAATAACGCGCGGAACGTCAAGTCGCGTATCAAAAGCCGTGGAGATTTGACGCGTCTCGGGACCGGAGCAAGAAAACAGGATTTTGGTCGGCGATTTTGAGAAAAAAATTTTTTTTTCCTGTATAAGGGTGCGCCACCCGCGCAAACATCGTCTTTTTTTCTCTTTACTTTTCTTACACTCAGTAGGTATGTATACGCTAACGAAAAGGAGGTTGCTGTGCCAGAGGATGTTTCGAAACACACAAACTAGAGTTTCTGATTGCCTGTGCTGTGAAACCTTTTCGCTGATGGCTTCAACCAACCTCGCTCTTTCTTACTGTTGCAAAGAAAGCTAACTCATTTCTTTCAGTATAGGAATGTCCTTACAATAAACCCCTGTGCTTTCTCGTATTTGTCTGGCGAGGTATGTACTCCATAGTGCCCGAGGGATGTTCATGATGATCAACTTTTATGTTGGAATTACCGTCTGAACATGTTTGAGGACAAAAATTGGCTGTTTATCTGATCAACATCCCTCAGTGGCTTATATATTTATTGATTCGTTTGGCTGACTCACGTCTAGATCATCTAGTGTGCTCTCTTGTCAGACGATCGAGATGGGCTTCTGTACATAAAGGTGCGTATCTCATTCCTTACCCTACCTACCCATCCACATTTCCTTTTCGTATGATGACTTAGATGACGAGTCAGAAACGAGTTTCTCGCTGTTGACAACCTTTTTTTATACCATTCATGCAATCCTGACACATTACCTATCTCCATATCTCTTTTTATTGCTGCTCTTGTAGTCCAATTTGACTTATGAATTGTTTTCTTTAGTTTCCTTTGGTATGTCACTTATCATGATCGGCCCGGGTTTCAAGGATGATATACACAAAATTGACAAGCATATGTCTGATTTTTTGTGCGGACAACCTTCGTGGCTGACTCTGCCCGGTCGAGAATGTATTACAGTTAATGTCTGTGCTGACTTGCGTTTCCTCTTTGCAGTTTCCGCTATTGGTTGCAGAAAGCTTTTGATGATTCAAACAAGGTAGGTTTGACCATCCCTTTCACCACTCCCGCTTTTTTCTATCTTTTCTTCTACCATGATGATCTTAAACTCTCACGACGGTCTACTGAACTACCGTGTCGAAATGCGTGTGACAACGCTCCATATCTGATCTTTTAAACTTTTTTTCTCTACATATATTACATCTTTGACGTTTTACTCATTGCGCTCGTCTTAGGTATGGTACTTTATAATGTTACTATAAAAGGATCACATCAATAAAAAAAGATTTATTTGAAAATACTTGATATCTACGATCAAATTTTCCCTTTGCATGCAACTTGTTGCTGGATCTAAAAAGAATGTCAGAGGAGATGTAACATTTCTGCACGACAAAAAAGAATGGATGGAATAGTAGAACTTTCCGTGAAATGATGTTCCGCATGCATATTTCTCCTTCTGCAGTAAAGCCCGTGTACGTGTCATTTAGGAATATTTTTCCTGGAGAGTGTAGTCGAAAAAGACAGGAAAAAGTAAAAAAAATCGCTCTGTTCTTGGACACTGTCTTATTCTCGCCGTCTTCCATAGTGTAAGAGTGGATGTAACATAATGAATGTAGACACCTTTGTTGTCAAAACGCAAATATCGGCGATCATCCAGAGTTTATGCTACATACGAGCAATAAGGTGGACACTCATCACTGATTCACCGTTGCATATGCCGCGACTAGTTAGCCCGTGTTTGATGTACCTAGCCCTTCCAGTGACCTCCTTTTCGATTGTCTTTTCTATTTAGTGCGATTCTCCTATAGGAGATAGATAAGGCGCATAGACAGTATCAACTCGGCAGAAGAAAGGCTGTAAAAAGGATACAGGTCATGTAACCTGTAGTCGTGTGCTCCGTCTTCACTGCTACGATTGTCAGCTGTCGTCCTGGTGCCGTTATGTCAGGTCCCAGGCGCTGGGGATGTTAAATTCTCTTGATGAAACTAAATCTTGATAGCCATCTTGGACAAACACGACCCGCAGTCCAAGAACATGATGCCCATTTTGAAATTTGATGGTCCTCCTCCTGCTCCTGCCGCTTGCCCTCCGAAAGACCCCTGAGTCCCTTTGGCCCCCTGTACCCATCGTACCCGCAAATCCTACTGCTACTGGTCCTCCCGTCACTGGGGCCTATGCAGCACGGAGTCTTACGGGAGGCGGTGGCGTTGGAGATCTTAGTGGCGTTGATGATGACATTAGCCAAAAAGAACCGCACCCTTCCTTACTAGTGATTCAAGTCTTCTGTCTGGTCCATACCATGGACTCGTCGAGATACCTATCAAAAAGCTGTACGAATTCCAGGCTCACCACTTTTGCGATACAAGACAAGATGTTATACCTATTACTAGAATGCGCTTTATCTCTATACATTTAGAATGTGTTTTAATCTTGTTGTGGAGCCTCCTAAAGTGCTTATACGTCTGCTATGCATACATCCGTATGCCCATGTAATCCATCTTGCTTTCTTACCTGACGATTCTCTCGTTTGCTTACCGTTGATAGTTGATATGTATATAATATCTTATGTATACAATGAATGTCATATAGCTATGTCTCACTATTAGCAGCCTTCACAATGCTACCGGCATCCGTACCTTCTTGACGCTTTACTTAACCCCTTTTCTACTGCGCGACATCCACTGCAAAGACGAAGTACGAAGCGGTAAGTGTTAACTCCTATTTCCCGTATAACACCGTTTTGATTATCTCGCTGATGTATACGTAGATCACTCACCTTCATGAGTCTCCTTTTCCCATGCAGTTCAAGTTTTTATGTCATCAGCAGATGGCCTTTTATTTTCAGGAGTGCACCGAAAAGGAGTTTCATCGTGTCGATCCGGTGAAAAGAAAAATGATATAAAAAGCGTAGTTTGCAATTTATAGAGTGTATACATCACATCATAATACAATTATTATGCGCTCGATCCTTTTCTTAGCTGCTACGGCCGTCATCTGTCTTTCCGGCGCTGTCTATGCTCAACCCGACCCCGCCGCCCCTGGTCCTGATGAACCCCCCGCTGGCGATGACCAAACTGGTGGCGGTCAAACTGGCAGCGATCAAACTGGTGGTACTCCTGCTGGTGGCTCTCCTCTCGATGATCTCGTTGGTCAAATACTTCCCGCTGGCGGCGGTTCTTTGCCTGGTGCTGCCGGTGGCCTTCCTGGCGGTGGCTCTCCTGTCGGTGGCGGCGGTCTCTCCGGTATCCCTTTCCCATAAAGGAATAAGCACTCTCTTGATTTCTGTGAATGACTTTAATACTACAATCACCAAAAATGATTAAACGCTCGTATCAGTTATTGCCCAACAAAATTGTGCTCCAAAGTGAACAACATACTACATCGTAATCGCGAAATAATGGCGCCTGTTCCACGATGCATAATCCTGTAGCTTTGTTGTCCCAAGTCTTCTGACTTTGATTTATGCTGCATCCAATCACCACACCGTTATAGCACCATCTCGAATATGTGTACTCTGCCATCTGTCCATTTCTGCTGCATACTCCCTCCTTTCTTTCTTTGTTCATGCGCTACATATTACATCTCTATATACAAACACACAAGACTTGTGTCTTTATAAAAGCAGCTACATACGGGCAGGCGGCGTACTACATATATAAATAGTTGTCCTTTAGAATTATGATACCACGTAAAAGTTGACGACTTACGACAGATGCTTGATAAGGTAAGCATAAATACGGGACCAGGCTTGATCACGGATGGCTTGCTCCTCAGAGCGGGGCTCCACATTCTTGTCTACAAAGCCAAGCTCTTTACGTTTCTCAATGGCCCAGTCGTCGTCGTTGAGGAAAGCATGACCCTGGCCGGGGTACCGATAGATCGCCACGTCGGAAGCGTTCTTGAGATTGGCTTCCAAGGCATCCGCTTCACAATGCATGAGTTGTTTACAACCTAACAAAAGCTATTTACTTACCGGCGGTAGGGTCACTGAAACCAACCATGGTATCCTTGCCACCGAAATGGCCCTGGACAGCCGTGGCGGAGGTGATCTTGGCCACATTAAACGAGTCTTGAGGAGCCGTACCGTAGCAGGAAACGGCCACCTTGAGAGTGACTTGGGTAGCCAGAGCGAGTGAGAGACCACCGCCCATGCAAAAGCCGATAGCACCAAGTTTGCTACGTATGATGCGCACGCAAGCACATCAGTTAGCCAGGCATAAACATCAGTATTGCCTTTTCCCTTACGTGTAGCCCTCCTTGCGAAGGTTCTCGGTAAGCACCCGAAGCTCGCCGATGGCGACATTCCAGTCGAGGTTGGACATCAGGTGACTAGCCTCCTATAAGCAAAGGTATGCTTAGGTTTCCCAATAGAGATTTTTGCGCTCTTATGCAGATCATCCATTTACGTACCTCAGCGGTCAAACCAATCTTGCCCTTATACAAATCGGGAAGTACCGTGCGCGCACCCGTATTGTTGGCAATTCGCTGGGCATGGTTCTTGATGGTGTCATTGATGCCCCACCATTCTTGGAGAACCTACCCAAATCATGCAATGAGACACGCATACTTGTTAAATACTAGCCGTGTTTACTGCTACATACGATAATAGCGGCACCGTCGATTTTCTTTTCGCCTTTAGGATCAAAGGTGAGTACTTTAAAGGGCAGAGACATAGTTTGATTGATTGCAGTTAAAGGAACAGTGGTGGGAAAAAGATTCGACACGCGCTGCTTCCTCGTCGCATGAACTTTTCCTGTCTTTTCTTGCTGAAGCGTTTATGATTATGTAAAGTCCGCATATCGGGAGAAAGCATCGCCGACTCATCATCATGCATCAATAAAGATAATGGTGGCGCTATATCCTTTACTGAACCACAGATGCTGTTTATTTTGGAGTATACTGCCTTTCTAGTAAGTATTTCTTTGAAAAAAAGGCAGTTATGTATTCATTTATATGTTGTATGCAGAAAGTAGAGATGAGATACTCGTTGTAGCGACGTAGGGCGTCAGATGGCAGCAAGCTACGACATGCCAGGACGTATTGTTTGAGACACACTAGCGAACATCCTTTTCCATCTGCTCCAAGTCAGAGCTGACTTCCTTGAGGACTGCACCAAACCGTTCCTGAAGTTCGTGAACATGCTGTAAATCCCTGGGGTCGTCGATGAAGCTGATTGCTCTGCCCTCGCGATTGAAACGTGCTGAGCGTCCAATACGATGCAAATAAGTATTGGAGTCTACATGGCCTTCAGCATCTACTGGAAGATTGTAGTTGATGACAAGGTAGATCTGTACCACGTCAATACCACGGGCCAGCAAGTTGGTAGTGATCAGGATTTTAATTTCGCCGCGGCGGAAGAGATCCATGATTTTGTCGCGTTCTTCAACCGTGCAAGTGCCATGGATAGTAGCAATCTGATAGTTTGCAGCATAGAGCTCTTGAGCGAGAGCATCTGCTTCATTGCGACGCTATAGATGCACATGGGTGAGTAAAAATAAATAGTAAGAAAGAATGCTTTAGAGATCGTACGTACGCGACAAAAGATCAACGTGTTTCCACCTCCGCCGAGCAGGTCATGAACACTGACGGCAAACTTGGCCTTTTCGCGAATGTCTGGCGTGTGTACAAAGAATTGGCGCAGTTGGCGCACATGTTCGCTTCCTTCTGTAATCGTGATATGATGCGGCGCATGTTTGCAGATTAAAGAAGCAAATTGCCGCACATTTTCGGGGAAGGTTGCGGAAAACAGAAGAAATTGGGCCGTGTCGGGTACGAACCTGTAAGAGCAATATAAATCCTTTTCCGTTGTCTCTATCATAACTTACCTGTGTATTCTTAAGGATAGGTCTTGCATCCCAGAGAAGTCGAGCATGACGTCAGCTTCATCCAAGATGAAGACTTGGACGAAGCTGCCGTCAATAAGCCGGCGGCGAAGCCGGTCCTCGAGGGCGCCAGGTGTGCCCACAACGACATGAGCATGCGTCGTCTCTCGCTTTGCGTTCTTTATACAGTGATATACTTGTAGATCATAGTCTTCAATGTGGCTGACCAGTCGCATGAAACAGTCATATATCTGGATGGCGAGCTCACGGGTCGGCACGACGATTATTGCCTTTCCGAATAACAATATTATTAAATGGATCAGCGACGAAATACGAATTTACCTGCGTGACTGAGTGGTGCGGGCTTATTCGAGCAAGACTGGCGATGGTGAACGCCGTGGTTTTACCTGTACCGGTTTGTGCTTGGGCGACAAGATCGCGGTAACTTTACAAGGCGCAGAGAGTAAGGTGAAAGGGCCACAATCATGCGAAAACTTACGGCCGCCGCATAATCAGTGGAACAGCCAGGCGCTGCAGTTGGGATGGTCGGCGATCGTAGATTTTGTATACAGCTTGGACGAGTGGTGCGGGCCTGACGACAACAAGAAAATACAGAAGACTGAGTGAGCGCTACAGAATATGGGAAGGGAACGTGAACCAATGACTTACAAGCCCATGTCATCAAAAGACGACGCCTCTTTTCGCTCATGCTGATCCGTTATGGTGAACGTCTCACCCGAAAGCTTCACGTTTACGACCCTGTGCTCATGATGGTCGTCTAATAGGGGTGGTCGTCGTCAACCGTCAAGCTTCTCTTCTACGTAGCTCACAGTGTTGAATTTCATTACTTGCCTTGCTGAGACATTATAAAGGCACTTAAGGTGGGTTATCTTGGAGTTTTCAGAAATAACAAGATGGCTCTGTGGAGAAAAGAAAAAGGAAGCCGAATTGCTCTTCTTGGGTGAGGTTTTTGGTTTTTAAAGGCAGTGTGTAGTTTCAATGTTTAAAAGTGATGTCGCATAAATTTTCTCTTTTTCACTGCTGTTATGTGTAACAATCTCTCTCGCAAAATCCGCATGAGAAGTCCTAGCCTCGTGTGAGTCTTGCCTGCTTATGTACCTGAACGTCGGGTCTTGATAAAAACAAATTCCACACGTTGCGTGCAAGTACACATAAATACAACTGTTTCGCATTGACCAGAAGCTTCTAAGGATATTTGTGAGAATGGACATAGAAACAATAGCATAAGTGTTCTTGCTATCCATGTACTTGTGTACATGTTGTGTATGGACGATGATTTTTGTGTACGAACACAATACTTTGCAAAATATCAACAGAACAACACAGACCAGATTGTGTCACACAAGTGAGAAAGTAAGGATATTCTGACAAGTGTAGCTCATACATATGCGATATACAAGTCATGAGCTAGATCCATTGGTGAACTCACTACTCGGACATTTGAACACTTATGTCGCAAACACTATATGGTATCTATAATACGGAGAGTATGTACGACCGTAACCTATCAGAAATCTCATATTCATACTATAAAACTTTATAAATTCGTGTTGGACCGTGTTCACCTTCGCATTCATGCAGAAATACAGTATTTTTCAATAATAATTCACTCAATCGGGTAGTTTTATTTCTATCGACTTCTTGCATCGGAGATCGAAAGTGCCTCTTGAACTCAAAGAAGCAATCTTCCATGGACACTCAGTTGGATCTGTCACTTGATGAGTTGATCAAGAAGCGGCGGCAGTCCGGTAAGGTCAAGGCGAAACCAGTGACAAAGTCCCTCCAAAAGAATTCAGTAAAGAAGAATGTAAAACCACCGCGACAACGGGAAGAAGATAAGTCGTCGTCTCGTCGTCGAGGTGATGGTGGAGGCCGAATTCGAGGTGGTCAAGCTGAGCCAAAGCCAGGTCGTCTCGGTCAGAAGCGGCCTGCTACCGAGAAAAACCGCAACCGCCTCCTTTCCAGGCAAGTAACGCCTATTGCCAAGCCTTCCCAACGCCAATCCAATACCATTCTCTCCCGATTGGTAGGTTTTGTTTGCTCATTCCTGTCAAAAAAGCTGACCTGTGTCGACAGAGCTCGAAAGCTGCCACTGCCTTTGCAAAACCTTCCTCCCGTGGACCGACCATTCCTTCCAACATTACACCGAAAAAGCTCGATCCAGCCAGCATTGTTATTACAAAAACTGTCGATCGCAACCAAAAGCAGATTCCACACGACGACCTCATGGATATTGAGACGCGCCCGCACCGACATGGTGAATTCACCCATGGTCGAGCAACTCAGCCAAACGGACCTCAGCCTGTCATTCACGAGCGTGGTCTGACCATTCGTAGCGCAGCTTACGGTGCCGGACCGCAATTCAGTCCCCAGTCACCGCAACATGGGAGCGGTCTCAACATTCGAGGTGAATCAGGTCCTGCTACAGTTTTGATTAGCAACTTGGATCCACGCGCCAATGCAGATGATATCCGGGTAAGTTACGATCGAAAAAAGGGAATAGCAGCAGAGAGCTCACATTCGACCTTAGATAATTTGCTCTCAGTTTGGATCAGTCAACCACTGCGAGGTGCTTGTGGATCGCAACGGTGTATCGTTTGGAGAGGCCGAGGTTGAGTTTGCACTCAAGAGTTCGGCCATGGATTGTATTGGCCGACTCGACAATGAAATTGCAGATGGTAAGGAGACATTTCATCTAGAGTAGCTTGGACTGATATCATTGCAGGTCGTGTCTTGCGAGCCATCCTCCGCCATAAATCGGTGGCACTTTCATCCTCTCCTTCGGGTTACATGTCACAGCACGTGCGGTCTGTTATTACACCCTCACGCCCTAGCTTCACATCAGCATAAGTGGGAGACTGAGTAGTACATTTGGAGCTTCGTTGTTGATGATAATGATAATAGTAATATCTCCTTCTTGCATTCACTAAATAAACTGCATTTTTTAAAACATCCATTGTTTATCTGAGGCTTTATCAAACTCCATGACTACGCTAACAGTACTACCTTGTTTATTTCTGTAGATATCACTGATATTCAAGCGTAGATGAGAGCAGACATAATGAATATAGAAATGGCAGACATATCTGATTCAGGTACAATGCATTCTTTTTTTTTTTCTCTTGGGTGTGGCGGTGAAACTGAGAATTGGTCCAAGTAGAGAATTGAGTCGGAGTGTGAAACAGGAGGAAGAGCGGTGAAATGTCGAGAAAGAAGCATCACCCGTTTGGTTCTCTCTCTCTCACCCCACCCATGGCGCCTCAACAGAAGTCCGGTATTGCCGTTGGTCTCAACAAGGGCCACATCACCACCCGTCGCGAGCTCCCCATCAAGGTCTCCCGCAAGAAGGGTGTACGTATCGTTCAAAAGATGGATGGATGGATGGATGGATGAAAAATACATCATATCTGTCCAGAAATTATTCATACACACAGACATGCTCATTTCCCAATGTCAACATTAGATGCTCACCCAGCGCACCGCCCTCGTCCGCGGTATCATCCGTGAGGTCGCTGGCTTCGCTCCCTACGAGCGCCGCGTTATGGAGTTGATCAAGAACTCCAAGGACAAGCGTGCCAAGAAGCTCACCAAGCGCAGAGTAAGTGCATTCTCTTGCCATTCAACCTATATTGGGACCTAACCTGACGCTCTCTATTAGCTCGGTACCTTCGTCCGCGCCAAGAGAAAGATCGAGGAGCTTACCGGCGTCATTGCCGAGTCGCGCCGCCACCACTAAATGGGAATCTGTGCTTCTCTTTTTCAATCATTAAAACTTTCACTTGTTTAAATGATGCAGACAAGCAAAACGATGCAGTCATGTTTGGATACGAAGGAACAGCGATACGAGGAGAGCGATATATATTTATAAGGGTGATGTTGATTGTCGATATATGAAAGGAGACAATGTGAGTGAGTGAGTGCGTGCGTGCGTGATGAGTGCATATGTGTATGATATACGAGAGGCAAAGACGGAGAAGGTGGTGTGACTGGAGAAGGTGAGGGGCTATAAAATATACTACAAGTGTGAATATACGGAATGGAACAAGATATCTACTCTTGGTCAGCGTGATGCTGCTGCCAACCACGTTGCCTTCGCTGTCGTGAGCGAGACAGGCTTGGATTGTTGCGACGATGTCGTAGACCGAGTCGACAATTGATCCATAAGCGGTCGCACCAGCCACCGGGCATGCAGCACGCACACAATGTCCCCCAGCAGCCCTGGCCAAAGAAGCCGTGCCAGATCCCAGGGTCAAGCTCAATACTCTTCATGGACTGACCCCGTTCGAGCCCTGCACCACGACGGATCCCGTTTGCATTCGAAAGGTCGACCAGGCCCTGATCGGCGCAGTACAAGGACGGCTCACGGTAGTACAAAGACGACGCGATACTAGCTGCGTCGTCGTCTGGCTCTACTTGGTCTGCGTTGGCAAAATAGTCGTGGATTAGCAGACCGGTCAGGACAAGAAACGTCGTGCGAGTGTCTTTCTCGTCCGTCGTTGACCAGACCGCAAAGCGGGACCCGTTTTGTGTAATCTCGGCTATAACGGTGCGCTTGTCGTCGTGATAACAGCGCAAGTCGTAGCCCTCGGCTTGGTTCGGGACGAGGCGCCAGTGGTAGTGCTGGTGGTCGAGCCAGGTAAAAGTGAAGACGGAAGGGGATGTGTGGACGGCGACGATGGTATGCGGGGAAGGAGAGGACGAAAAATAGAGGGTCTGCCAGTCGCGACTCGTGAGCGACCACAGCGGCTGCTGCTGCATATCGTAAAGGGTCACATAGCGCAGCATACTTTCAGCCGTCGTTGTTTTTGCACCAGACGCGGTCGCAGCCGGTGAGGCCGTCTCCGCCGAGGCTTGAAAGACCCTTTGGAGGGCCATCTGCGGACGGTAAAACATGACCTGATTCTCTTTGAGACAAACGGTATAATGGGCGTCATTTGTTTTGTTGTTGTCACTGTCAGGATGAGGCGCGTTGTATTTGAGGGTGAATTCAACAAGGTTAGAGTTGGGTGACTGGAGAGGGAGAGGATGGGACAACATGGGTGGAGCGGCCGGGTAGTCGTTGCGGTGAGCGAGCACGGGTGAAGTTGTTCCGGAAGCACTCGTGTACTCTTCTTCCTGCTCTACAAGTACCGCTGCTTCTTCTGCTACTGCTTGTTTTGGTGTTTCTGCTGCCGGAGACGACGTCGCATTCGGACCGGCCGATGCTGTGGAGGGAAACGGCATGGACCCAACAACAAATGGTGAATGCTTGTCGAAAAGACGCTTAAACTTGGAAGAACAAAAATAGAAGCGTGCCACTTCAAGCCCGAAAACCCGAGGGAAATCCCAATTTGTGAGGCTCCTTGGCTTTTTTTCTTTTTCCTTGTTGCTGCTTTCGTAATTGTGTCTAGCCCCAATTTCTCGTCGTTTATCTTTTTTGCAGAACGTTATGTTATTCTCGCTCTTGTGAAATGTATAGAAAAATCAGCTCCTCAAATCCCCACGTTGAACAAAGGGGCCCGTCGATCATCTACTTATTTTCGCTGCTGACTGAGAATTCTCACATGAAGTTATTTCAGGGCGATTGGAGTGGATCGACATTTGTGGCGAAAAAAAAAAAAAAAAAAAAAAAA
>VAFG01000172.1:80181-99730 GCA_013461545.1 Syncephalastrum contaminatum
TGTTTATCACTTACACCCAGGAGTTCTTGTTTTTGTTTTCTTCCTGTTTTCTTGCTTTTTTACTGGGATGCTCCGGTGCAGATATGTATAAATAAAACACCCAGGACGTTGCCGCTCCATGCCGTAAATGAATGTTAAAGTCAGTCCCTCAGTCTCTTGGCTCTCCAATCATGTATACGATCAAACTAAGTTAAGGAGTGAAACATCAGTTGTATCGGTAATGCCTACAATAACGAACAAGAACGATAGTATTATTGACATGATGAAAGCTGAAAGTCACAGGACATGTCAACTTTGCATGATTCTGGAGCTTTACAAACAACCAAATGCTTTCTGGTGACGTGGCATTTGCTTTCGCATAATTCAGCCAGCCAGCAATCATATGTGACGTAGATCATCCTGATTATCAAAGAATATAAAAACAGGGGTTCACTGGTATCATAGTACGCACCATCGATCTTGAGGCCGACATAATCCACGTCTCAATGTTTGATATAGGATCAATGCTAAATTTTGTACTCACAATGCGAGTAAAATAAACAATAATGTAGTGGACGTTCCACAAATGACACCCTACTTCTATCAATCTTTGAGTAGGTACTACTCAGCAGATGACTATGTAAGTTGCAAAAAGGTTAGCCAACACAAAGCTCCGTTTCAATGCGTTTGTTCTTTCGCTCTCCGTTTTTGTATTATTTTGCTTTGCATGCAAGCGCATATTATTCCCAAAGTGGCAAAGGTGGCGAGTATCCTTTTTCTCTTTTCTGTACTGAGGGCCGGGCCGCAGTGCATTTCGTATAGCAAAACTTTTTGCATATTTCAGCCCAGAGGCAACATCCATGTAACCATCTTTCAGTTATTTATTTTTTCGTATGTAGGGTGCGCTTTATTTATGGTTAACTTGTCGTTTAGCTTTGTTCGAGCGACAATAGTGTAGCGGCCATAATGGAATAATCTGAAAGGCTTACCCCAATCATTACAGTAGTTTGACCGTAGGCTCACATTTCACTCAGGTACATAAGCACTGCACAATCCCACCACAACAGGAAGAATTATGGTACCGGTTGAAAATATAAAGTGCGCGCTATTGTCTACAGTTTCGGTGGCCGCGCGCTGTGTAAAGAAATGAGGAGAAAAAGGCGGAGATGGTAGAGGACTCCTTCATTTTTGCCTGCAGAAAGTATGTAGTACTTACTATCACTGCTGCAGAACGTGCCTACTGCAGTCTTTGTACTACATATAACGTTTCGAATATGTAGATTTAAGCTTATGTATTGCCATAGCATCTCTCTATATCAGACATGTAAAACGTGCATCATAGCCGATATTTCATTTTCCAATTTGCGGTTCACAGCCCTGTTGACTCGCCAAATAAGACTCGCCCAGGTACATCGGCTGAGATATCCTGACGTGAAATTGGACACAAAGATGGCCCCCGCTCCCCCCCTTTTTCGACGCCGGATTAGGGACTCGGCTTGTGCTTCACCCGGCGATCGTTGCGTATATTTATACAGCTAGGTTATGCCATCTTTTTCATTTTCGACTTGTTTCCTTTTTCACCTTTTCATAATACGATGAGAGGCCTTGCATTGGCTGTCCCTGTTTTATTTTGGCCCTTGGTTCAAGCGGCACCTGTAGCCAATTCTTCTTCCTCGGCGAACCCAAAATCCGGATGGTGTTGGAGTAACGTGGATACCGTGTAAGGATTTGTTTCGCCAATCCACACAAACATGTTTGTGGGCTCACCGTCGCGTCGTTCGTGTCTAGTTTCGCATTCGGCGACTCGTACACGGATGTGGGAGGCAAATACGGTGATATCTGGACTTGGGACTATTTCAAGACGAATGGTTCGGTTCTCAATAATCCCATCACTGCCAACTTGGTATGGACTTCTCGGTGAATACGTTGACGACGCACGCTCATATGGAGACTTTGAACATGCTATGCAGACGGCCGCGAGTGGTCCCAACTGGGTTCAGTACTTGACCGAGTGTTACGAGGGTCTGCCTCAGAACTGTCCTCGGAAGCTGTGGGACCTCGCCTTTGGTGGCGCGACGGTCGATCGAGATCTCGTCATGCCCTCGTTTGACTTCATCCAAGACTTGGGGCACCAGGTCCAGCAGTGGCAGACTTACATAAAGCCCACGGTCCCCTTCAGCACTGACAAGGTGCTGTCGGCCGTTTGGATGGGGTACACTTTACGCCGTGACTACTGTGGCAACATGCTAATTTAGAAATGTAGAATCAACGATATTGGCAACTCGGAAGACAAAGTGAAGAACGAGGTGAGTTTCCAAGTTACTGGAATTTCCGTATAAACTAAACTCACCGTGTGTAACCTAGACACTGGCCACTCTCCATCAGACTGCGCTTTACAACAAAATACTTGATGCTTACTTTGACCAAGTCGTAAGTGATACACGCCCAGCGTATTCTCTTGTCGGCCTGGATGATCTGATTTTTGGATAGGATGTCTTGTACCAAAGCGAAGGCATGCGCGCTTTCCTGCTGATCAACGTTCCTCCGTTAGATCGCACGCCCTCAAAGAAGAATGACGCTGACTACTACAAAAAGGCAGTCGCTTTGTTCAATTTGCTGCTGCAGACACGCACAACGGAGTATAAGATAAAACGTTCCGATGCAACGATTATCGAATTTGATGCCCATGCCCGCTTTGAATATTATCTCGCTCATGCTTCTGAATATGGCTTCAAGAACACAGATTCGGTATGCGGGAGCGACAGCGAGTGCCTTCCCAGATACGAGTAAGTGATTACCGAGGCAATAGGTGGATATGAGCTCATAATCCTTTGTATCTGTCTTGCTTTATAATAGGTATTTCTGGAACAGTAAGTGAAGCCACTGCTTGTCTACATGTACCGGGTGCTCACATTTATTACTCTACTAGTTGGCGTCCATCCTACCTATCCGGTGCACAAGCTCTTGGCTGAGGACATTCGATTGGAGCTGCAAAAACAAAGCAGCTGCTAGAAATGATACATTCACGCAGCAGCTTTTTTGGACGCTGTGTTCTTCTGCCTGCGGAAGTAGATTTATCACATTTAATGCATTTACGAGTAATTCATACCTCATATGTATCCATGCAATCGTCCCTTATTCGATTCTAATATGGCATGCCTAATCTCGGGTTATTCACATAATTATTTCGCAATCTTACTCCATTCATACCAAGTACATTATAGCCGCCTGCCGAATTATTATTAGTTGTGTACGATTCATATATTTGTTTTATCCACCACAATAATCTAAAACTTCTACCATTGATAGGCATGTCTTGAAAGGATCATTACTACATTTATCATAGGTAGAAGTTGCTTCATTCTTATTTCACCTCGCTGGTCAAGTCCTTTCAGGAACTTGTCCTTCGCGTGCCATCGATTCAGCTGATTGTCTGGCCAACCCCAGTGCATAATAACTCATCAGCTTTGATGTTATGGGTGCTCAGCGCTGGTGCATGATTCTTTGTAGTATCATCACAGTTGTCTGCCGCGCCATAATTTTTTTTTTCTGTCGGTTACTGCCATATTGTGCTGATCTCATCTCACACCAAATAAGAGGCCACTGCTGGCGATGTTGCTCGAAGTATTACAGTGGGACTGCAACACAAGACCAAGTCTATGAACGCCTATGGGATTCAAAACTACATGATTTCCGCCCTATTCACCCTTCCAACATATATGGATTCCACATCCGTTTGAGTCGGCAGCCATGTATCTCGAGTATCGCTCTATGAGGTAGACCTTGCGATGGTATCTCGGCTACACGAATCCAGTCGTGGGCACGCCCCAGCACCTTGTATATGACTATTCTTCTTAAAGCCACCTTCCACTTGTGGGCCTCTACTCTTAGAATCTGATACCCATCATTACGCTGCAAACTTATTTGTCTAGCATCACAGTCGTCTTTTTTACTTTTGGCCAATTCGTGGGTGATCACTCACCATACACGAGCAGGATGCGCTACGGTACACGGTGTCTATTGTATTGTAGCGAATACCAGTGTTATCCATAATTTCCTTTGCACTATATCCTAGAAAGTTACCCAACGAACGCATTAAGCAAAATGTCACGTATCCCATTTTGAGCAAGCTAAAATGAGTAAAACTAAAACGTAAGTTTTGTAGGAAGAGACTATAACTTTTTTTATATGATATGTATTTCATGCTTACTGTATATGTGCAGGCTTCTTTTAGTACATATATAATCTTTATAATAGAAAGGTTGGAGCAAGAATAACATTCAAGAGTTAGCAATGCGCTTTATGCTTGACCCCGAAATGAAAAATAAAATTTCTTCGTGAATGCGGAGGAAAAGCTAGAGTTTATCAAGCTATGGACAAACCGATCGCGACGATTGAGGGGTGGGACGATGGCGAAAAGTACACACGCAAGGTCACCAAACTCGATCGGTGGCAGCTCCAGTCGGCAGACACTTTGACATTTCACTTTGACACCCAGGAAGTGAAGCTAGTCCAAGATCCACACTCCAATCATCTCGGTGGCTACATTTGGCTGACAGCGATTGTGTTTTGCCGCTACCTGGAGACGCTCCTCAAGAAGCGCTCGCGGCACACGTGGGTCCAGATGGATCACACCAAGCGGTGGGTCGAGCTAGGCTCGGGTGTGGGTCTGATAGGCATCATGCTGAGCAAGCTGGGTATCGAGAACGTGGTCATTACGGATATCGAAGAACTGGTGCCCATCATGGAGCGCAACGTCGAAGCCAATGGGCTGCGGGTCAAGTCGCTGAGCGGACGGCGCAAGAATGAGGCAGAGGAGACGGACACGGTGGTGGTTGAACCGCTGCTGTGGGGTGACCAGTCCGCAATAGAGCACGTCAAGAGCTCAGGTGAGATTGACTATATCGTGGCGTGCGACTGCATCTACTCCGAGGCAAGTGCCAAAGAGCTGGTGGTGACGATGGAGGCTCTTGCAGGTGAAAACACAACGATTCTGTGTGTCAGCGAGCTGCGTAACCAGGCAGCGCAGGAGACGTTCCTCGCCGAAGCGGAAGAGACGTTCAAGATCGACCTGCTTCCGCCTGCGCAGTGGCAGTCCCGGACAGAGATCCAGTTTGACGAGACGCTCAACTTTTACCGGCTGCGCAAAAAGGCGGCCGAGAGAAAAAGGAATAATAATAAAAAGAAAGTTTAAAGCACTGACCCCGTCTCTGATAGGCATTGTTGTGCATAAGTGCCGAATTTGTCGACAGGAAAATGGATGCCCGAAATGCAGCTGCTACACAAAAAAGAAAGAACAGGTGCTTTGCGCGCACCATTTTGACTCGCTTTGGTATAAGCATTTTTCTGGTACTAACCTTCTTTTTTTTTTACCCTTCCTTTGCTCTGCTTTTGGCAATTTCCCTCTACCTCTTTACACTTGCGTCGAAAATAACTCGTTACGCGACCCAAGCGCCATGAAGTGGCTGCCGTTACCCAAGATTGCCCACGCCGTAGCGGTTTACCCTTACACACCGCCATCGTTGCAGCAATCGGCACAATTCACCACGCCTGCCTCGCGACCGCTGACTCAATACTCGACAATCCAATCGCCATTGCTGTCACCCCATTCACCTCAAAACGACACCGCCTCGATATACTCTGTGTCGTCTGCGCAGGAAAACAACTCGACTGACCCGGCCGACTACGCCTGCCTGCTGACGCTCGAGGTGGGAGATGAGCTCTTCATCTTGGAGCAGCTGGGGCAGTGGTACCGAGGCTATGTGTTGTCAGCCCTCGAGGAGGGCCGGAAACCGAACGTGGCCCCCATCGGCTGTTTCCCTCGGTCTCACGTCCAGATCAAGGAATACGTCGATTTGGACCCCAACGAAACAGACGCGGCCCTTGCGCTTCGACGTACAGAATTGCCTGTCGACCACTCCACTGCACCCTGGGCAAACCTGCCCGAACCACCTTCGCTCGCTCGCTCCTTGTCCGAATCACACATTCACGCACCGCACTCGTCGAGAATGCCTCCTCCCCTTTCCCCACGTGGATTTCCCGCGCGTCGTCGGCCGGATAGCGTTGCGGCTGTCATTGAAGAGGGAGAAGAAGAGAATGAAGACGAGGAGAGACCACCTGCCATTCAGGCTCCGTCGCTCCTGCTCGCTCGCTTTGACCAATCCACCCTGACTGGCAGCTCGGAACCGCTCGTCGACGAAACAGGCGCTTGTGCGAGTGACTGGTACTGCATGCTCTACAAGTACCTCGAGGAGGGCCGTTATACAGCCTTCAATGCCGTGCGCGACCACATCAATTATCTGCTCCAAGCACGGCGTCAGTTACTCGATCAAGCTCTCTCCAAGGAGGAGCTCTTGCGCTTGCGCAAAGAGATCGTCCACCGAATGGTCGTGCTGAACCTATCCCAGAACAAAGAAATGATCCTCCGCCATCCTGAGCGTGGTTATATCCTCGACGCCAACTCCACCTCGCTCGCGACCCTCTACCGCATCCACTGGAAATACGCTCTCGCCGACCATGTTCCAGTCACCTCCTATTCCTCTGCTCCTCCAGCCCTCAAGTCATCCGCGGGCCCGGCCTCGACCATCACACCCTCCTCGTCTACCGAACACCCCCAGATATCCGTGGTGACCTCGCAGCAACCGCAATCGCAACCGCAGCAACAGCAGCAATCATCACACAGCACGGCGAACGCACCCAAGGGAGGCAAATTCCACCACTTGTTTTTCGAGCTCAAGGCATGCGTCGCCCACATTTGCCAGCCCGGCGAGTTTACCGAGCTTTACTTTTCGCTGTACAATAAGGCCAACGACTGCTTCGTTACCGAGCAATTCTCAGTCACGCTCACGTACAATGGTATGCCCAAGGACGAGCGCCAGATTGGCCGCCTCCGCACACTCTTTACAGACCTCTCCACGCATGACGTAAGCGAGCACCTGTACCTGGTGTGCCGGATCGTGCGCCTGGGCAGCATGAAGTTTTCGGACAAGGAAAAGGACCACCTCGGTGCCTTGGGGAGCCACGCTTCGATGCTGTTCGGTGGCAGTGCCAATGACAGCAAGATGCTGAGCTACTTTGATCAGAGCGGCTCTACCAAGTCTCGCCAGACGAACCCGCATCCGCGGTCGACCAGCGCGCCTAACCCCAACATATGCCGGCGGCCTTTTGGTTGCGCCGTGCTGCATCTTGGCTCGCTCTTGCAAAAGGAAGCGCAATCGCCCTCGGGCGGCACGGCCGACATGCTATCACCCGGTGGTTCGGCGACGAGCAGCGGCAGCAGCTCTGGAGCAAACAGTTCGGGCGGCGCCACTACAACCGCGTACCACATGCTCCCTCCCACCGAGCTCGATATCCCGATCTATACTGCGAGTACCGAGTCGGCCTTTGCGACGCTTCATGAGGACATTATTAACAACAACACCAAAGACTTTGGCAAGCACGCGCGCGCCGAAACGCTGTGTATCTACCTGCGCATGTTTTACGGTCAGCTCCTAGACGTGCTCAGGACCAACGCCTCACTGCTGCAGGAGGTTCCCAAGACACTGCGGCTTGGCTTCCCTGACGTGGTATTTCCCGATGACGAGCGCAACGACTTGTACATGACGCTATGCACGGGCGACTTTGTCCAGTTTGGCCGGTCCCGCAACATTCAGGTTGTCGCGTGCGTGCGCGACAATGTCACCGGCGACGTCGTCGAGGAGGCGCTCTCCGCCGGCGCCGGCGCACCGCTGATGACGTACTGGGAGAGCATGGTGCTCTACCACGAGCAGCGGCCCAAGTGGAACGAGGTGTTCAAGCTCAAGATCCGCGACCCTCAGCTTTGGGAGCGTTCGCATCTGTTCCTTACCGTGCGCCACAGGAGCAGCAGCGGGACCCCCGAGACGAGCCACAGCAACAGCTCAAGCACAACGGTCAGCTCGAACGCACCGGCGACGACAGCGCTCTCATCGACCCATGACCGGATCCTTGCCATGGGCTTTATTCCCCTCTTTTTGCCACCGCAGCACCGCTACTTTATCGCGGACGGATCGCACACGCTGACGCTGTACAAGTACGACCGCCAGCTGGCCCATCCGCGCGTCTATCTCGAAAATGTGCCGTGGTGCTTGCGTTCTTCAGCGCCCTTCAACACGCAGCCCCCGTTACTGAAACGAAGCAGTAAGTTGGCTTAATATGTTCTATTCACTTTATGATAATCGAATTAACTTTCAACTTAAGACACATTCAGTTCCGCTTCGCTGCACAGCTTGAGTTCGGATGCATCTAGCTGGACCGAATCCAGCATCTCCGCCGCGGTAGGCAAGCTCGTCACCGTGAAGGACACGTTGACCTTCAAGACGCTGCTGTGCTCGACCAAGTTTACGCAAAACGAAACGCTTGTGCGCCTCTTGAACTGGCGCTCGACATTTGACGGTAATCATGAAGAGCTTTTGGCAGTACTGGACAAGTTTACGTTTGTGGGCGAGATGGAGGTTGTCAAGTTCCTTAACGACATCTTTGACGCGTTGCTCGCCATCCTTGTGCACCGCCACCGCAGCGAGGAGGTGCAAAATCTGCTCTGTGACGAGGCAATTGCGGCAATCGTGTGGGTCCTGGGTATCGTCCAAGATCGGCGGTTCAGCAATTTTCGACCTGTGCTGGACGTCTATGTCGAGCAGCGCTTCTCGCTGGAGGAGCCCTCAACGCCGACCTCGGGCAAACGATCGCGGCAGACAAGCCGGTCAGATGCGGTATACGACCAGCTTCTCAAGGGTCTCGCGCGGCTGTGCAATAACCCGAGCGACCCGCGCAAGGCCAAGCGACTGCGGACGAGCACCAAAGTGTGGGAGTACCTGTTCCGGTTCATTGTGCGGTCCAGAAGCACGCAGCAGCACAAGGAGGACGAGGGCGAGCGCGGCCTGCGCGATATCATGTTCAAAGAGGAGCTCGATAATGTGCTGTACCTGATCACGCAAATGATGGGCCCCGACCAACCAAGCGTGATGATCGGCACCCAGACACTCGCGCTCCAGCACTTTGCGGATATCCTCGTCGAGCTGCGGCGCGTCTTTTCACCCAAGGAGCTGGTCGATATCACGCGGAGCTTTGTCGACGCATCGGCCCATGCGACGGGCAAGCTGATTGGCCACCGCCTGTGCATGATTCTCGCCATCGTCAAGAGCCCCGTCTTCAATGACACCACCTGCCGCGCCGGTCTCGCCAAGGAAGTCTTCCGCTGGGTCCAAGTCTGGGTCAACTCTTACATGGCCGCAGCCAAGAATGTGATCTTTTCGCGTCAAAACGAGCACCCTCATGACGGTGATCACCACCAGCAGATGCGATTGCCCCGCATCCAGTGGCTCGAGTATCTGCGCCTGTCGCTGACAATCATAATGGAGGTCTTGGATAAGGTGCGGCGGTTCGCAGGCATGGCCTCGCTTGGGATCTCGTCCTCGGTGATTTCATCGCCGTCCATCACGGCCTTTTCACGACCCATCTCCATGGCCACGAGCGCAGACGAGGAGCCGATCGACGAGCCGCGCACAGAGACACAGACTATCACCGAAGTCGCGATCCTCTTGGTGCCGCAGCTCCTGAATGCGTACAAGGATTTGCAGCGCCTAACCATCCAGGCCATCCATGCGTCCGGTCTGGCGGCGGCCGAGCGCACGAGCGCGACAGCCTTGTCCGCCACGGGTGCGAACAGTGCGGCAGCAGGCGCGAGCAGCCACGCAAGCATGGGAGGCGGCTCGTCGCCGACGGCGGGACCAATACGGAGCAACACGCGCAACTCACTCAGCGTCCTGCGGGACCGGTCCAACTCGCTCAGTCTAAAGCACTCGCCTTCCATCGCGAGCACAACCAGTAGCGGCGGCCGCCTTGATCGTAACGGCGGCGGCTCGCGCTTCTCGACCGTCCTTCAGTCGCTCGCCACTTCGCCCACGACGCCCTTCCCCTCCACGTATCCGTTCCAGCCCACCCCAATCAAAAACAACCCAGCTCTCGCCGCGACAGGCAATCTCGCAGCGATGGTCACGACCGGTCTCTTTGATATCACGATCGTCCTGCTCGAGCTTTTCCATCTGACGCCGCGGCAGCAGTGGGTCGACTTTCTGATGCAGAAATACGAGAAGGAGGGCGTGGATCAGCTCTCGGCTTTTTTGCGGCAGCTGAGCCACGCGTGCATGGCGATTTTGTTTGGCGACAGCATGCACCGCCTCGACGACGTGAACCCGCGCCGCGCACAGGACAGCGAAGAGGACAAGGACGACACGGCTTCGACGCGCAAGATTCCCGATACTTGGCTCAATCTTGCTGTGATTGCGCACCAGATTGTACTGACCAATATCATGGAGCCTGTGGTGGATATTCTGGAGATGCCGCAGCTGTCGTCGCACGGGGACGTGATGCCAGACAGCGTACATGATTTGTGGTGTACCTTCTTTGTCAGCACCCTCCGTGTCTTGTCGAGCAGCTGCCTGGATCTAGAAGCAGCCATGCCACAGGTGCAGCGCGCAGTGTGGAAGCTGACAGGCAACCTCAAGGGCACAGTTGGCGCCAACATGCTCCTGCACCTCTGGCACTTGACGGGCACCCAGCAGGAACGGGACAAGATTGAAGATCTTGTGGGTCGCAAGTCAGTCATTGCAGCTGCCGCGGCTGCGGTGGCAGCGGCTACCGCCGCCGACTCAAAGGACGGCACAAATACGCCTGAGGAGTTTCTGTCGGCCGAGGAGGGCGAGGACGAACCCAAAGAACGCAATGTGGACTCGGCCGTGGTACTGGAAGGCGGAGGCGACCCAGATATGATTGCAGCCAAGGTCATGATCAGCCAGTTCAACGACCAGGTGCATGCCAACAATGCCAAGCGTCAAGGTGATCAGGACGAAGAAGAGGAACTACTGGCAATCTCGCCCCTCCAGGTCGACTTGATCCCGGCGATCCTGCGCCCGCTCTGTGCTGTGAGCCTGACCCTCCATGACAAAGTGCGCCAGGCTGCGACGACGATCATTGCCGATATTATCGCGATCGAGCTTCAGACGTGTGGCGAGTTAACACGTGTCCAGAACGTCTTGATCTCTACGATTGACTTGCTGGTGATGTCTGAGAACAAGGGCGACGATATGATGACACACCGTCTGATCCCAGAGCTGGATCGTGCGCTCGAGGCGCGCCTGCGCGAGCAGCGCTCCGAGGATTTGATTCCCGCGGGCCGCAAGGTCGTTGAATCGCTCTGCAAGTTTCTGCAACTCCTCCTTCAAATTCGCAGCTTGCCTTTGGACAATGACGAGTTTATGGACGACCGTATTTCGGCCACGCTGCGCCTGATGGAGTTTATCCGCGTCATCCAGCGCCAAGACATTTATGTGAAGTATGTCCATCAGCTCGTCGAGCTTCACGTCAGCAATCAAAATTATGTCGAAGCCGCGCTCACTCTGCGCTTCCACGCCGACCTTTTGGACTGGGACCCTCACCGCAGTTTGGAGCCGATCCCGGAGCTGAGCGTACCGGCTCAGACCGCGTTTGCGCGCAAGGAGGCGCTCTACCGCACCATGGCGAACTACCTTGAGAAGGGCCAGGCCTGGGAGATCTGTATCAAAGTGCTCAAGGAACTCGCAAGTCACTATGAGACAACCATCTACGACTATGCCAAGCTCAGTGAGGTGCTTCAGCGCCAGGCCCAGCTGACTCAGGACATTATAAAAAAGGAGCGCTACTTCACCGAGTATTTCCGCGTTGCGTTCTATGGCCGAGGCTTCCCGACTGGCATTCGCAACCAGCAATTTATCTATCGCGGTCTCGAGTGGGAGAAGCTCACGTCGTTTGTCGAGCGCATGCAAAGCCGCCACCCGAACGCGCAGCTCCTGTCGAGCAAGTACAGCACGCAGACGAGCCTGACCGACGAGCAGCTCCGCGAGCTTGATGCCGAGATTGACGCGCAGTACCTGCACATAACGACAGTCGTCCCAGAACCACCCGAATCGGACGTGCTCCGCAACGAGCTCGTGCCCGAGAACGTGCGGAAGTACTACAAGTTCAACGAAGTCTCCCGGTTTTCGTGCTCCCGACCGTTTGACAAGCCGAGTGCGGTAGGCCAGCCCCCGGATGCAGACAAGCCCGAGATGGACTTCCTCAACCTCTGGACGCGCAAGACCATCTTTGTCACGGAGCAGTCCTTCCCGACCACGGCTCGGCGGTCCAAGGTTGCCACAACTCATGATATTGAAATATCACCCATCGAGAACGCCGTGCTCGCCATGGAGAACAAGACCCAAGAGCTTAAGGAGCTTGACCACAAGTACTCTGCGTTTATTCAGACCCGGCGCTCCGCCGATCCGGTCAATATCAGTCCGTTCTCGATGGCGCTGAATGGTGCGGTGGACGCGCCTGTCAATGGCGGCGTCGCGCTCTATCGCAAGGCATTCTTGACGGATTGGTACTGGGAGAAGCACCCCGAAATGCGATCCTGGGTACGCGAACTCAAGACCGTCATCAAGGATCAGGTAAAAAAATATAGCAGAGCATCGCAAGTTTCCATGTTCATCTGTTTCCTATTTACTCCAGGTGGATACCATCGAACACTGCCTCGAGACCCACAAGAAGCTCGTTTCGTCTGATATGCGACCGTTCCATCAGACGCTCGTTGGCTGTAAGTATAGAAAAAGCGACCATTTTTTTCCTGTTTCTCCTCACTGACAAATGGATATAGTTTTCAAGAAGAACTTCAAAAAAGAAATCGACCAATTGCACAAGTTTAGAGATACCCAGCAGCAGCAACAAGAACAGCAACAGCAGCAGCAGCAACAGCCTGGCGAAGACAACGCACTTCCCGCACAGGCCTCGGCGGATGCTTCCCGACGCCCGTCGTTAGCCCGGCAAAACTCGGCCGCCTTCCCCTCGTCGTTGCCTCTTTCGCCGATGCTGACCTCGATGCGCTCTCCCACCGGTGACGGCTCACGGCCTTCCACCTTGCTCATGGACAATCTGGAGGAATCAGCGACAGCGCCGACCACGCCGGTGTTAAGCAACCCATCCCGCGCCGAGAGTATATCCCGTAGCCTCAAGATGTCATTGCGCAAAAAGAAACGCAACACAACCAATGTCTAGTAGTATAATCCTTGTCTCATGTTTTTGTTTTATTCATACTTTCCTACTTACTCCATTCCCTCCGCTTTTCAAGCTTATACTCGTCTCCCTTTCGCTTTTTACACCTCTTTTTCTTTTAATGATCCCCCCACACATAAACACTCTTCCCTAGACCTGTACTATTGTTATTCTACTTAGCAGCTGCCGTGGTAATATTATAATTCAATAATCATGAAAGGCGAAAAGAAAGTAGTAACTCGACCAATGCAGTTTTCATGTTCTTGCTGCTTGTGTATGTGTAACATGAGCAGCTGTAGCACTTGTCATGCTCAAGTCTGCTTAGACAGAGCAGGTTTATTACAGAATCTCATTTGAATTACGGATATGAGGAAGGCAGAGTGTAACAAAGAAAGAAATGCGGTACTTGGTCGGCATTTGCAATATTATTTGTCCAGCAAATGAGTTGCACGCGTGCTCGTGCACAGCCCAGAGCAAAACTTAAAGCAACTAGTCTTTTTATTGTTCTCTCTCTCTTTTTTTTTCACTAGTTCATTTGACCTTCTTTAATTCGAAAATGGAGGCACAACGCATTCGCGATGGTGTCAAGTCGATGCATGAAGGCGACAAGGCGTAAGCACTTTATTGTTCTTTGTCATCTCGCGTGGCTGATGGCTCATCCTCTTTGTATGATTTAAAAAAGAGCGTCAAAAGGCCTGTTTCGCAAACCCGATTGGGATGTCGCATCTGGGTGCTACGATCGTGCAGGTAAGTAAGCAACCCACTCAAATGGTAACATTGTGTTGACGTGTTATCTGTAGCAACGGCCTTCAAAGTGGGCAAGTCGTACGACCAAGCTGTGCAAGCCTACGTCAAGGCGTCTGAGGCTTTCTTCAAGGCGGATGGGTAAAGTATGGATAAATACATGACGTTGGGCTCATTGGACTTTATAGAACCCATCTGGCGGGAAAAGCCCTGGAGAACGCGGCGTTAATCCTCGTGCAGAACCTGAACCAGCCCCAAAAGGCAGCCGAGATGTACCAGCGCGCGAGCGATCTATTCATGACAAACGGCAGCATTGACCGTGCGGCTGAGCAACTCCAAAAGGCTGGGCGTGCTCTTGAAAACACAGACGTGAGCGCCGCCATCGAAATGTACAGTTCTGCCTGTACTCTCTATGAACAAGAGGACCGAGGTCGGTTCGCGATTGATATCTACAAGAAGGCCATTTCGCTCCTCGTGCGAAGCAAAAAGTAAGAGAATGAGAAAAGAAGAAGAGAACAGGACGCTGATGCCGGATGATTAGGTTAGAGAAAGCGGTGGATATGCTGCATCGGCAAGCCGCTGTGCTCCAAAAGCTGACGAATCGGTCCCACCTGTGTAAAGCCAATTTGAGTATTCTGATTGTGCTGTTTGCGATTGGTGACGAAGTGGAGGCAGGCAAGCAGTTCAACATCATGTGCAGGTAAAGGAGAAATAGACAGCGTGTCATCTGGGCGGGGTTCTGAACGTGCTCGTTGACGTTGGGTGTTAATGCGTTTATGCTATATATAGCAACGACCCGGGCTTTGCCCAGAGCGAGGACGCTGAGATAGGCCAGGCCCTGTTGCAAGCCTACGAGGAAGGCGACCAGGAGCTGCTCGAGAAGACGGTGCGCAGGCAGCACGTGTCCTTCCTTGACAATGAAGTCGCCAAGCTGTCACGCACGCTCACTGTGCCGGGCGAGATGCTGTCCCAGCCCACGGCCGCCACCGGGCGCCAGCCAACAGCGCATGCAGCCGGCCGACAGATGCCACCGCCACGAGTTCAGCAGCAGCAACCACAACAGCAGCAGCCGCTGTCGGCTGGCATGTCACCTGCCCAGATGCGTGCAGAACTGTACTCCACACCGTCGCGCCCTTCTGAAAAATCGACCCCTCCTCCTCAGGCTCCCGTGGATGCCCAACAACCACCACCACCCCCGTACGGTGTTCCTCAACAGCCTCCGCCGCCGACTCAAGAAGAGCTCGATCAGGAGTTTGCTCGCCTCAACATGAACAATGAAAAATACTATCCTCCACAACCCAACGCTCAGCCCCACCACGACTATCATCAACAGCCACAGTATGACTCCACGCCTCATCCTCCTCCGCCACCTGCCCCGCATCAGAATCCGTCACCAAAGTTTGAAGAGGAAGACGACTGGGATGATTTGCGGTAAGCATAGTACATAGCACACCTAGCGGAGATCGGCGTCAACTTTGTTTTCTTTTTTGAAATACCTTGGCTATACAACTTTGGACTTTCATTATTTTTCCATATGCTTTCTTTGTTTGCCTTGGGGAGTCTGTTTGACATGTGTTTGCTTTTATACGATGTAAGGAACCAGGGGTCAGAAATATGCATCACGATCTAGATCCTATTCCATGGTATGGTTGACAGGAATACGACAACGACGGGGATTGTGCTATTTATCACCACAAAAGTAAAAAAAAAAAAGTAAAAAAAAAAAAGTAGCTTGTGCACCCGCACAAATAAAAAAGTGGGTCTTTCCTTGTGGAGCACAAGCATGATGTCAGACCCAGAACGATAACAGTGTGCTTAATTCCACAGCTTTGGGTTTGCTCCCTTTCACT
Source organism: Syncephalastrum contaminatum (assembly GCA_013461545.1). Classification (NCBI taxonomy): domain Eukaryota; kingdom Fungi; phylum Mucoromycota; class Mucoromycetes; order Mucorales; family Syncephalastraceae; genus Syncephalastrum; species Syncephalastrum contaminatum. Next base: position 95,838 of record VAFG01000172.1, read on the forward strand.
TTCTTACTTCTTTCTACTTTATTCACACCCGCTTTCTTTTTCCATACATTTCCCATTTTATATCTTTTTTGATGGGTCAAGCAAAAAGTAAAGAGAGCAAAGAGAATCGCTCGCTCAGCAAACGCACCCACTGTAATATTAAACAATAGCAATTGGCAATTCTCACCTGAGGCTGATCCCATCCCTTTTTATTATATGTATCGTTTAGTCACTTCCAAAGAAATTCGACATTTGCGGCATAATGTGGAAGCATCGTCCAAACGGCCCGACAATGGCACCATTACCGAAGATGTCTTTCGCGAGGTAAGACACCGATAAACAGGAGACGACTTTGCTGATCTCCATCTTTTTCATCTGCCATGCTGGAATAGACCGTCAGAAAATATGTACCGTCCATGTCACCCAACGATGACATCTTTCTGAAACGACTGTATGCCGCATTCGACGTGGACAACAACAAAAGCATCGACTTTACGTACGTTTTGAATAACCTTTCCTATGCCTTACTCTGATATCGACGACGACAATAGTGAATTTGTGGATGGCCTGAGCGTGTTCATGAAAGGCACCTCGGAGGAGAAGCTGGCGTGTAAGTGTTTGTATGGTTTAGAAAAGTAATAGGCTCATGGTCAAAACGACAGTGTCCTTCAAGCTGTACGATGTCGACCACGATGGTTTCTTGACTCGGGCTGAGCTTGAACGTGTCATGCTGCAACTGGTACGTACATGATATCCATATTTATTCATACACTGCCAACACCTTCCTTGCTGCTTTCTTTACTGCTTCCTTTGACCCCTCGCTCTTTCTTGCTCTCGCTCTCGCCCCTCGCTTGATGGCTCTCCGTACACTAACTCTCTCCAACATGCTTTATTTAGTCACACACATTTTCCGAAGAAGATCAGACAGCCGAGATCAAGGGTATGGTCGGTCGCATGTTTGACGATCTGGATGTTGACAACGATGGTAAACTGGTAAGTCCTTTCTTGATTCTGCTTTGGGCTTTGTGCGATTCGAAAATGAAAAACGACAAAACAAAACAAAAAAATTCGAGTCATCTGACCTCATGGATATGTATATAATTTAGTCATTTGAGGAATACAAGCTGTCGGCCATGAAGGAGCCTCTGATCGTCGATTTCCTGGAACAGTTCCTTGCCGAGCACAATCTGAGCAACCGCCCACGCGTCCCGTCACGGCCAGCCTCGCTGCGGTCCTACCGCTCTGGCCGCTCCCTGACCCCGATCAACCACAGCCCCAAACCGCCAGGCTCCCCGTCCTCTTTGACCGCCACCGCTGCCGCAGCTGCCCACCACCCGCACCACCATCACCGCCTCTCCGTTCGCCTGTCCCAAGCTGAATTGCTCGAGTTTAGTCACCAGCAGCAGCAACAACGCCTGAGCAGCGTTCCCACCACCCCAACCTCGTCGAGCCACAGCATCAAGTCGCAGGCCTTGACGAGCTCGAACAGTCCTAACCACCACTTGCCTCCCAGCCCAGTGCGAAGTACAAGTCCTGTGGTAATGTCAACTTTACGATTGTTTATATCACGCGTGCATAGTGTGCGCGTGTATATATGCGCGCGCTTTTTTTTTTTGTTTCGTCTTTCGATGTGTACGTTAACGTGGCCACATGATTTCTATAGGATCACCATGATGAGTTTGACAAAACGGCACGTCGCCCATCCCAGCAAGCGATACCTCCTGCTCCCAATACCACGACCCATTCTGCCACCATCACACCGCCTGCAGATGCCCCTGGACAAGCATAGCTACCGCTTACTGAACACGCTTCCCTCTTTACCGTAGTAGTTAGTAGTATACATTAACTTTTTTTTTGCTCTCTCTTCTCTCTCTCTTCCTGCGAACGTCAGCCATATCTATTACTTAACCGACTTTTACCGCTTAACGACGCCTCACCAACATGGGACAGTCCGTCTTTTCTCCCTTACACCAAGCGCCGCTCTCTCTTTTTTCCTTTGTTCTCTGTTACCCCCCCCCATCCCACTCCGCATTGTTGGTGAGATGATTTAAGATATATACTCCCTATATCACTTATTTTCTGTGGATGACATCGGAGGCAGCCATGCTACTCCATGATTTTGTTTGATTTGCAATGATTTTTTTCCTTTTGTATCTGATAGACTCCAACACAAAGGGAAGAGTGATGAGAAAGCATGATAGGAGGAGAAAGGAAGAGACTTTTGTGCAGGACGAGGAAAAAAGAAAAAAAAAGTCGTGAGTATGGATCTGGAAGAGACAGAGATATAGAGATACGCGAGTGTGCAATGTTGAAAGTGTGACATTATGTGGCGTGAATGACAGTGGCAAATTTGAAAAGTAAAAAAGCACAAATAAAAGTGAAAAGCTGAGTTGAACCATGAAGAAAGGAGAGTGGCAGGTATAGAAGAGCAGAAAGGGGAGGGTGGGGAGGTGAATAGTAGAGCAACGAGTCACTTAACCGGTGCGATAAGCAGCCCACGGGCTGGAAAAGCCATAGGTTCTGCTGTTCGTACTCGTCGAAGAGGTGCTGCTGTTGGTGCTTTGGGGGGCAAAAGGCAGTTCGGTCAACGATTCTGACTGGTCCCTCGAGGACGGCGATCCCTCTGAGCCGGAAGGATGGTCAAACACGAGATGCTCTTCTTTGCGGATGCGTTTACCGACTTTGTCGTGAGGTGGGAACGTCGATTCATCGTCATCGGATACTTTTCGTCGGTTCACTTTTCTTCGTTGGCGTAGTTCTTTCCGTATGCGGATCTTGAGGCCCTGATCGGCAAACGCGCGCGAGAGAAAGGTTGACTCCTCCATGCCGGGGAATCTAAAAAAGGAAAAATGGAAAGCAAAAAGAAAAAAAAAAGACATTAATTTGCTTGCGAGCAATGAAGGACGTTCCTTACTTTTTAGCCGAGTAAACGACAAACACGTCGGATATGATGGATTTGCAGTGGAAGACGTCCTTGCTATAAAAACTTGGTCAGTATGAAAGCTATCGTACCGACAAATACATACCCGACAATCTCAAAAAGACTCAGCTTCAGTCGATAATTGCCTTCAATGCGCACGGACAGATCAGGAAATACAAAGAATCCGGCATCTGAATTATCAATGTCCTTGAGATGATAGAGCGAGGAGACGACGGAGCCCGTTGTGCTTCTCGTCTTGCCGTCCCGCAGTAAATGCAGCTCCTCGTCCAGATCAGCCGCCATCAGCGAAGCATACATAAAGTAATATGGATTCTGCAGATATGCACTACCCGATAGTTAGAACCCCAATGCATCGTGATCCGATAATAAACTTACTTGCGATCCATCGCAGACAAACTCGGATCCTCCACGCGGAGCTGTACAATGGCTGTGGAAAGGGCAAAAAAAAAAAAGTGAATAATAAGTTGATATGTATTTTCTCTTTGCCTACGTGGCGGATCAATCGGTCGTCTGTCGGCTAGAGAAGAAGCTCAACGTGAGTCAACTGCAGAAAAACAAATTACACTGCAATACCAACCTTTTTCGCCAATACCGCACATGCGAGACTGCTTGGGCTGCTGTCGAAGTTTCAAGTTGTAATCGCTGGACAGGGCGAATGAGCGACTAGGAAGGTAAGCAAAAACAAGATTGCTTACATGTTGTGCCTGTTTTCCTGCGTCTGTTTCACAGTGGCGAAATGATACGAAACTGATTCTTCCATTGTGAAAACAGAATGCCAGAGTTGAAGAAGAAAGCAAGTCGAGCGAGAGTATTTTGCTAACGTTGAGAGGGGTAAGTGGAAGGGCGGTGGCGATGAAGGGAAAGAAGAAGGAAGGGGGGCCTGTGTCAGGAGAACGACAACTCTCAAGAGGAAGAAGCCGAGTCAGAAAGTAAAAGCAAGTAAAGTAAAAAAAAAAAAAAAAAAAAAAAAGGG